>CM053793.1:279439590-279782090 GCA_028749045.1 Cupressus sempervirens | reverse complement strand
TGGTCATAAAGCTAATGAATGCAAAGAAAAACCAAAGTTTAATGGCAATTGTCACAAATGCAAGAAATAGGGATACAAGGCATTTGAATGCAGATCTAAGTCATTCAATCCAGCAAAACAAATTATGAAGGCAATATTCACCAGGGACTACAACACTTGGTGTAGATGTCATTACTGTGGAGAATATGGACACATTGGCATGAATTGTGTTAACTATCACATGAGAAGAAAGGATACCACCATAAGATGTTACAAATGTACCGAAACTTGTCATATAGCTAAAAATTGCATGAATACAGGTAAAATTGAAGATGAAAAGAAAAGAAAAGAAAATAACATTAGGAAGTAGATGAGATAGCAATGGATCCCTAAATCTACCAACCATGCTAGTTCAAGTTATGATAATCATGTCACTCAAGAAGTGGGTGACTCCACCATTTCCTATTAAGCCCTTAAGAAAGAACTGGAACTACATTATCAAAGTCACATCTTAAATAGTTCCAATTGAAAAGAAGTAAAAGATTCATATCGACATTCAAGATATAGAAGGATCATCAGTAAGATCAGTAACAATAATCACCATGTTGATTTATCTATTGAGCAAGGTTGGGTCATGGACCCTACTGAGCAAAGTCGAGAGTAACATGGTTATGTTTGGTTGTTGAGTTGTGGAACCTTTATCGAGAAATCTGTATAGATAATGGATTATAGGCTATCACATGATGTCATCATAGCTAATTGTCATATCGAGCATTAATGGGAGGTTTTATCAAAAAAGTAGGAAATTGACTTCATTTTCATCGAGAATTCAAATATTGCAAATAGAATGATTTGTAGAGCATCCAAGCAATTTTGCGTACAATTTGTGGCAAATTTTTTTGAAAATTTTCTCACCTTATTAAGTTATCATGGAATCTAGCAATAGTAGAAAGATGAAGAAAGGTTTTGCAATGTTGGTGCAAGGTGTCGAATGGAAAGCCCCTAACTTCAAACTTGTGCCAATGATCATCAAAATCCTCAACCCAAATGGAGCTCAGTCACATATCCCACCAAAGGTACTTCTCTGAACTCATTTTAAATGTGCAATTAAAGAGATAGGAACCCTTGAAATGGAGAATGCCCTAAGTGAACTTTGTGTAAATGGAATTCTCAAACCTGAGCACAAACATTTGGAAGAGAAAGGTTTAACTCATATTTCTTACCTACCTTAGAGCTTCCAAATTAAATGGATTAGGTATATCCTAAGCCAAGTTCATAATGGTCAACTATGGTTGGAGCAACCAATATTGATCACCAAGAAAATGATACATCACATTACTGGTCTCGCTATGCTCACCAAAGCTAAAACCACTAAAACCTTAGGTCTAGATGAGTTATAGAAGAAAACCCTAGCTGAATGGAATGATAGAGGAATGAAAATCAGTAATGTAACTAATGCAAAACTAAAATTTTGCATCCATGTGATAGCACACAAGATTTATAGTTCAAGCTGACTCAATAGTGTGTCATGCAAAGTAGTTGACTTGGCTTTTAAGGTCATGAAGAATAATCTGCCATATGAATTAGCAAATTTGTTGTTGAATTAGTTGAACAAAAACATTAAAAGCATTAGAAATTCAAAGAATAACCCATGAAAATTTGGCTTATTGTTGACATGTTTGTTTTTCTATGTTCAAAAGTTTTTCCCTTCAAAAGGGATGATTGTATGGAGAAAAGATGTGCCACTTTTATATTAGATTAATGAATATATCTCTAAAATGGGTAAAAAATTTATCAGTATCATGGATAACTATTTTGAAGCCCTCAAAGAAAAGATGAATAATAGATTCAAGATACCAAAGAAGTTAGTTGAAGACTATAAGGATGATGTTTACTTTATGGTAGATAGTGACAGAGTCTACATCTAGGCAGTAAGGCCTAAAGTTTTGTGGGTAAAACCTCTTCCATATGAGGTTAACATTGATGAGGCTAAGGACATCATTGAAGCCTTGGTGAATGAGCTTGTAGATCCAAAGACACCCTACCTTGGAATTGATGAAGAGGCAAAGGCAAGAATTTAACTTGAAATCAAGCTTCCACAGGTGGTAAACAAAGGTAAGAGGAGGATAGCAAAATTTAAAACAACATGCACCCCTCTTATGTTAACCGAAGGTAAAGGAGAAGATGTGGAAGAATCAGAGGATGAAGAGGAATGAAGAAAGGAAGAAGAGCCAGTAAGGAAGAAAGGCAAGGTGATCATCAGCAAGCCACCAAAGTCATCTATTGCAGTGTTTACAAGGAGATCTAAGAAGAAAGTAGGAAAAGAATGCAATGATGTAATCTTCAACCGACCTCCTATTAAATTTCAAGAAAGACTCAAAATACTAAGAGAAGGTGTTGGAGTGCACAATTTTAAAGCACTCAATTATGAGACAAGGACTCTTGTAGAACAAAAATAAGTTGAAGATCTGGTCATGGACAAGATGGGCAAATGGAAATTCTCTCCAAACTAGCTAGTATCATAGGTCCCTGCAATTTTGTTAGATAAGATCAAGGTTAGATGGGAGAACACTAAGAAGACTATCAAAGACATTTTTGAACAAACATTAAAAAAATTGGTACCCACCTTGACTGATGCAGAGCTAAATAAGGCATTAAAAGACAATGAGAACAAAATGACTTTAAAGTTCAACACTTATCTAGTTTTGATGAAAGATATAGAGTATGTTGTGAAGAATGCTACAAATGTATGGAGAAATGTATTCCATCTTCACAAACTGAGTGAATATCTTATTGAAATCAAAGATGATGATGATGACAGTGACAAGGATGAAGACAATGATGAAGATACCACTCAATTTGTCACAATTGATATAGTTGATTATCAGGAGCTAATGAAGGATGATGAAGAAGAAAAAGAGTAAGAAGCTATAAAGGAATAAAAGCAAGAAGAAGAAGAGATTGACCCAATCAACATAGTTTTGGCTATCATGGCCTCACTTCCTCACTCTCCAGCAAAACTTACAACATCATCAAACTCAAAGATAGCTTCAACTGATTTGATTGTAACAACCATTGATACATCAAATGTCAAATCACTCCTTGCTACCCCATAGCTTAGCATATCACTAATAAAAGTGACTACCACTTCATCTACTGAGTTGTAGCATCCTTCAATTACTAAGTCAACATCAACAATGGATACAAAATGTTCTACAATTTTGAGCTCCTTAGTAGTATGTACAATTTTGGATTCTATAGTTTTGGCAACTTCAGTTCTAAATACTCCTGTAAGTACCTTAGTTGTGCATACTCCTGTAGGTACTTCAGTTGTGAGTATCTTAGTTTTGTATAGTTCAACAAATATATTAGTTTTGGATTTAGTAAGTGTTCTAGTTCATATTCCATCAATACGCATCATACAAATTTTCACTACTAGTCCTACTATTTCCACTATTGTTTCTATTTCGAACTCTAATGTATTAACTTCAAGGACAGTTGAACCGAAGGTTCAACCAAGATTATTGATTAATGGAAAGGAAATAGAAGAAGATATAGATTTTGATGAGGATATTGTAATTCCCAAATGGGACTTTGATAATATCATTGTTAATCAAATGCATATAGCTAGTCATCTTCTCCAAAAGAAGCCAAAGCAAAAGAAACACAGAGAAGAGAGAGACAAAGAATATAAGATTATTGAGGATGCAAATAATATTTTGACTAAAGCTATAGGTGTTGAAGTTGATACTTCTCAACACATTTTTTTACAATTAGAAGAGGTAGTCAGTAAGTTCAATAAAGATTCCAATGGTTAAGGAAAATTGATTGAGAAAGCAAAAAAAAAAATTGATAACAAAGTCCTTGAGCACATTGCTCAGCAAATAGCTATCCAGTAGGTAGAGCTTTCTTCAATTTTGAACAAATCTTGAAATCTCTTGCACAAATGTAACATCACTTTTTGCAAAGTTATGTGATATTATTGAGTATACAAAGGAAATGAAGAGTAAATTGAATAAGATTGATGAAGATCTGATGGCTTGTGCAAAGCAATTGCAACTTGACCCCAGTTCAAGCTCTACACATCATATGAAGATCATATTCTTATTAGATATGTAGGTAGAATTGTTGAGAGAGGAAGCAATGATTAGGTCCACACTCATAGATATTTAGCTTTCCCATCATGGATACAATGTAGAAGCACATTGTCTACTCCAAAAAATTAATCCATGATAACAACTTCTCAATTGTAGATCACATCATCGAACTCTCTGTAGAAGTGCAAGTTTCTCTACAAACATGCAAAGTTTTGAAAGACAACTAGGATAAGACCATAACTCTCATTCTTAAGGTACATTCTACTTTTCACTGACATTTTGGTGTCTCCAATCTTTGGCATTATTGTCAAAAAGGGGGAGAGATATTTATATATGTTAAGGGGGGAGATATTTGGGAGAGAGACATTGTAAATACAAAGAGAGAAAGATACCATACTGGGAGATACACTTCGTATTCAATATGCCTTACATGATATGTACATTGTATGGGGGAGAATCATGTAAAAAAAAGTATATATAACAAAATTACAAAGAATTTTTTTGAGAAATCTCAAAACAGTATATCATATCAAGCTAAGTACTACACTGTGTTGTATATAAGTTTTGGATGATAAGAGTTTTTTTCACTAATGCCAAATGGGGATATTGTTGACATTTAGTGAAGTTTGTTATTAGTGACAACACTTATTCAGATTCTGTATACAGTGTTTGTTGAGCACTATAGTTCAACCTAAGCAATTCAGTGGTTACCAAGCTTTACAGTTTCCACCGAGTTAATAGCTTAAGTCAAGAAAAGCCAATGTTAACCAAGTTGAATGGAGAATAGTGTTTATCGAGTGTAGTTGTGGTAAATAGGGAATGCAATTTATACCGAGTTATGTAGTATCTATTGAGTCATTATTGTATAATGAGTTTGAAACTATGTTGAAGTGATTAGTATGGACTGAGCTTCTACTTCTACTGAGTGCATCATGATGCTAGACGCTATGTATCAGAACCTCACCAAGTCAATTTTTAGAACTCGACTATCTACATTTGGGCCGAGTTTGTAATATTGGTGTTAGATTGTGTAATGGATGACTTTGTAATTATGGGAATTGGATTGATATATATATATATATATATATATATATATATATATATATATATATATATATATATATATATAATGTATTGTATCACATCTGTGTGTATGTGTGTGTGATTGTATGAAAGTTATATGAAAAAGGAAGCATGCAAATGTGAATCAACAATAGAGCAAGTATATTGTAAGGCCATATTAGGAGCAAGAGAGTTATATCTATCACATAAAGGTGATTAGTACTTTAAAGGATCTCAATCAGCAATTCAGTTGTAAGTTAAAGATCTACTATTTCATCCTAATAGGTGAATCATCTTCAAATCCTTTCACAAGGTAGACTTAATAGTCTTTTCTTAAATCTCTTTACTAAGTGCATACTCTAGAAGTTGAGAAAACCAACTTCACAAATCCTCAAGAACACTTGCATGCAAATATCCTGCAATGAGGAGAAAGTAGAAAATGGAAAAAGTAGAGCTTTGAAGTTCTCAAGAATGTGAGAGCAAAAAATGAATTCTAAGTTATGAAAAAAAAAAACCAAAGGTTTTAACCTTTTAAGGTGAACAAAACCCTAAAGGGAAGAAAACTAGGTTTGTGCATTATAATTAATATAAAATATTAACTATATGCACCTAAGAGAGCTAAAGAAACTAAAGTAATAAATAACTTACTCTAACACCCCCCCTTAAGAAAAGCTTAGGATGAAGCTAACTAGCAAAGTTATGAAAGCAGGAAAATGGGTCCTGGTAACAAGGCCTAATTAGGTACCCAATACAAGAAAATCTTTATGAACAAAAGACAAAGGAGAAAACCTAGTGGGAAAACCCCTCTCCAAAAAGAGATGAAAAAATAGAAAAAAGAAAAAATGGCTCAAGAGATTCTCTCAAAACCATAAACAACCCCCCCGAGAGAGAGAGAGAGAGAGAGAGAGAGAGAGAGAGAGAGAGAAGAGAGAGAGAGAGAGAGAGAGAGAGAGAGAGAGAGAGAGAGAGAGAGAGAGAGAGAGGAGACATCAAAGCCCCCCTAGAAGGATGAAGCCCCTGTAAAAATGAAAAAACCAATGGAACTCCAATCTAGAAGAAACAAGGGCATAGAACTAGGAAATGACTGAATGACTGGAAGGCCTAACTAATGCTCAAAGGAGTAGACATGAGGATTCTGAAAAGGAAGACCCAATGTAGGTGTGCTGACACTGTCATGAAAGAGGAAATGAGTGTCATCTATAGAATCTACAACAAGTGCTCTTGAAGGCTCGATGAGTGGTGTAGTGCCTCTCCCATTTGACTTTTGTAAGTCATCTTGATGGATGCAACCTTTTTGATTTTTCATTTTGATGGATCATGATTGTGACCCTAAGTAGTCTACACTGTCGAGGTGTTTTGATTTATGTTTCTATATTAGTTGCTTTGATTATGCTTTTGACTGATCTATGAGATTATGATGTGATTTTTGGTTCACTGAAGTTTGTGCCAGTGGTTACCAAGATCGATGTGGTATCATGAGGTTGTTTCGTGATTACCTTGAGATGTGTGCAAAGATTACACTGTGTACTTTTTACCATGCTATACTAGACTAGGTACCTATAGCAGTGATTAGTCATGTTTATGATTGTGTTTGCTTATGTGTTTTAAGTGCATTTTTGTTGATTCTTTAAACAATCATTATTAAATTCTTAAGTAATTAGAGATGGATTTTCCATGTTGGATTCTTTGGTTATGTGCTACAAACATTTACCTTGTTATATTTTGATCTAAGAGATATCTGTTCTTATGTGATGCTTTATATTTTAGAGGACCTGAGGGTCAAATGTTTACACTTTGATTCCAGTATCATAGATATTAGACTACTATGTTGTTCAGTTAATCATATTGCATGATGGTGCCATTTTGAGATGACAGTGTGTTTTATGATGATATCTGGTTATCTGGTATTTGGATATACCTCTGACTATGTTAGGTGATGGCTTTAATGCTATGGTTATTTACTTCATTCCTGCATTGTTATGCTTTATGCGAACGTGAGTGATGTAAATAGATTATTTTAATATAATTCAATAAATGGTTAAATTAGGTGATTTAATGCATTTATTTCTTTGGCTATGTTATTATATGCAATTGCACTTGATCATGTTGTTTAGTGTGTAGGATTTATATCCTTGGCAGTGGCACATGGAGTTAGTGATTCAGCCTTTCATATTTTACCTATGTCATCCTTGTATGGTCGATGTATCCTTAATTAAATGTTTAATTTAAACCTTTCAGTGATTATTAAATTCAAACTCATTTGCATTATGTGATTTGACCAGTGAGCGTGTCTATGCATTTAGAGTTTTGCATTGTCGCAAAAGTTGTTAAGGAGATTTATGTGTTTTTGGGTTTTCAAGCTTTTTAATTGATTTATTTTAATTTATGGCAGCTTTTCCGTAGATGAATTCCTATTTATAGGAATAGCCTATTTTAGTTTGGGTCGATTCGGGTTTTAACAAGGTTGGCTGGTTATTTTTCCTAATTGATTATTCACTCAAAAAGTGAATAAATATCCAAAGAAGAATTTAATTCCTCACTTCTCACTTTTTAATTAGAAAGTTGGAGAGTAAAACCCAAAATCCTCTTTATGAGGATTTACTGTTTTGTTCGTTGTGGGAGCTATGGGCATGGGATCGTCGTGAGGTTGAGCTTGTTGGATCCATCTCAGGGAAACCTTGGATTGCCGTGATTTTCAACTACTTCTGCGAGATATTTATTTTATGGTTCAAATTCTCATTTTTCCCTTTTGGCTGTGAGGTAGGGCTTTCATATTTTATTGTTTCTGCTCTATTTCTGCTTCTATTTTTTGTAGCTGTTTGTTTGGAGGCTGAGAACTAGTGTTCCCCTCCATTTCTGTATGCTAATTCTACCCGGTTGGGTGAGTATGAATATTTCCCTATTTTTCGAGATGAGGGTTTGGGATTTTGCACTGTTATGCTGGTTGTTTTTGCATACAGTGTCCAATTTCATTTATTTTTAGATTTTTGGGTTTTTTCTGCCCAAAGGCCAAATGGGTTTTAATTTTTGCTATTTTTCCAAAATTTGGGGTTTTTACCTCATTTTGTGTCACCCTTTTTTCTTCGATTTTCTTGGCACAATGTGGGTCGTCGACCTTGATGATCCGTTTGGATATCATTCAGACCACTATTACACTTTTATGTTTCATTGGGATGTGTGTTGCATCCATACTCTCGACATTGCGTTTGGTTGAGTGATTTCATACCTAATGTTATTATTTCTTTTAGACCTTTTCTTTTGTTTCATTAGCACTAGGATTCGTGTAGAATCCATAATCTTGAATTGAGGCCAGTTGAGTAAGTTCATGATGTTTGGCCTTGTTACATCATTGGGATTCATGTAGAATCCATACTCTCAAATTGAGGCCAATTGAGTGATTTCATGATGTATGATTTTATTGGCTTTGAGATTCATGTAGAATCTGTCCTTCCTGTGTTGCTTTCAGTTGGGTGTTTTCTTTGCATTGTGTTCTCATTCCTGTCCTTGTGTTTTGATCTTCATGATGGTGGTGCGCCATACACGAGTGCATGTGCATACATTTTTCGGGTGACTTGCGAGGCCTGATCTTTCATGGTACTTCCGAAAGTTATGATCATTGGGGTTGGGATGGGAGTATGCATGCCCATAGGCACTTGTCGTAGGATGAGTGTGGGTAGGGTAGGGTAGCTTATGGAGGGGGCTTCTATCTCGCAGCTCAGTGTTCATGGCACCGAAGGTTCGAAAGGGGAGCTTTATATAAGTGATAACTAAATAAAATGTGTGAATGGTAATAAAACTTAAGATAATAAAATGGTACTTTTGTGTATTGGCCTTCCGTTGAGAGAGTTGAGCTACATGGTGTATTGGCCTTCCGTTGAGGGAATTAAGCTACACAGATCTAAGCTTGGGCCTTTTGATGCCAAGTGACTCTCCATGATGTTAGCCCCTACTTAGTAGCCTATTGAGTGTCTGACTAGGACCTATACTCCTTGCATTGTCTTCGGTTCTTGGTTGAAGCCATCATACTGTCTGGCGTGAGTGTTAGCCATGGATGTTGTTTTTTGTGTTTGTGGTTGGATCATTATCTCCATCAGCATGGTGGGTGTGGACCTACGAGTGCCACATGGTTGGGAGGAGTAGCTACCTTCACCACTGCTAGGGACTGGTGTACAGAGATAGTCTTTTCCTAGTGCGACCATTGCTAGATGTTTTCACTTGGTACTTCAAGTTTCAAAGTATGCTTTCTTGTGATGTATGTTTTCATTGGAATTCTTGGATATCATGTTTAGATGATGTTATTTTACTTGATGCATTCCCATATTATGATGTTTAGCATATGATTAGATGATGTGAATTGATGTAGTAGCATATCTATTGCTTATTGATGTTTAGCATGTGATAGGTGATGTTATCTACTGTAGGATTATCTTATTCTTTTCTAATAGCATGTTAGATTCCTTATGCGTATATTATTACATGTTTTAGTAGTGATGTCCCTATTATGATAGTACTGATGATCCGATCGGTGGCTTGGGATGTTACGCACTAAGGATGGCTAGGATCCATGATGGTCTCATAATGCTATTGATGGTTGGGAGGAACCATGTACTTAATTTGGTTTTTTTGTAATTGTGATATTATCTCTGTGCATTACGATGTTGCTTATGTTCACTATGATGTTTCTTTTAGTACGTTCTTTTCTACTGTAGTTTTAGATGGTTAGATGTATCTCCCTCTTGATCTTGGCATCTTGTTGATTATGCACTCGAGTGTTTTCTTCTCGATCTATGTGGATCCGGTACTCCGCAGTGTGGAGGTTTTTATCTATGTTTTAGCTTGTTGTTTGTCCTTGGAGTTTTCTTGCTTTTTTCCTAGGCGACCATGTGTCAGCATGGTGCGATACAATATAGTGTTGCATGCCCATTTGAGGGATGTTATACGATACTTTAAAGTATCGCACACCCTTTGAAGAAATTTCATATGATACACTTCTAGTATCCCATGCCCTTTGGAGAAGTATCACCCAACTATTGATTGTGTCACCCTCCTTCTGGAGAAATGTCACATGACACTGGTAAAGTATCATCCAATGCTGATAAAGTGTCACACATGTTTTATGGAAGCTGCGCAGGTGGGCAGCGAACACTTTTTTATTTGATCCAAGCTTTTCAAGGATGGTTTGGGGTACCCTCTTAGGTGTTCTTCAATCCCTTGGTGTTGCTCTTTTTTTTTTTTTTTTTTTTCTGTTGTGTGTGTTTCTATTGTCAATCTCTTGGGGTTTAAAATATATCATTTATAATTCCTTATACTTAAGATATATTTTAATATATGCGATGAATCTTTTGAGATAGGTTTTAGACCTCTCAGAGTCAAGTTATGGATTCTAAGAAATTTCAGGGCTTTAGAAATCTAGACTTAGCCAATTTTCAAGGCTTCAGGATTTTAGGCTTACCCAAATTTTAGGTTTTTGCATTCTACCCCAACTTGGTATTTTTTTGATGAGTGGTCATTCCTTGAGCCCTCATCATGTGCATTGTTTTTGTTGGCTTTGTTTGTGTGTGTTAGTTTGGTAGTGGCGTTCGAAGATTCGTTGGTTGTCGGGATTGGTGAAGTCTTCCATTATGATCATTGCGATCCCTGTATGATGTTGTCATGTACATTCATACTTGTAAATTTTTTTTATCTTGGCTTGTATTGAATCCTTGTTTCAAGGATCTCCGAGCGGTGCATTACAAGTAGAGCTAGAGCATCTGGTAGAGCTAAAGAAGAAAAGACTTCAATGTGATGTGGTGTGCTGATCTCAGGAACAATACAAAGGTTCACGTGTCCTGACTGCACCACATGATGCTCTCATGAAAGAGAAGAAGTATGCTCGAACGATGGAGATGGTGGACCAAAGTGTGAGAAGGTGTAGAGATAGGTGGTATGATCAATTGTCCCTATAGCAGTAAGGCCTCCTATTGCACTATCTTGAATGTAGACTAAATCTGTAGTGAACTCAACTGTCTACCCTAATCCACTATGTGTAACTGATACATCAAGATAAGGTTGGTAGAGAGAGATGGAACATATAATACATCATTGAATGTGCCATCCTAAATGTGAAGTAAACCTTTCCCACAGACTGTTAAAGTAGTGTTATTCCCCATGAGAATATGAGGAATCAGAGAAGCCTCAATAGAGGAGAAGACCGCTTGAGAAGATGTCATATGGTGAGAAGCACTTGAATCCAGTATCTAAGGGACCTAGGAAGGGGATGCAATGGAAGCCCATAATGCATGACCTTGTCCAAAATTTGGTGAAGATGTCAAACAGGTGGAAGAAGATTGAAAAGTAGACCCTTATGAGTTAGAAGAGGATGGGGATGGAATAGAGCTCTTTTGAAGAAGGGCTTGAAAATTTGCAATCTATTTCTCATAGCCATCAAATCTCTTCTGAAAACAATGTGCCTCATCATGAGCTCCTTTTTGACAATAGGAATAGGAAGAAGTCTCATTCTTCTTTTTCTCTTTCTTCCTAGAAGAAGAGGATGGACTAGTAGAGTGCTAAGAAGAGGAATCCTTGGCAAGTAATGCCTGTGATGGTGAACTTGTAAGAGAATCCATTTGAGTGAGGTTGGACTACTCATAAGTTAACTTGTCATAGAATATCTCAAAAGAAGGCATCTAATGTCTATTACCCAAGGCATTAATAGTGGAGTAGAAAGTGGAAGAAAATATCTAATACTGTCCACACAACTTTGAGAGTATAAAAAAAATACACTCACCATCTATTTTTTTTCTACCACATCCTTGCAAGACTGTGTGTAGAGATTTGAAGGTCATTAAGAAGTCCTCAATGGTGGGGAAATTGATAGGTTTCAAAGAAGTCAACTCTACATCAAGCTGTAGTCCTTGGAACTCATTCACTGTGCTAAACAAAGTTTGGAATTTGGTCCAAATAGCTAGTGGAGTGGTCAAACCATCCAAGTGAAACAATAGACTATTTGAGATGTTCAATGCAATCAGTCCCATGGCTTCATCCATTTTTTTTCTATGCTAAAGGACTTCAAAAGGGTGCTACAAAATAGGTTGGTTTGCATCTAGGTATGACCATAAGCCTCTTGACATGAGAAGCCTGTTCATCTGTGTCTTCTAGGTGTGATAGTTGTGTGGCATGAGCCGAATCACAGAAGGATCTGACATTGAGAGAAAGAAAAGATGAAAGTAGAAGGGTCTGATTCTGAAGAAAATTAAAAAATAAAAAATGCTCCCACCCACAATGAATAAAAATATCCCCCAAAACCAAAGCAGCAATTATGGAAAAACACAAAAACTAAGAAAAGAACCTAGCATTCAGATGCAAAGAAGAGGAAAAAAGAAGCCTCTACTTCAACACCAAATTTGAAAGCCCAAACGAACTCGAAATCAAACAAAACTAGCACCATTGTCTCCATCTCTGAGTTAGCTTTCAACACTTCTTTCAAATAATAAAAATACATCTGTATGCGCAAGTTATGAGAAAAAAATTGACTACAGGTCCAAAAGAGTAGCTCAACAGAAAAAATAGACATGGGAAAAAATTTAACAATCATACAACCATCAAATGAACGTCGCTTGCAAATAAAATTTGGCGCTTGTTTGCTAACATCACTTGCCTAAATATGACATCATCATGCCAAGAAATGATATCATCTAGGGCCATGAAGTGATGATGTCATTTGGCCCATTGATGATGTAATGCCAAAAATTACTGACATCACATTAGAGATTGATGATGTCAATCGCCAAGATATTACGTCAGTGATAGGTGGTCATAGGCAGTGGCACCATTGGTGGTAGAGGGGCTGAGGTGGAGTGGGTGGTGGCTCAAGTTGTAGAGTTCACTAGTAGGCAGTCCACTGGTGGTGGTGGGGCTATGGCCATGCCAGGGATGGCGCACCGATTGCAATGGGGTAGTGGC
Organism: Cupressus sempervirens; assembly: GCA_028749045.1. Taxonomy (NCBI): domain Eukaryota; kingdom Viridiplantae; phylum Streptophyta; class Pinopsida; order Cupressales; family Cupressaceae; genus Cupressus; species Cupressus sempervirens. Next base: position 279,769,011 of record CM053793.1, on the reverse strand, counting down.
CAGGTGCGAGTGGTGTTGTGGTGGCCATAGGGTGGCGTCGGGGCATCTGGTGGGTGAAGCAGCCCAAAAACTACTTGTTTTAATTTTATTTTATTTTTTCCTCGAAAAACATGTTCGTACAGCCTCCCAGGGGGCTAAAACTTTTTCCCAGACACTCGAAGGCCAAAAAAAAGTTTTTTTTATTAATTTGACTACAAATGGCCTTCTGGATCTAATGATAGCATTTGTTTGAGCCCAAAGTGACCTAAAAATTTTCCCTTCACCCTTTCAAAGAAAAAAACTTCTAAAAAAATGGGGTTTCTGACTCGAAATTGTGGCTTCAAGAATCTTCAGACAAGGAAGTAGTAGGTTTGCTCTAATACCATGTAGAAGTTGAGAAAACCAACTTCTCAAATCCTCAACACCTACATGCAAATATCTTGCAATGAAGATAAACCAGAAAACGAAAAACGTAGAGCTTAGAATTTCTCAAGAATATGAGTGCAAAAATTGAATTCTATGTTATGAAAACAAAAAAAAATGTTCAACCTTTTAAGGTGAATGAAACCCTAAAGGAAAGAAAACTAGGTTTGCACATTATAATTAATATAAAATATTAATTATATGCACATAGGAGAGCTAAAGCAACTAGAGTAATAAATAACTTACTCTAACACATACTTCATTGTATGTTTGCAAAACCTCTAACAAGGTGGACCTAGTAGTCCTAATTGCTCCTAACAAGGTAGATCATCAGAAGAGATCAATATAAGCCTTAACCAGCTAACTTTATGCTGCAATATTGAAGTTTTGTGGGTGTCATCCCCACCCCAATTTTACTTTCTATTTGGAAGGTTTCTGGGTCACCAAATATTGTGTTCAAAGTGTTTTATGCTTTCAGTTTCTCATGCATGCAGTAGATTAGATTTGTTAATTGTAATTGGATTATGCTATTAAGGTCTGAATTTGTTAAAAGTTTTGAGGTTACTAATTCACTCCTCCCCTCTTAGTAACCTAGCTAGTCTTGAATATTTCCAACATACTTAGTTGCACATGAAATGGAGACTACATTTTATATCGAGTTCTGCCTCAAACTAGAGCCTACCGTTAAAGAAATGTTCCACCCATTGCTTGAAGAAAGGTTAAGGCTTATTTTTACTTTTACAAATAATTTCTGTAGTCGTATTTTATTTTAGTAAATTTAAAGTAAAATATCATTTTAATTAGTTTTACGGTATTTACATTAAATTATTTGTAATTTTAATTTTAATTAATGAGAGCGAGGTCTCTCATTTCACCTCACAAAGCCTTTCAAAATAAATAAAATATATTTTTTAATCATTGTCTTTTTTTTTATTAGTAAGAGGCCAAAGCCGAGATTCATTCGAACTCAAAACCTCCCATATATGAGGTTTATCATTGTGTTGTATGCTCTTGCATTATTTTAACTATAGCATTAATACACTATTATATGTTTAATAAATTACATAACAATCATATAAAATTACTTTTAATCGAAAATTTATTTATACTTATATATATTTTAATTTTTGAATAATAGAAAAGAAATATTTCACTTTAGTTTTTTTATTTACTTAATTTTTTAGAATCAAAATAAGATTTATTGTTATTCACACACAATTGGTTTTCGTATGATTTTTTAGAAAATATATGTTTTTTTAAATAGTTTGAAATAGTTTATAGTGATATTATAATCTTTATCACATGGTGTCCTTGTGATCTTTATTTGAAATAAGAAGAATATTTTTTACTTGTTGTACACAAATTGACATCTTAAATGATATCAAAACTGAAATTAAATATTTTTAATAATATATTTAATAAAGTGTGACATAAAAATAAATTCAAAATTTCACTCATTCATTATATAAACTTAAATTTTTTTTAAATATTATATTATATAGTAATCAATTTTATTAAAAATAATACTTACTACTAGAAAGAAATTAAAATTAATTAAAATAATCTCTCAAAATTATTTTATGAAGGGAAAATTCAAAAAATACTAATATAAAATAGTATAGATGAGAAGACACTTTTAATTGTAAATTTTGAAGTGAGAAGTTTGCACACATTACCGACTGTAAAACAAGTCATCAATTTGTAGACAAAGTTAGACCATGTCATGGCATCAGATAGGCATGTAATTTGGCTAATAGGCCCGATGCAAATACATATACATTATATTAGGTATGCAAAAAGAAATGTCTTCCATTGAGTAGCCTTTATTATTGTACATATTGTTAAAAGATAGACAGAGATAGTGGCATCTTTGGAGCCTATAAAAGAAAAGAAAACATAGGTATTTGTTGAGTACATCAAGAGCTCCTATTAGAGAAAAAATAGTAGTCATCTAACTTTTTTGATATATCAATATGAGATGAAGTGTTATGTAGTAGCTTTCTAACTAGCGCAACTTTTTCTAGATAATGAGTTTACATTGGTGCACTATGTGTGCGTAGAAGACTTGTGGATGGTAGACCTATGCATTTGTTTAGTAAATGAGGTCAATAGAAGACATTCTACCCAAAAAAAAATTGTAAGAAAAATAGATGTGAAGCAGGGGGAATATATATATATATATACACACACACACACACACACATAATAGTAGAGATGGAGTAAAGACAAATTGTGAGATGAAGATAGAGTGTGAGAAAAAGAGGTGAGTGTGTGTGTGTGTGTGTGTGTTTGTATATTTGACCTCATGTATTTTATTAGAGTATGATTTATTTTCCTAATTGAACTCCCACACATTTGTGGCATATCCATTGCACAGATAGGTGTGAGTACTAGTACATATAACTACATATAAGCTATTAGTAGTTGCAAAAAATGATGGAAGACATTTTTGAATAAATATTGATGATAATAATTTTATTTAAATTAGCATTACTTCCATAGATTATGATCTTTTGGAGATAAGGACGAATCTATACTTGGATTCCATGTGCAATTACATGCAGCCAATTAAAAATTTAATTGAAAAAATGGATAAATCTCAATTGTAGATTCATACCTAACCCTAAGCCACCTAAGAATTCTTAAGGAGGAAGAAAACCCTAAACTATGATGATAAAAAAGAGTGTGAAAGGAATTGAAGGAGCAAACAAGATAGTTTGTAGAGCATTCAAGGTGACTAAGAAGTAAGAGTGAATTGTAGAATCAGTTAAAGAAGAATAGAGGACAGAGAGAAGGATACAACATTGAGACATCTGATCAAGAAGGATCAATCAGATATTGTATAGAGGTGATCTTTTATTAGGTAAGAAAATTCCAATCACAAGATCTATGTTGAGACATTTTAACAAGTGATTTTAGTTAAATATCTTAACAAAGAAGTCCTAACAGGTTGTATGAAATCCTTTGATAGGGTGCTTACTTAGTTGTAAGAAAAAGTCCTCTAACAAGGCACACTTCTAATAGGGTGTTGAAATCCTTTAATAGGGTAACACCTAACAACCTTTGTACCTTTCATAGGGTAGATCATGTTTCATGGTTAAATCATTGTAACCTTCATTGTATACACTTTATTGCTACGGTAGTGAAGATTTGTGGGTGTCATCCCCACCTCAGTTTTACCTTCTCACCTGGAGGGTTTCTGGTTAATCATATCCGGTGTTATGTGTGTGATTTCTTATATGTTTACATGATGCATATGTTATACATGATTATTTCAGTTTAATTATGCATCTATTAATGGTGAATGCTTTATGGGTCTAAGTTTAAACTACTAATTCACCCCCTCTCTCAAAAGTTTACTCTTTCCACTTATAATTCCAATAGTATCCATCTCTAACCCTCTCTTTTAAAGCCACATTACCCCATCCCATAAATTATTAGGGTAAAATACTCAAGACACAATAGGAGCACATCTTAAAGAAATTAGTATGTAACCCAAATTGCAAATATAACTTAGGGCTTGTTTGGTTGTGGGGATAGGAATTAAGAATTGAGAATTGGTATTCTAGAATATAAATTTGATCCCTCTATTTGGTTGGACTAAATAGAAATAGGAATTACTTCAAAATATCACAGCCAAAGAAATATTAGAACAAAAAAAATGTAGATTAGTGGGAACATGATTAAGGCTAATAGTTGAATAGGGGATTAAATATTGCCTCTCTATCTATTCATTATTTGTTCATGTTTATTTCTATTGGTTGAATCTAAATTTCCTTTTGTAATAAGAGGTCTTATGCAATGAGTAAATTACATTAAGGCATAGTCATCCCAGGTGAGATTTGCTTCACCTTTGAGGTGCACCAAGGCCTCATGCTCTGCCTATGTCAAAAACTCTAATCAACAATAAAAAAGAGAGAATTGAAAGAGGGTAAACATTTATGTTATAGTGATTCATAACCAATGTCATGGCTCACCCTCATTTTATGCCAATTGGTTTTGATTAATCCACTAATCCTTGCTTGAGGGTTATCAGTGAGAATTTAATAGAAAAAGTGATGGCCTTGGAGATATTCTCTTAAGAAGCATAGAAGAGAGACATAATCAACTCAACAATGACACCCTCAATGAGGACTACTTCATTCAAAAACTGAGCGAATAGATAAGAGTGAACTACTTCTAGATGCTCCTTCCCCTCCTTTATGCACTATCAATTATTTATATGTGTCTATTGTATGAATGTAGATAGGAAGCACTGAGTTATGCCACGATCCCACCACTATCAAATAGAGTGACAAGATTGTTGATATTCTTTGCCAATGATTTTTGGGTTTACAAATTGGGAAAATAAATTCTTTTTATGGATTACCACATTGAAGTGGATCTGAAAACATTATCAAATAAGAGAAAGTAAAAATGGGTATAGGAATAGCTATTATAATAACACATGTTTTTTGGAATGGACATATGCTCATTTTAGGCAAAATGAGATTATGTATTCCTATTCCCAATTTTTATTTGACACAGTAAACAAAGAATACAAATCATATTCCTAATTTCCTATTCCTATTCTAGCAACCAGACTAATGAGGTAGAATTGTACTATAGAAATCTCATAAAGGAGTACTTTTAGTTCAAGCTTAGGGAAGTTTCAAATGTTGTTCCACGTTTTTTCCTAAAGAAGGTATTATCTTTCTCAAATGGACTTGCCTATCCAATTTATCATGTTTCTAAATGAACCATCAAAGAAACATCACACAACTATAAATAATCATAAGTTAAAAATTCCACACTCATACATTAGAAAATTCCCACTATGTAAGAATTATTAGTATGAAATTTAAACTATACTCAAGTCCAAAATTTTCTAGTAACCTACATTCAAACTGGTTATATAGTTTGATTTTGATAGATTTTCATTTACATAGAAACTCTAAAATTACCCTAAGGTTGTAAGGATTTTACTCTTTAATATCACAAGACAATCTATTACCACTTTAGTTAAGCCCATCTATTATTAAATGGTAAAGATATTGGCAATTGAATTCAAATGTTTATATGCATTTCTTCTTTCTATCTAAAATGAGAAGAATTTACCAAGGGAAAATAAACAAGTCATTATTATACAATAAGCTAGCCTTGTAAATCACTTTGATAGTATATCTTAAGACAAGAAGATTTCATGGTTTAGGTTAATGTATAAATTTCTCTCTTATCAGCACAACATATGATCCTAATAGAAAAATAAATAAAAAGAAAAGTAACTTTACTCCTATCATTTACAAATAATATTCAACTGTCTATATAAGAAAAATACTGGAATCTTAAATTATGGAACTATCGTGTTCAGGTGTCTCTATAAGAAAAATACTTTCATTATCTCTTGTTATGGCCCCAACCCAAGTCCTCTTCTCTAAGGGTGTCCTCTAAAATTCCATCTAATTATAGTTAATTATTATGGGGTGGGTCCATATTCTTATTTATCATGCATTATATTTTCATTGATTTGGGCTATCCCATTTTGGAGTCACACCCATTTTCCATTTTCTCTTTCTTCTTTCATCTTGTCGAGTTATGGTAAGGCACTCATCTAGGTAAATATGTGTACCTTTGAGAGACCTCCTATTGCTTATTAGTTTTTTTTTTCTTTTGTATTCTTCATCATCACCCTTATGTGTCTTCCCTTGCTACCCTTTATCCATTTTCTAATTCTTCATGCTTGTATGATTGCTCCATTCCAATCTAGATGGTCTCTATAGAATTATTTTATTAACTCTTTTTATTTTCCTATTCAGCATAGTCTCTTATCCCTTTGATAATGAGGTTTTTTGTCTTCTCATTTTTATCTTTTTTCTTCCTTAATCTTTCAACTTGTACTTTCATTTCTATGATGTCATTAGTCATATTTGTTGATCTCTTTACTATTTGGGTTAGCGACCCAACTTCAATTTGTTCTCTTATTTGGTTTTCTTTTAGTTCCATATTGGCCATATTAGATTTTATTTTTTAATCCATGGGTCCTTACCTATGCCCCTTTCAGATCCTTCTACCATGCCTCCTACTACTATTTTTATTTCTCTTAATTCCTTCCTTAATAGAATTAGCTCGTACTTTGAACTACAATTTTTATACTTGCTCTCTTAGTATATTGATCTCTTTTGCTAGTTTCTAGTTGTTTTCAATGACGTCGTGTTAGTTTCCAATTGTTTTTGGTGACCAATTAGTTTTCCAAGTGAACCTGCATCTATAGCAAAAATGAATGGCCTTGGAAATTCATGACGTGCTACTATCTCTTTAATGTATGAACCCAAGTTTCCCAATCATCCAAACAACATCCTCCAAAAAATCCAATGTATATTAATTGAAGCACCTAAGATGATTTTTTTTCAGTATGTGAAAGCCAGCTCATAGGAGAAGATTCACAAGGAGATTATGAGAATAGTAATACAAATACAAAACTTATGTAATGGGAGCAGAAGTGTGAGTCAATTTGGGGCTACAATATTATGACACCACATCATTTGAGATAAAATATCCTCATTTCACTTTTCAACAAATGTCACAATCAATTGTTCCAACAAATAGTAAAATAAATAATGATGGCAATGTCTTGAATGGTTGTGCATGCAAGAACAATGAACCATCTAAAAAATAAAATAAAAATTGATTCGTCAAAAATTTGAATTTTAGTGCAATAGTACAAAAATTTTAGGACAAAAAAAAGAAGCAGATGTATGTCTGACCACCTTAATCAAAATCAATTGATAATTTTTTTTAATAACTTTATAGATATAAGAAGTAGACTCATGTTTGGATGTGACACACATTTTTGGGTATTATGTAAGAAGTTGGTATAGCTCTGATACTATGTAAGAATTTTCCTTAGTGAAAAATCACCCAAGATCAAGGAACTCAAGCACAAGCACAATAATAGACCAAAAATGTATGATTAGAATAAAAACATCAAAAATTGATGTATTTTCATTCAATATTCAGTTCCATAGATACACACTAGGAGTGCCTATATATAAAAGCCTTTAAGATGCATCTAGAATGGTTCTAGAAAGAACTAAGAGATAAGCTTGATAACTAAGCACACATCCACCATAATTGGATTATCCTACATTGTAGATAAGAGGATAAGTATGACAAGGTGTATCTTGTGTAGAGATGTTGTAGACACCATGTGCATAATTAGAGTTGCTAACTCCTGTGTTGTCAACAAGACAACACGTAAGAGTATGCATACTCCTAGGTGTCAACCTAATAAAGAATAAAATAATGCATTTATCTAAGTAAACTTAAGTAAGTGTAAATAGTGTATACTTATTTACACCAACAACCCCCCTTAATTGAAACTTAGGAGAACACACTTAAGCTTGCAAAAGCTAGGATGAAAATGCATGATGGGTCCCAGCTACTAGGCCATGTTAGGTACCCAAGTACAAAGAAATGCAATCTCTCATAAAGTGGAGAAAGAGGGAAAAACTCATGTGTAAAACCCTCCCCCAAAAAGAAAAAATGAAAAGTAAAGATTCGTGGATGGATGGAGTAATCAAGACCCCCCCATTATGACATACATCAAGTATATAAAATAGAAAAGTATGAGAAGGACAAAGCCCCATAAGAGGAAAATGCCCCCCCCCCCCTAATATAGACTGTCAATCAGTGATAGTTGCTCCAAGGTAGAAGTTTATCCATGGCTACTGAATAATGTTCCTCCCCTTTGGAAGAAACAATGGAAGAGGTATAGGTGAGATGCTTTCCCTATGTGTATAAAGAATCCCGATGATAAATGGTGTCTCTGAAACCTGTTCAACTGTTCCTGTGTCAATACTATGTGCATAATTAGAGTTGCCAACTCCTATGTTGTCAACAAGATAACATGTAAGAGTATGCATACTCCTAGGTGTCAACCTAATAAATAATAAAATAATGTATTTACCTAAGTAAAGTTAAGTAAGTGTAAATAGTGAATACTTATTTACACCAACAATTTTTCTAAATAATTAATTCATTATGAAATTTCTACTATAGTATTTTTAGAATAAAAAAATCTCGAGTTTGACCACCATAACTAATTCAAAACTGAGAAAAATTTAATTTTTATTTATTTATCCTTATAGTAGAAGAAGCATAAAATGTGATGCATCTTTTGGATTTCAAAGATGTTGTACCATTTGAAAGTTATAGTTATTTTTCAATTAGTTTGTCAATCAAAACTTTATACGTAACCCCACTAGAAAATAAGTAATAATTACTTACTAAAATCATAATTTAACAAACTTTATATTTGTGGAAAGCTAAGAACATTCTTAAGAAACTCTTTTCATTTCATCAAATTTAGGTGAAAATTAGCTACATGTTTGAAGTAAAAAATACACAAGAACGGGCCAAAAACACATTCTTGGAACATTTTTTAAGTTGGCCATGTAAGGTTCGTATCCAAAGATATACTAGGCCATATATGTTAAATATTGTAGCTGTGATAGAGATCTTTATCTATGGAAATATGAACATTGTTTCTATTATAGTCACCTTAAGTTGAAAAGGACACTTATGTTTAAATTGTAATATTAAATGTAATGATATGTGTCATTCGATATGCATTGAGGCATTGAAATTTGAAGAGTTATAATTAATTATAGGAGTTATCAGAATCTCAAGAGACCTTCAATTATAATATGAAGAGTCTCTCCCATTGTTGCATCAAGAAAAGGATATTGTACATTTATACTTTTATGATCAATAAAATGATATTTATTTTTGTGTGGCTGGGTTTTTACCTTGATTCTAGAATGGTTTTCTCAAGATATTTCTGGCGTTCTTTGTTTCAGTTTTGACTTTTTTCTTATTGTTATTTATCTTCATTATTTTCTAGGCTCTAAAATTGACATGTTATCAGAGCCTAGTTAGGTTATGAAAATAAAGGAGTATTCTTCGTTCATATACTTTCATGATGGAAATATTGTTTTGCATCTCAAGGGTGATGGAAATTGTGATGTTTCTAGTTTGAGATTATAGCATTTGGTCAATGTTAGGCTATAGTGACAGTATAGTTCTAGCCCTTCCTTGCTATGTCAGACTGAAGGATTTAGTCTTTTCTATCTCTAAGTCTCTTGTTTAAGTCCTCACATGTGTTATCAGTCTTAGTATAGCTCTTGGGTGCAATTCCAGTCTAGTGTGAGAAGACATTTCCTTCCATGTTTCTTGTTCTAGACTCCACGTAAATGATGATGTGACATCATCATTGTTAGAGATGATACATTTTTTCAATTATGTTCAGTGAAGTTGTTTCATTTAAAAGGTGCACCTTTCAAAGTAACATCTAATTGGAAAGAGGATTTCTCTTATTCCATTTTTTAGCTGATAGAATAATATATGAGGTGATGAAAGTTTTATTTAGGAGTCATTTCTCCATCACTATATTGAGGAGATGTTCTTAACAATCAATAAAGAATTTAAAACTACATGTGTTTTTCTTATCGTATTAAAGGAAGGATATTCAAGGAGTTATAGTGTGAGCTTACTTGTTCATGCATGAAAACCAAAGATTCTTGTTCATGAGTTTCTTTTGTGTGGTATTTATTAAGTCTTTAGATTATAAAGACTAGAATACCTTTTTTTGGGGTTAGAAAGAAATTAATGAAAATATTTTATTTTGCATATTTTCATCTTGGTCTATTCAAATGATGGATCATGTGAACTAAAAAATGCATAAATGTTCAACATTGAGGATGTTGGGTACTTCTTGCAATTGATTCACTTTCATTTTTTGCTTTGTTTCATGGAGTGACAACATCAATGTCAACTCAATTGGCATGTATTATGATCAAAGTTATATTTTTAAAGTGGTAACGATACCAGTATTGACAGGGATGCTCAGATCTCTTCCCATTAATTCAAGCTTGGAGATTTTTTTCTTTCTGTTGGTATCTCAACTACATCCCCATGATGGTAGGAAGTTTTAATGAAAGTGGAGATATATCTATCTAGAATTTTCCTTATATATTAATTTTTTTTTGCGAAAAAATAGTCTCATGTTTAGGTTTAGTATAGTGTTGAGATCTTATTGAAAAGATCATTACTGAAAGAGATTATTGAAAGACAAAGATTTTTGGTGAAGAATATGTGTTTCAATCATTATTTTTCCAGTGATATCAAACTTGTTATTTGTTGGTAAGACAATTTCTTCTAAGATTCAAGTACTATTATTTAGTTGATTGATGAAGAGGATTTGATCAATAAGATGTAACAATAGTACCTAGAGGAAAGGTTGAGTTATGATTATGTAATGAAGTACAAAGATGAGTTGAGGAAATGATGACATGATGTATTGATAATCTACTTGAGGTTACAAAGGCTAGTTACACTTAGAGACTTCAGAAGAATAAGTTACACAAAGATTGTCTACCAAGCTTGACCGAGTTGTTAGTGGATACTGAGAAAAGTTAGTGCAAGCTAAATAGAAAATCTATTGGAGCCAACTAAAATAAATTCTAGTGTATGTGAAGTAAAATATTTGATGCCGAGTGATTTCATAGTTGATGCCGAGCTATGCAAAATGTCTTGAGCACCAGTAAACTCTAGTTAATGCCAAGTGGTTACATAGTTGATGCCAAGCAACACAATATGTGCTGAGCTTTAGAAGGATGATAATGCCAAGCTGTTGCATTATCTTAAAGATCAAATATTCACTAAATCTAAGTCAATAAGTTTTTTTTTCTTGAAACTTTGAACCAGGAGAAAGATAAGTTTGATGAGATGGTGGCTCAGAAATTGCTATAAACCATTCTAGGTGAATTCAAATGGATTATAGGAGAAGTGTCTAGAAGAAAGATGGAATATGAGGTAGATACATTGTATCCTACCTAATCCATTCAAACCTTAAAATGGATGATGGAAAGTGACAAAGTATCTTAATTTCCTATTTATAGGAAAGTTTGGTTATGAAACATATAACAAGAGAGGCTCAGAGAAGACAAGAAAAGAACAAAGAAAAGAAGGAAGACAATAAGTCAAGGAGTCTAATTGATCAGGTGATCTAAAAGGTGACTACATTGGCATGCTAACCAAGAAGGCTTAAGGAAATATAAGCGTAAAGGGTGAACAACCTATCAGAACTACAAAGTATGAATGCCAAGTAGAATTGAGGATTGAACAATGATCTATAATTTGCAAGAGAAGTTGTAAGTTGTATAAGATCAAAGCTCTACTATTACTCTCTAACAATTGTATTAGTCTAGGCTAAATCCTTTCAATTAAGGTTGACCTAACAATCATTTGAAAATCCTTTAATTAGGTGGCATTCCAAGTGAATGGCCTAAAGTCCTCTAACAAGGCTCACTTCTAACAAGTTGATTGAAATCCCTTAACTGGGTCACATTTAATAGTGTGTGTTGTAACCTTTCATAGGGCATCACTTCAGAAGAGTGAAAAGGAGTAGCATGTTATTGGTGGTTTTTACTGAATTGGGTTTCCATGTTAAATCATTGTGTCAAGTGTTTTGATGAATCTTTTATGTTTTATGTTTTCATTCCTACAAGTTGATTTAATAGTAACCTACATGTTTTAGTAATTGCATGGATGCATGCACAGATATAAATGTTTTATGGGTTCACTAAGCCAAGAGAAGTTTTATTTTTACATATGGACCTTGAATAACTGATTCACCCCCCTCTTAGTTACTCTAAATAATTCCAACATTGATTCATCTAGTAATGATCTTTGTTGATAATATTTTGATCATTATATTTTTTATCAATTTTTACTTCTCTACTTTATTTGCATGTTTTTGCATTAGGTTTTAAGGCAACATGAATCATGAAGAGAATGTCTTGGTGTAATCTCCTTGTAACCATTAAAATTAAAATATGTGTTGATCATTATACTAGAATCGTGAGGAGAATGTCTATGTATAATCACTTATTACAAAACATTTCTTTTGAACCTTTGTTAATTAGATCAATGCCCAAAGGAGAATTCTCAATGCTGACTTTTAGAATGAGTATTGTTGAAGATAGCTTGATGTGATCAAGCTAAGATGACCTGCTCTGATAAGTACTTTTTGATAATATCTCTATGATAAATATTTTGTGCTTTAATTAGAAATGTTGATTCTATTTATTGTGATACTTCACATTTATGAAATTCTAACCAATATGATTTTCAAGCTTTGAAGATTTAACAGTAATAGGAATCTGGTTTATTTGTTTGACTTGAAAGAGTGGCTGCAATAAACATGTTCTAGTAACATACCAGAGTCATACAATCCATGATTCATTAAGGGGTATTATAGTGGTTGAGAACTCTTAATAGATTGTTCATGTTATGGTTGACCTACCTTGATCCGAATATGATTGATGATACCAAGATACATAGAAGTTGCTAGCTCAATTTTGAAGATCAAGGTATTTCTTATGATGCCTTAGTGTTGGAGGTTGTGGTGTTCCTGTAGAATCTTTTAGTCATGTTCTAAATAAATCAACATGTGAATTATGTGGAACATTAGATGATGAGGAGATAAGTATTATTGTTCTGATGTCATGAGCATTAGAGGCACAAGAAGAAATTTCTTTTATGAGTATATTTGTATAGATTTTGAGAGATAAGTATTTATGATTATATCTCTTGAATATTGATTTTTTAAATAGTATAGCATTGAATTTTGATTTTTTACAACACTAGATATAGTGTTTACATTGATCTAAATGATATATTATATGAATTATTGTTAATCTCACTTCATTGTAGGATGCACCAGTGAAGTGATGAGAGATTGATGAACATGTAGACATTGTTTGTATTTATGATGCATATCTTCATTTAAAAAGGGAAGATCATATAAAAAGGGATTCCTTCTAGCTCCAAAGGGAGCTTACAAGATAGATTGAGATAACTCCATATTTTGGTTAAACTAGAATCAACTATCATATTATGACAATCAAAGATGTCCTTTCTAAGAGGGAGTCTCTATTGAGACACAATCTTAGTTGTTAATATATTCTTCTCTGGAAGAAGTTTGAGGTATGGTGGAAATCCCTCTTTCCACCCTCCGTAAATAGGTCTGGTGCAAAGGTCTTCAGGAAAAGTGTGAATGAGTCCAACACTCAATCCTATAAGGAAACCTTGCACCTTTTCAAGGGTCTCTCAGACTCCCTTTCCCATAGTTCAAATTTTTGCAAACTGCTAGAACAACTCCTTTGAACTTCTCCACAAACTTCACAAAATGCCTCTAAAAGCCAATCTTGGATCTTAGGGCCCAATATTGCAAATGGTCACTACCTAACTCCCTATCTCCAACCAATGCTTGAAACACTTCAAGGGATTCACAAGGACCAAGTGTTTACTATAGTTTTGATTCCCCAACTATCACAACTATTAATTGCACTAAGAGGCCTAATTTCTCCTAATAGTACTTTTATAGGTTTCAGGAAAACAACTTGGAAATTTCTCAAAGAAATTTGCAAAAAACTTATAGTTTCAAGTACCCTTTTGGGACTTCTATCTATTTTCTAATTTTCAACTTGCTAACCTACTCTAGCACCCCTAAAATTAGATAGGCTTCTCAAGCCTAATTGGCCAAAAGAGGCTTAAAATACCTAAAAAGTAGAAAGAATGGGTTCCTAGGCATAGAAGATGAATTAGAAGGTCTTCTCTCACTTATCTCAACATGAAACAATCATCCTTGAAGCTCTAGGCTTCCATCTCTTTGTTTACCCTAGAAACCCTCACCAAACTAGTTGAATGCATAAGCATATTCAAATTAGGGCTCAATCATATGACCTTTAGATCTTTTGATAAATTTATGAAAATTAGAAATCTTTTAGTACATGTCATGACCTTGTAAAATCAAGGAGTTCATTGAATTCCAACCATGGAGTTATAGGTTAGGACCCAAAATTCATTGAAACCCTCACTTTGAGGGTATGTTGAACTAGTCTTAGAAAAATAGTGATATATCCCTTCACACTTAACAAAAATGAATAAAATCAAATGCTTTGGTATCAAGATTCAGAACTCTACCCAATCATGACATTAGATCTAGTTATCCAATCCATAGAATTTTGGACAAACAATAAGTACTTAGAAAATCTATTTATTTCTCTTTAAAAATGGTATATCTGTACAGTACTTCACACCTCTCTATGTTTCCAAGGTGTACATGCCTAATACATCATTCTCAATAGTTAAAATTGAAATTTTAAAGGTTGGGACCCATGGGTGAAAAGTTGCATTTTTTGACAAAAAGTTATCAACAACAGAAATTACTAATCAACAACTTTTACAACTTTTCACTTGAGACCTTTTTGCTTGATCATTTGTCTTTATAAAAAATTTATTAAGGTATAATGACATAATAAAAACATATAAAAAGCTCCTTCTTACTTAAAATATGTAATTTTAGGATCCTTTTGGACTAAGTGAACTTAGGCTTACAAACACACCTGAAGTTCCTTGACTAAATATGGGATCATTGCTTATTACACACATAAATAAGACTAAAACATATTTGATTTATGGATCACCACATTTATTGTAAAAGATCACCATATGCCTTGATCTACTTTGTATCATCTTGGTGGTTAAAAGTATAAAGCTATTGCACCTTTCAGCTTGACTTATCAAAATGACTAAATTTGAGTATTTCTATCTAAAAATCAATTTTTTTGAAACATATGATCTAGATAAATTTATTCTAGCTATGTTATATATGGTCTCACACTTTTCCAAATGGAAATGTCTATTAAATGCATGTTTTATACTAGTTTGTATCCAATTACTAAAGAAATAAAATTATTTTAGAAAAGTGACATTTGAATAACTCTTACTATTTTTTATTATATTTTTTTTAATAACGTATAAACATCATTTTGTGGAGCTCAGAGTCAAGAATATTTTCATATAGAATTTATAGTATTTTAATTAGAAATAGTATAATGTAATTAAGAAATTCTACAAGTACATATTTTAAGACTTGAAAAGATGACGGTTTTGAGAAAGAAAAAATGTTAAATCATATAAAAAATGTTTTAAAATTATATAACATTCTAGAGGAGAAAGTCCTCTTCTAGAATGTATAAATTTTCTCCTTTTTCAAATAATTTTTTTTTGATAAATGTGGTCGGAGATTAAAACTATCGATTTGAGGTGAAATAAAATCTGAATCATTATAAAAGATAAAATATAGGTCTAAAGCTGATTTTTATTTTTGACTGTTCTAGCTATATATGTTATCTATAACATAGTCTGAAATCAAAGGGAAATAAGTTAAATTTCATAGAGTTTTGTGGTGGGAACTAGATCCCCAATGTTTAGCATTTTTCAGTAGCTAAAAAATTGTCTTTAAAAATTAGGAATATTTATGAATTCTTATTCTAAATAATTATTAAATATTATAATCCTAAAATTTATCCATTTCTACACATTTTATTAGTTTATTTTATTTTAAAATTCAAAATAATAATACCAATTTTATCTCATTCAAGGTGAATCGTTTTACTTTTGTTAGCCTTTTCCTTTACAAAAGGGTGACACAAGTTTGTGCTTTTATCTTGGTGCCCTACACCATACTCCTCTAGCCAAAAGCCAGTTAACTCCCTTGAGTGTAAATGTTTGCAATTTTGAGACCAGTGTTCTCAATATATTTTATGGACATCCAAGTTGCTTCCTCCAATGGTTTATCCTGCCATTTGATCAACTATTCATAATATGTATGCTTCTGAGTCTTCTTGTGGATCCTCTTTTCTAAGATACACTCAATACTTGGACGGTTTTATCTTGGTATATTTTGAAGCACATCATTAGCACCTACATCATCAATGCTAGTAGGACTTGAAGTTTTATATGCATAAACATTATGTACATTAAATATTGGTGAAAGGCCTATATTAGGAGGTAAACCAATCTAATATTCATTAGGACCACATTGTTTGAGAATTTGGAATGACCAATTCTTTTTCATATGTAGTTTGGTATACTTTCCCTTAGGTAGTCTTTCTTTCTTAAGTGGACCATGACCATGTCCCCAACCAAGTAACAATTTATTTCATTGCTCTTTATATCTATTGCCTACTTGTATTTTTTAGAACTTTGTTGCATTTCACTACTCTTCATATCTAGTCTCTCTCTAACTTGTTAGTGAATATCTTTCATCACTTTAGAAAAATCATCTACTAATACACTCCTCTGACCAATGTTCTCTATAGATCTGAGTTCAAAGACACCCCTTGGATGAGAACCATAGATGATTTGGAAAGGGTTAAGGTCTATACTTCTATTTACGTAATCATTATTGGAGAATTCAACTTGAGGTAAGATAATATCCCATACAACACCATATTCCTTTGTCAAACACCTAAGAAGGTTACCTAGGGATCTATTTATGACCTCAATTTTCCCATCAGATTATGGGTGATAGGTAGATGACATAGAAAGGTTAGTTTGTAATCCCTTCCACAGGGTACGCCAAAAATACCCTACAAACTTAGGGTCCCTATTTGAAACAATGGTTAGAGGTAGTCCAATAAGTCTTACTATCTCTTTGAAGAATACACCTACAATTCTAGAGGCGTCATGTATTTTCTTACAAGGCAGAAAGTGTACCATCTTGGAGAATCTATGTACAATAATATACATGCTATTATATCCACATTTGGTCCTAGGAAGACCTAAGAAAAAGTCCATATGGATAGAGTCCCAAGGTTTTTTAGGTATAGGTAATGGTGTGTATAACCCCTAATTTGAAATTGTTCCTTTATCCCTTTGATAGATCAAGAAAGTATCTACAAACTTTCTAATGTCGGTTTGTATTCTAGGCCAAACGTATAATCTCCTTACTAACTCCAAGGTTTTGTCAAGGCCAAAGTCGCTAGCTATAATCCCACAATGTTTTTCCCTAATTATGTTTTCCTTCATAGAGCATTGAGGTATACACAACTAACTCCCTTTAAATAGTAGACCTTTTTGGATGATGTAGTCTATAAAATCATTGTGATACCTATCCCCTGATTCCACACAAACTTGGTAGGCTTATTTAAAATCCTCATCATGGAGGTAAATGTTTTTTAGAGTAGGTACATCGACACTTTCCAACTATACTTCTTGAATGACTAGGTTCCTCCTTCTTAAAGTAGATCAACAACTTTGTTAGACACCCATTTCTTGTGTTTTATTGAGAAGGTGTATGAATCCAAGTAATCCATTCATTTTATGTGCCTATGGTTCAACTTCTCCTATCTATTTAGAAAACTCAATGCTTGATTGTCAGTGTAAACAATAGATTCCTTAAGTAGTAAATAATGCCTCTATTTCCTAAGGGATTGAACCATTGCATAAATCTCTAGATCATAGGTGGAGTATTTTTATTTTACTTCATTGAGTTTTTTTACTGAAAAAGGCCACTGGTCTCCCCTCTTGACTGAAAACACCACCAATTTCCCTCTTGCTAGCATCACACTCTATAGTGAAGACCTTGTTGAAATTGGGTAAGACTAGTATAAGTTTTTGTGCTACACTTGTTTTCAAGTACTCAAATGATTGGTTTACATCCTTAGTCAATTTCAATTTATGTGTTCTTCCTCCTATGGTAGTATCAATCATAGGTGCACTTATCCTGCTAAAGTTTTTAAGAAATTTTCTATAGAAACTAGTAAGGCCAATGAAGATTTTTACCTCACTAGCTTATTTTAGAGTAGGAAAATTTAGTATGGCTTCTAATTTTGAGAGATCCATCTTTAGGTTTCCTTTGGAAATGAAAAACCCAAGAATACTAGTTCCTCCTACAAGATTACACACTTTTCCAAATTGATATTTAATTACTCCTCATCCAATACCATATTAAGATGCATAATATGATCTTCTTTCTCCT
Organism: Cupressus sempervirens; assembly: GCA_028749045.1. Classification (NCBI taxonomy): domain Eukaryota; kingdom Viridiplantae; phylum Streptophyta; class Pinopsida; order Cupressales; family Cupressaceae; genus Cupressus; species Cupressus sempervirens. The sequence continues at coordinate 279,750,740 of CM053793.1, read as the reverse complement.
TACTAAAAATTAAGATATCATCCAAGTAAACAACAATAAAAATATTTATGAAGGGTTTGAGGACTTCATTCATTAACCTCATAAAGGTGCTTGGAGCATTAGATAGACCAAAGAACATTGAAACCCATTCAAATAGTCCTTCATTAGTTTTGAATGAAGTTTTCCATTCATCCCCCTCTCTGATCCTTATCTAGTGGTAGCCACTATTCAAGTCAATTTTGTTAAAATATTTTGCACTCCCCAAAAAATCCATCAAATCCTCCATTCTAGGCATTGGGAACTGATATCTAATGTTTATTATATTTCTGGGTCTAGAGTCAGTGCATATTATCCATGTACCTTCCTTCTTGGGAGAAAGTACTATTGGAACATCACAAGGGTTGATACTTTTCCTTATGAAACCCTTCTCTAATAGACTATGTATCTACCTTGGCACTTTTGCATTTTTCTTTGGTGTCAATTTATAGGCAGCCTTATTAGGCAATGTGGAACCAAGGATGAGGTCAATATAGTGACTGATCTCCTTTAGGTGGTAAGGTGTATTTCCTTTCATTAGTAATTATTTGTTTGTACTAGTCTAATAGGTCTACAACTTCTTTTGGACCTACTCTCCTAACTGGCTTTGTTATTTTTTTTGTTTTCACAATTATGGCAAAACATGGGACATTCTCCTCCTTTAGGACTTTCAAGAATTATTTCTCCCCAACTAAGGTCACACTATTACTAAAGGTTTTTCCCCCTTGACCCTCAAGAAAGGGTGTCATAGTATAACTTACTCCATCCTTAGTTAGATTATACACATTCCTTTTTCCTTCATGTTGGGCATCAACATCGTACTACCATGGTAAAAGGACATGGCATGCATCCATGTCGGTTACTTCACTTAAGACCTTACCTTTGTATCCCCCTATCTAGAATTCTAACCATGATTATTCATTTATTGTGGTTTTTTGGTCCTTATTTAGCTAAGACACCTTGTAGGGGTTTGGGTGTCAAAATTTCTTCAAACAAAGATTATTAATCATCTCTATTGATACTCAATTCTCTATTGAACTAGAATCAACAATAACCTTACAAACCTTATCATTTACCTTGTAGTGCTTCTTTAATAAGGTTTTCCTTTGGGGAGGATCCTTCTATAATGGCATTTTCAAGAGTGTTCTTTTGCATATGATGCATTTTCCTTGCTCTAGTTCAATAGGTCTAGAAATTCTTGAACAGTAAGAGGTCACACTTTGATAGTCCTCCTCTTGGGAAAGTTGCACTCTCCTATAAATTTTTTATTTTATTGTTCTTGCTCCATTCTTTCTTTGACATCTAAAGGAATGGTGGCCTACTTGGTTGCAGGAAAAACATTTTCCAATGAACATATAAGTGCCTCTTCCATTTGATCTTCCCTTACTATTACCTCTACCTCCTCTAAAGTTTCCCCTAGAGCTTGTGTCCTTGTCATTCTCCTAATTTATTGACTATCCTTGAGGTCTCGGTGCTGACCCCCTTCATTCGAACCTTCCTCTACCTCTGAAATAAGTTCCTCTCCCTTTATTCTAATCATTCTTCCTCTTGAGTTTGTCTTTGAGCTAATTGATAACATTTGTGCATTGATTCTAATAATGCTAAAGTCATTTCATCTTCTATGTTACACTTGAGGCTATTTATGTACCTAGCAAGTTTTTGTTTCTCATTTTAGATACCTTAGCCTTGAGAGTTAATGTGTGAAACTCTTGGGTGTAGATACTCACATCCATATATATTTGTTTGAGGTTCTTGTGGATCATCTCCTCATAGTCATCAAGAATGAATTATTTCATTATCTCTACCATCATCCTCTTCCATGTGGATATGTGTTTCTTTTCCTCTTCCATCCCCTCATTTTTAATGAAGTTCCACTACTCAATGTTGGTCCCTTCATCTTAGGCTTTGTTGTCTTCACCTTCTGGCTTGCAATGATCTCTTCATACTCAAAATAGTTTTCAAGGGCTTCTATCCATTCCATACATGCTTCTGGCTCCATTTTCCCATCAAACATGGGCAAGTCTCCCTTTTTCCTTCTTTCTTACCCTCTATAGGGACGCCACAATCATGCTTTGATAATAAAGTACATGGGGCAAGTCATCTTCCCCCTCTTCTTCTCCTTTAGACTCTCCTTGGTCTCCCTTGTGTACTTGTCCTTTTAATTTCTTAATCTCTCTTCTCATGGTCCTATTTTTTTCTCACATAGCTCTACTCTCATCCATCTTCTCTTTCACATTTTTTCCAACTCTATGTTAGTGATCCTCAAGGGAACATCCTCCTCTGCCATTTTTTCCTTTGATTATATCTTAGTGGCTTTGATACCACTTGGTGTAGATGTCTTTAGAAAAAGGTGTGAATGAGTCCAACACAAAATCCTATAAGGAAACCTTGTACCTTTCCAAGGGTCTCTAAGACTCCCCTTTCCCAGACTTCAATTTTCCACAAACTCCTAGAACAAATCCTTTGAACTTCTCCACAAACTTCACAAAATGGCGCTAAAAGCCAATCTTGGATCTTAGGGCCCAAACTTGGAAATGGACACTACCCAGCTCACTAAATCCAACCAATGGTTGGGATAGTTCATGGGATACACAAGGACCAAGTTTCTACTATAGTTTTGATTCCCCAACTATCACAGCTATCAAATGCGCTAAGAGGCCTAATTTATCCTAGTAGTACTTTTATGGGTTTTTGGGAAAAAACTTGGAATTTCCTCAAAGAACTTGGAAAATAACTTACAGTTTCAACTCTCTAACCTACTCCAACACCCCTAAACTCACACAGATTTCTCAAGCCTAACAGGCCAAAAGTGGCTTGGAACACCTAGCAAGTAGCAAGAATGGGATTCTAGGCACAAAAACTAACTTCGAAGGTCTTCTCTTACTTATCTTAACATGAAACAATCATCCCCCAAGTTCTAGGCTTCCATCTCTTTGTTTACCCTACAAACCCTCACCAAACTAGTTGAATACATAAGGATATTCAATCCAAGAATCAATTATAGGACCTTCATATCTTCTAATAAATTTATTTGACATAGGAATCTAATGGTACATTTTCTAACCTTGTAAAATCTAGGAGGCCATTGAATTCCAACAATGGAGTTAGAATTTAGGACCTAACTGTTGGAAATCTAATTGAAAAGATCATTGTGAGAAGAAGATTGAAGATCAAAGAGGGAGATTGTTGCAAAGAATGAAGTTCGTTGATAAAGAATGTTTTCAATCATTGTTTTTTCATTGATGTCAAACTTGATATTTGTAGGAATGACAATTTCTTATAAGATCCAAGTACTATCACTTAGTTGATTGATGAAGAGGATTTGATCGACAAGATGTAACAAGAGCACCTAAGGGAAAGGTTGAGTTATGATATTGTAATGAAGTGCAAAGATTAGCTAAGACAATGGTTAAATGATGTATTGGTAACATACTTGAAGATATAGAGGTTGGTCACACTTAGAAACATTGGAAGTATAAGTTAGAACAAGGTTGACTACAAAACTTAAACTAAGTTCATCAATGGGTGCCGAGCAAGCTAGTTGAAGCCAAGAAAATTCTCAGTTGGAGTCAAGAAAATGGAAAATCTAGTGTGTGCCGAGTGAACTTCAAGAGCTGAGTGAAGTTCAAGTACCAATCAAAGTAACAAGTACCGAGCATCAGAAAATTGTAGTTAGTGCTGAGTGAACTTCAGGTGATGAGCATTGGTAAAAATGTAGTTGGTGTTGAGTAACATAGTATGTGTTCAACATCAAGACTTCAATAGTGTTGAGCTATTGCATTATTGGAAATGACAAAGATTCACCAAATCTAAGTGGACAAAGTTGTTGCCTTGAATTTTGTGAACCAATTGGAGGATAAGGATGATGAGCTAGTGGCACATAATTTTATGTAAATCATTTTTGAGGGAATTTAAGAGGATTCTTCATGATGCTTCTAGAAGGAACATAATATGGGTTAGATTCAATGAATCCTACCTAATCTATATTAATTTAAATTAAAGGAGGTAAGAATCAAGCAAGAAAAGATACTCAAAGACTTCTATTTAAGAAGTCATAGACCAAGAAGAAAGAGCTGCTAGAGTGCTAAATTGTGAAGTAATTAGAAGGGTGTCAATGGGAAGACATCCTAGAGAAGGAAGAACAAAGTACAGAGACCCTACTTTGGCAAGTGGTCATAGAGATATGATTGTACTAGTACATTGAGCATGGAGACTCAAGGAGGCTTGATAGGAGGGCAAGCTATCAAGAATTGCAGAGACTAAAAGCCAGGCAATGTCGTGAGCTAAGAAGTGATCTGAAATCTACAAGTTGAGTTGTATTCTGTAATCAGGTCAAAACCCCTTATTGTTACTCTCTATAAATTGTAGCAGTTAGGGTAAAAGAAAATTGTATGGACTTAGGTTGGTCTAATAGCCATTTGTAAATCCTTTAACAGGGTGGCATTCCAAGTGAATGTTCTAAAGTCCTCTAACCATGCCCACTTCTAACAGGGTGGTTAAATCCTTTAACCAGGTCACATTTAATATTTTTTTGTAAGCCTTTAACATGGTAGGCCTTTCACAAGGAATCACTTAACAAGAGTGAGAATGGATTAGCATGTTATCGGTGGTTTTTCCCAAATTGGGTTTCCATGTAAATCACTATATTGTGTGTTGATCGTTTTATATCATATGCTTGCATGTTGATTTATAGTAACTTTTTGAATAGGAAAGTTAAAGCCTTGATGAATGAATGGTTGAATGGTCTCACTCCACTTAGTGAAAAAGTTTGAATAGGAAATTTTTACATTGAATAATTGATTCACCACCCCCAACTAGTCACCCAATCCATACAATTATGTACATATAATAAATGCTCAGAAAATCTATTTATTTCTCCTTAAAAATGATATGTCCATAAATTAATTCACACTTATCTATGTTTCTAAGGTGTATATGCCTAGATACATCACCCCCCAATGGTTACAACTAAAATTTGAAAGGTTGGGCAGTTGTGTGAAAAGTTGCATTTTTTTTTTGACAAAAAGTTGTCAAGAATGAAAATCTCTAATCAACAACTTTTACAACTTTTCACTTAAGACCATTTTACTTGATCATTTTTTTTTCTAAAAACCTTATTAAGGTATTATGATATATATATATATATATATATATATATATATATATATATATATATATATATAAAATACTCCTTCTTACTTAAAATATGCAATTTTAGGATCCTTTTGGACTAACTGAACTTAGGCTTATAAACACACCTAAAGTTCCTCGACAAAAAATGGGATCATTTATTATTACACACATAAATAACAATAGAATATCTTTGATATATGGATAACCACATGTCCTCTGCAAGATCACCATATGCCTTGATCTAATTTGTATCACCTTGGTGCCCTATACCAAGGTATGGTGGAATTCCCTACATTGTCATATACACTCTTTATGCTTATGGTATTTGTAAATTTGACTTAAATGGAACTAGGTCTTATTTTTTTATGCATACTCCTATTCTTGTGTGAATAAATGAGATTGTAAGATTAGCTATGATGACTCTTTCAGTATGTGATGGTGAACGTCATGTTGAGAGAGTCGATGATGTCATCACATTGAGAGATTTGGTCATGGCAATTGGATGCCATGTTGAGAGGTTCCATGACAGTTCATGTTGAGAGAGTCTTTGATTAAGAGCTTAACTATGAGTCTTACAAATATTTTCATGTTGAGTGATTTTATGATTATTAACAATGAGTAATTTTTACAATTTTTCATGTTTAGTGATTTCATGATGGCTAACAATGGGTAATTGCTATAGTATTTCATGATGAATGATTCCATGATTATTAATAATGAGTAATTTCTATAGGTTGAGTGATTCCATGAATTGTATAGGATTTATGTGATGTGAATTTATCATTGACATTTTGGTTGTAGTCTTGTGTGATTTTCCAGCTAAAGATCTCTATTTGGCTAAGAGGGAGTAATAAATATTGTAGCTGTGATAGAGATTTTAATCTTTGGAAATATGGAAATTTTTTCTATTATAGTCACCTTCAGTTGAAAAGAACACTTATGTTTAAATTGTAATATTAAATGTAATGACATGTGTCATGCGATGTAATAATTAATTATAGAAGTTATGGAAATCTCAAGAGACATTCGGTTATAATATGAAGAGTCTCTCCCCATGTTATACATTCACATCAAGAAAAGGATATTCTACACTTACACTTTGATGATCAATAAAATGTTATTTATTATTGTGTGGCTAGGTTTTTCCCTTTATTCTAGAAGGGTTTTACAAGGATATTTCTGGTGTTCTTTGTTTCAGTTTTGACTCTTTTCTTATTGTTGTTTATCTTCATTGTTTTATGGGATCTAAAATTAACATTATAAAGGTATTAATTTTTTGGTTTGGTATTAGGATGGGTAGGAAAAAAGTTGGAATAGTTTTTGAAATGCGTTGAGGCATTTCAGAACTACATATTTTTAGATCGCCACTTTTTGGCACACCATGATACTAGACATACCCATAAAAGAAAATTTTCTCTCAAGAGAGACCTTGATCTCTGGATAAAGGAAACTAAAGAGAACTCTATGAAATATTTTGAACAATCACAATATAAAAACAAGATCTCTGGAGAGCTTTACTCTGCCTATGCAAAAAAAAAAAGATTGCAAAGATCTTAAGGTAACATCATAAGAAATGAGATGGGAATAATCTTTAAAAAATATAATAATTAAGAGACGAGATTAGGATAATCTTAATGTAAATTCTATTAAAAATAAAAAACAAATAATAAATTTATTAAGATCATAAATAATTAATCTTTTTTGTATAACTAAATTTATATATTAATAAAATACACAATTAAAAATAACATTAATTTATTATTATATCTTTAGGAATATAAAAAGAAATGATGCTAATTTTAATAAAATTTAGATTTAAGAGGAAAAATAATATAAGATAAAAGAATACTAGAAGATTGAATATATATATATATATACAATAAAAATAATTAAATTAAATTTAGAACTAAGAACATGTTTCAATAAAAGCATATTAAGTTTCAAAATATAATATATTAATTAAATATCCTATAGTGTAATGCCTCGCCAAGGGATCCAAAAGAATTAACCTAAAGTTTCACTAAGTTTGGTAGCATTTTTTTTTTTTTTGAACATGAAAGTTATTCCATTCACAACACACATATAGTAGCAGAAGCAATAACAACATTCAATTGAAAGTATACATAAACATACATACTAGGTTACATTCCTTAAGGATCCCTTAACGTTGAATCACGTTAAAATTAACTAATAATGATTCCATCTAATACCACATCCACATGAAATAATAATGAAAAATCCAACATTCCTAAACAATATACTTTGTTCCAATGTCCCTTAGTAAATTAGTTCCCATAATGCTAAATCATCCACTATGCATGTCACAGGGTATGAAAGACATAAAAGAATATACATGTGTGAAAATAAAGTACATCATCCTATCTAATCCATGATGCAAGTGCAATAAAATAAATGAAACCACATTTTATACATGATACATCATCATAGAAGATATAAACATCCATCGTAAAGTATACCATACATCATAAACACAACTAAGTACACAATTCCTCCCAACCATAAATAGCATTACTAGACCATCATGGGCCCTAGCCATCCCTCCATGCGTAATATCCCAAGTCACCGAAGAGATCATCAATACTATCATAGTATGAATGTTACTCCTAAAACATACTACATCATATGTAGAAAGAAATCTAACATGCTACAACATATGCATAAGAAATCTAATCAAGAAAAATAAGGCATAAGATAAGTAAATAACATCATCTATCATATGCTAATCATCAATATAAGGATAGGTGTCCATCATCATAATCCAAGAACATAATGAAGATAGACGCCAACAAAGAATGCTTCAACCACGGTATCTTAGACGAATCTCAAATGGTAAGAGTGAAAAAGCACTACCACCCAACTGCGTGGGACCTAAATGGCCCACTCCCACCACACTGAGGAGATAACCTCAAGTCCCAAATAGGATATCAAATCACATAGAAAAAATACTCTCTACGTCCAAGAATCCTAAAAAGTATACTAACTCAAAGGTTCCAACACAAACTGACATCTAATCACAGATGCACACAAGACATGTAGGAACCTACTATGTAAGCAAAAAAGTGTCATCGTATGGATCATGCTAGAGTTACCCTGGTAGTCTCTCTATAAAACTTGACCCCCTAGTGATCCCTATTTAGCCACTAGTATCCTCTCATACTGACAAGGCATACCACAGAATGCAAGGTCACAACCAAGTGTTCTCTCTACACCCATCCTAGTTTGTACTAACACTTGAGGCATGGGTGAGAACAAGAAATTATCTTATTATGTTCATTTAAGTCAGTATTTAGTGTAATTTTTTCACTTATTAAATAATTCACAATGAGTTACCTTGGTAGGCACTTAGGCCCTAGCCCCCATTGCAATCCACTTCCTGACACTACAAGTAGATAACCTACCCTAGGCTCATGGAATCATAAATCACAAAATCACCACAGTCCTATACAATTGATTAGAAAAATATCAAAAGATAATCCACAATAAGAGCATCAAATCTCCATGAGCAACTGAAAAGAATCCATTGATAATCATGACCACAACAGTTCTTTATTAGCAACTGAAGGTACCAATGATAATCACAATATCCATTGGTCCTCATCAAACAACCATATAGTATCTCAAAATAAATCACAATATCCATTGGTTCTTAACAAGCAATCAAAAAGGCATCTCAAAGCAATAATACTGATCCAAGACTCCAAAATGGTCAAGCCATACATGTCACATCATGACATCATCAAGATCAAATAAAAACTTCAGTCCCATCAAGGTGACTAGGAAGTAATCTAGATACAACTGATTGATAACTCATAAATGGCTACATAAATCAAAACTTACACAAGAAGACTAGAAACAATATCAACCAGTAAACCACACACACTATAGAGCATGCCATCTCATAACCATGGTTGGGTTTTAAAATAAATTGAGATCAAAAGACATCATCATGACATCACAAATCATAACCCATGAGCCTCTGGTACATGTCCTATAATTGGTCAACAATCTAGTCAACCCAAAAATTCAAAATAGATAACATGGAGAAAACACAAAATGCAAGCACATGTTTGGGTTTGCTAAATAAACTTAGTTGAGTTAAATATGGGATTCTAGTTTTCATTTCGGATTTAGATATCAAGTGAGGGAACATTTATACATTTTTCCTTATAACTAACCCATGTATTAGTTAAGAATTTTCTCATAACTCTTAGAATCAATTTTCTAAATGTTCTAAGGATATATTGTGTATACGTTATTCTAGTAATGACCCCCATTGTGTCTCAATGGATCAATTGAAGACTTAATAAAAGCAATTATAAACTCCCCCTCATTAAAATTTATCCCTGATCCTGGACAAATTACACTCAATTAATTTAAATTTATATTAATAAGCTATAATTCTAGAAGATGGTTAATTATTAATAGAAGTAAAACTATTTATAATAAATATAATTATTATTATTTTAAAAATATATATATATATATATAATAATTAATACTTAAATAGAATTATTAATATTTAATAACATTAATACTTAATATCAATATAATAACAATGAAATCAAAATATATTAATAATCGTTATCATTATTTTTATTTTTATTTTAAAATTAACAAATGTCTTACCTGTCACACAGTACCCTGCTGTCGCAGGGCCTGTAGCGAGAGTGGGTATAGAGTACCCCTGTCATCGTAGTACCTGCGACGATAGGTACCTATGACCCGTAGATATGTGGGGCATAGGTTCATCCCTCCCACTTCGATTTAAAATTATTTTTAAAAAAAATTAATAAACATTTTTCGATTTGTATTTACCAAAAAAAATAAAATTCAGAGATAAACATTTACAATGTATCCCATTTGTTTAATATCGACAGGTTAATATATGATAGAATTTTTAGAGCTATATATATGTGTGTGTGTGTGTTTGTGTGTATACATGTGTGTGTGTGTGTATATATATATATATATATATACACATGTGTATATATATATATATACATGTGTATATATATACATGTGTATATGTGTGTGTGTGTATACATATATACATGTGTATATATATATTTCAGGCATAATTTTGAATAATATGCACAAATTATTCAGATGAAGAAATAGAATGTATCTTCCTTAATCTATCTATTCTTTCTAAAAATATTTACCCACATTATTTGAAACCTAGCCCATTAAATTCCTCAGATCTATGCATGGTGTAGTTTCCTCATACAAAAATTTTAAATAGCCATGACAAGATTAAATACAACTAGGACATTCAAACATGGAATCCTCAAAAAGCATTCAGAAAACACGAAGAAGATAGGAAGTGGAAGAAGCAAAAATAGCATATGCAAAATCACAAGTGTCTACCTGGACACTGATGCTAATTCACTTCTCCTTAGAATCTACAGAGCAAGCCCCTTCCTTCTCCAACATTCGTGGATCCACCCCAAAAAAGCTCCCCGAGCTTCTAGGAGTGCCTGAATATAAGGACCTCTCAGGAAGCACCTAGAATGTCTCTAGAAACAACCAAAAGATAAGATAAGCGTTGACAACTAAGAACAATAATTTTCCAACCTTTTAGGTGAGTCACAAGGTTGTAGATACCATGTGCTTAATTTATGCGCTAACTCCTGCATTGTAGACAGGCGCGCTTACTCCTAGGTAGACTTATAACTTTTATTTACTTTCTTTTATTATTATTATTGTTATTATTATTATTATTTTATTATTATTATTATTTAATTTCTTTTATTTATTTCTTTTATTTTATTAATTACCCATTTAATTAATTAAAATCAAAATATCAAAATATCCTAATATTATATTAATTTTTTCCAAAATAATTGAATATTTTAATTTTAGACTTAATTAATAGAAAATTCACCAAAGACCTCCAAGATAAAATATGAAAACCTATCATAGAACAATCTATATAAAATCAGTCTAAGGGGTTAAAATCATGAATTACGTCATCCGACGCATTCAAAAGGTAAAATATCTTAGATACTTGTCCTACCTTTTTAAGACAAATGGTTTAAGAGTTTAGGATTTGGACTTGAGAATTTATCTCCTCTCTTACCATTGAGATAGTGCGATAGGGTACGCTCATCCTAGCAATTCAGGGAAGTCGATACCTAGTACCTGTAACTTGTATAAAATCCATGCATGTACATACTATATATATATATATGTATGTATGTATGTATGTATGTATGTATGTATGTATGTATGTATGTATGTATGTATGTTAAGCTAAATAGGCAATGGCAGAAAGTGGTGCATTGTGTAGATCCCGACTAGCAGGTGACTACTATTAGAGTAATTAGTTTTTTTAATTTATTAATTAAATCATTTTGATTTAATTAATTAAGTTTCCTATTACTCTAATTTTCTTAAGCTATCTTGTAGGTGCATATAATTAATATTTTATTAATTATAATGTGCAACCCTAGCTTTTTTAGGCTTTAGGTTACCATTTTCGGGTTTTGATCTCCTTTATAAAGATTGATCTCTTTGTATTTTTCATTATGAAGATCCGTTGATAATATTTTCTTTGTCTGAGTTTCTCAGATCAAACCCTTGCCTCTTGTCTTTTTCTTCTCCATGACAATTTTTCTGCATGCAAGTTTTCTTGGGCTTCATGGATTTGTTGTGCGCTTTTGCTCAAATCTTACATGGTATTAGAGCCAAATCTGTTGTAGCTTGTTTGGTGTTTCACGAAAAAGGGAGAACAAGGGTTTGGCAGATTAGATCTAGTGTTTTTCAGGCTTTTTTTGAGAAAATAGTCGGGGTCATTGATTTTTAGAGTAGTGTGAGGCCAAACAGACCTCATGGATGGATTTAGAAGGTATCAAAACCCCCATTTTGATATAAAATTTGTCTGATTTGGACAACGTTGATCTGGGAGGCAAAAAAAATTGTCTGACAGGCCTGTTACGACCATTGGCAGGTGGATCGAGGCAAAAAATTAAAAAAATTGCAAAAAAAATATAAAAGTGGCACTTTTTGCCTCGGCAGTTTAAAAAACTGCCTACAGTCACCGCGACTGCTAGTAGTTAGTGGTAACCGCCTACAGTAAACCGTTGGTGGTCCACTGACCGTAGCGACTCTCGACGACTACTGCCGCTCAGCAGCCTTAGCTGCCAATGGTGTCGCCCGCCCACCATCACGACCACTAGCAGCTCCATCACCTTCCTTAGCTCTATCTCCACCCAAGTGGCGACACATTTTTTTTGTGAAGTTTTTTTATTTTTTTATTATTTTTATTAAAAAAAATATTTTTTCATGCATTTTCAGAGGCCTTGTCAATTTTTCTTTCGTAACTTGAGCATACGGACATATTTTTTCACTCCAAAAAATGCGGCAGAAAGCTGGTTGCAAGATGGAGATGATGGTATAGGTGTTTTTGAGTTTTGATATAGTTTGGTTGCCTATTTTTGCAATCAAAGTTGGATGTTCTATTTTGCACTCTGGGAGGCATATCTTAAGCATCCGATCTTCGATTTCGGACTTCTTTATATCGCTGGAAAGCTCTTTCTTTGCTCTTTCTAGTGATGCTAGTTGTTGTTCTAGATTCTATTCCAGGCACATCCTATTTATTCTTTTGCATTTTAGAATTCTGGTAGATATCCTGTTTGTTTCAGGTCTAGGGATCGATTTTGTTGCTTTAGATACTTCATTTTGGGCTTTACCTTCTGTTGTTTTAGCCTTATATATTTTTTTAATCATTTTTGATATTCATTGTAAGCATTTTTATGCAAACAGATTGAGATAAAGTGCCACTCTTGCATTTCGAGATCTTTTTCATCATTGTGGTTTGTTGTACTCACACTATTTTATAAACTGCCATGGGGGGGATAGTTGTTTTCCACTTATAGGCCCTCTTTCTCTTTTGCCTCATGTAGTGTCGATGACACGTGCCTTTATTGGTGTCTGTACCTCACTCTTCATGTGTCTAGTTCCTGTGTTTGTAGGAGTTTTTTGGCCCACCTTTTCAGCTGCCTATCACCTCACCTGCATTAAGGGGGGGTTATATTGTTGTTCTATGCTTCTTTGGTTGATGGGTCATTGGTGTGAGCTATGTATTTAGTACCTGATCCTACATACTAGGCAATTGTAGTGGTTGGCTACCTATGCATTTTGGTGAGATGGATCATCTACCTTATAGACACGCTCGATTTGTGCCTTCTATTTCCATGGAGGTTCTATAGATCAGCATTTTGACAAAGTTTTGCGGTTCTTCATGCTTCAGTGATTCTCTTATGATCTCTCTTTGTTCCTTCTTTTGGAACATTCTTTGCTATCTATTTTTGGAGTAGGGTTTTTCCCATGTGGTTTTCTCTATTTCTCCTCTTTATAAAGATTTTTTTGTGATTGGGTACCTAGTCAGGCCTTGTTGCTGGGACCCAATTTTCTTGCTTTCATAGTTGTACTAGGTTAGCTTACCTCCTAAGCTTTGCTTAAGGGGGGGTGTTAGAGTAATTAGTTGTTTTCACTTATTAATTAAATCATTTTGATTTAATTAATTAAGTTTCCTATTGCTCTAGTTTTATTAAGCTATCTTGTAGGTGCATATAATTAATATTTTTAAAATTATAATGTGCAACCCTAGCTTTTTTAGGCTTTAGGTCACCTTTTTTAGGTTTCGATCTCCTTTATAAGGATTGATCTCTTTGTATTTTTCATTATGAAGATCCGTTGAATAATATTTTCTTCGTCTGAGTTTTTCAAATCAAACCCTTGCCTCTTCTTGTCTTTTTCTTCTCCGTGATAGGTTTTCTACATGCAGGTTTTCTTGGGCTTTGTTGATTTTTGAGCCAAATTTTTTTTAAAAAGTATTTATGGGCGTGCCACCTAGCAACCACCAGGTGGCCACTCACTTGCCACCTAGGTATCGCCACCACCGACAGCACAGCCACAGGGCAGCTGCTCTGCGGCCACCATCACTCGACTCGGTTGCCACCTGCTGCCGACAGCGCCCTCGCTTTCAACTGTCGATCTTCCGCTCTACATAGTCACCACCGATGATCTCCACTCCGGTTCTACCTGCTAACTACCCATGACAACTTAGCACTTCATTAGCATACAGTTGGCACTATAGTCACTCAGCAACATAGTTGGCACCGTGTGGGGGTGAGATGTGGCACGGGAGCCATGTGGTACATTGCCACGTGGACCTTGCAATGTTATCCTCTTACCACATATCATCCATGTAGCACTACCACATCATCCTTTTTTTTCCTTGATAGCCTCCAAGCCATCAATTTTAGGCCCTTTAAATGCTAATGTCAGCATGATGTGACCACTGCATTAGAACACCTTCTTGCACTCTCCTTCTAGGTCCTTTTTGACCTACTTGCAGTATTTTGGCCATATCTTGAGCATAAGGAGATCTTTTTTCTAATCCGAAAGAAGCGCTGAAAAGTTTCTTCCAAGATGGAGATAGTGGTGTAGGATTTTTTTTGGTTTTGATGCAGTTTAGTTTCCTTTTTTTGCAATTGAAGTCTAAAGTTCTTTTTTTGACTCCGATGAGTATTTCTTGTGCGTCCCATCTCTGTTTTTCAAAAATGTGATATTTTGGAAAGCTGGTTCTGTCTACTTTTCAGAAATGATGTAATTTCTTCCAGATTTTGCCCCATGCTCTTTCTATCATGTTTTTGGCATTTTTTCTCTATGGTGGATATCTTGGGTGTTTCAGGGCCGGGGATCATTTTCTTGGCATGGGATCTTTTGTTCTAGGCTATACTATCTTTTGTATCAGATTTTTTTGCTTTCTGATCATTGATGATATCATTTGTAAGCATCTTTTTGCAAACACACTGAGATAAAGTGCCACTCTTGCTTTTCGGGTTCATGAACATTGTTTTGAGATAGTTGTACTCGCACTATTTTATAAAGTGCCATGGGGGGATAGTTGTTTTTTGTTTTAGGCATTCTCCCTTTGTGAAGTTAGTGTCCCTTCCATGACATTAGCCCCATGCAGTGTCTGTGACACGTGCCTTTATAGGTGTTTGTACCTCTTTCACTCTCTTGTTGTTCTTGGTTCTTTCTATAGAGGTTTTGGCTCATCTTTTCAATTGCCTATCACCTCACCCTATTTGCATTAAGGGGGGGTATTCTATTGTTCTAATGCTTCCTTGGTTCGATGGTTCATTGGAGTGAGCTATGTATTCAGTATTTGATCCTATATACTAGGCGATTGCAGTGGTTGGCTACCTATGCATTTCAGTGAGATGGACCACCTACCATATAGACACTCTTAGTTCATGCCGTCTATTTTTGTGGAGGATCTTAAGATCAAAAATTTCTTTCTGACAGAGTTTGTGGCTTCTTCTACTTTAGTGGTTTTCTTCATGATCTTCTCTTGTTCCTATCTTCTGGAACATTCTTTCCTATCTCTTTTTAGAGAGGGGTTTTTCCCACTAGGTTTTCTCCTTTGTCTCTGGTTTACAGAGATTTCCTTGTTTTGGGTACCTGATCATGCCTTGTTGTCGAGACCCTTTTTTCTGCTTTCATAGCTTTACTAGGTTAGCTTCCTCCCGAGCTTCGCTTAAGGGGGGGTGTTAGAGTAATTATTTTGTTTCACTTATTAATTAGATCATCTTGATTTAGTTGATTAAGTGATTTATTACTCTAGTTCTTAAGCTTGCTTTTAGGTGCATATAATTAATATTTTATATTAATTCTATTGTGCAACCTAGCTTTTTTAGGCTTTAGGGCTTTTGTTCACCTTTAAAGGTTGAACTCTTGTAATTCTTTTTTAATCTAATCAAGCATTCATTCAATCAATTTGGGAATACAATTTTTCTCTCATCTTGTTGAGTTTTTTCAGGCTCCACTTTTTCCTCCGTTCCTTAACCACATCAGAAACACCATACATAAAGAAAACAAACATGCACACCATACACATGTAGTATGGGGTAAGTATCCATAACACAACACATATAATAATCCATTTAGCTAAACATCATCAATAACTAAGAATAATGTAATAATCATCATGCATACATGAAATGTAGAGTTTAAGTAATCTCATCATATATCAACTGAATCTATAACACAATATCTGATAGTCTCAAAACAATGCTACTAACCATCAACATAAAACTAGCCTAATAGAGTTTGGCAATGATAGCAACAATGTATCTAGAAAAAATGTAAACGAGGGTAGGCACTACATATAGAATTTGAAATGGAATATTAAAATTTATCACTCCACTTCATCATCATTCAATGGGCCTTCCAATGCCCAAAAAAAAAGAGGAAATTGTTGGCACTCATTCTTGTGGGTGAGAAAAATAAGTCTCTTTCATATTTTGTCATTTTGGCTAGTTTAGATTTTACAATAACTAAAATAAATATTATATTTTATCATTTTATCATCAAAAGTCAGTTGAAATATTGGGAAAGAGTTTTTGAAGGAATCAACTAAAAGAAAATATGAACCTCTATCAATGTAGGAGCCATGAAATCTATGAATGTAGAATCATGACAACTTTTTGTTTATGTGGTAGGGATTTTATGCATGGGGCATATTTGGAGGATTTCTTAACAGAATATTGTTTAAAATTATGCATGATAACTTGTTCTATTTCCCCTACAATAGAGTCACCAATTATTTGGTATAAAGTAACGTAGATGAATTTTGACAAGTAACATAAATTTTCATGAATTTTTAATCAAGTGATTTTAACATTCTTGATTGTTTTGGTTTACGAGATGTGGATTCCAGTTTAGTTGAAGTGTAAAAAAGAATGATCATTGCAATGTTCATTGGTTGAGGTGCACCTAAGGAAGATGACCAAAGAATCAAAGATATATTTTATTATTATTTTGTTGCTCAATCTAGATTGCTACTATTTGCTACTCATTTCTTCTATTACTTCCTATTGTCAAATTTTTTGTGTTCATAGTATTGGATTTCATCTCTTCAAGCATAGTAGGTGAAAGTAAACGGAGTGACCATTAAATGTTAATTGTGCTCTACATTTTGTTATCAGAGGAAACATTCTATTTTGTCTAAATATTAGGTCAAGGATACATATTTCCTTTTTATAGGTGTTTTATGTATACTTATTGTGGTATCCCTATGTAAAGAGGATGTTAAAAGCTGCACCAATTTTGCTTTCACCAATTCAGTCTAATGCTTGTGTTTTTGTAATGAATAGCTTATAAAATATTTTGTAGACACCATTAAATTTAATTTGAGCTAAGCTCTAAGAGACATTTGGTTGAATTGTTCCAAAATTAATACAAAACATACTTCCTTAATAAATGGAGGTTAATTAAACTACACAAATAAGTAAAATTATATTTACAGTAAAGAAAATGACAACACATTTTAGAAAACCAATCTACTACCTAGGACTTGTAATTTTTCAGCTTTATTAATGCATTCACATTTGTTTAATTGGTATCTAAATATTCAATTTATTGTCCATTAGTTTCTTTATTTGGCAACATAATTATCATGAAGTCATAAAGTATTTGTAGAAAGTGAAGTCATCACTCCTAAGTGAAAAGAGGAAATAACAAGTCAAAAAAAAGGAAATAACAAGTAACAACGTCAATTGAAATCATTTTTTCTACATAATCAGTCATACCCTTAATTTTACCTTAAAAATTCATCAGAAAATAGAAATACCAGGAACCATTATAATATGTGTGTCAAAATGGTAATGTACATATCTCATACAAAGAACGAGCACTGATGTCTTCAATAAAGTGTCATCGAGATTTAGAAAATCTATAAAAATTATCTTTCAAAAGAATCAAGGTTATTCTTCCCCAAAAGAAATATTGAATTAGTTTCTTGTTAGACTAAAAACAAGTGGCAGTCTAGTGCGATTTTTAAAAAGTTCATTGTTAAATGATAAATACTCCAACCTAAAATGGCACACAAAGTCAAGAGCACAAGAAATATTAGAGTTGACAATTTGGACAACAAAATGGATATTAAATCTCTATAATTATTTTGGGAAAACATATATTCCCATAAAAGGTACCTCCAAATTTGTTTTTCTTGAGTGAAAACCAAGAGAGAAATAATTGATAACAAAAAAAAAGGAAACATCTATGCTTAAATTGTTAAACATGAAATCAAGATGTGAAATTTTGAATTAGAAATCATGTTACCAAAAAGCATACAACCCTTGAGATCCTGCATTTGTAATGCCATGAAATGCTATAGCTAGTTTAGCATATCCACCATAACATCCCTATTCTCAAGCGATTATACTTGGCATGAAAGAGTGAAATAAACCCCCCACTCTTTTTGCACAACAAATGTTTCCATGTCATCTCACCAAAGCAATCTCACTTGTCCCAATCTAGTTACCCAATTTAGATTTGGAAAGATACAAGTCATTAACCATGTCAAAATTCTTTAATTATGTTGTGACTGAAACCCAAATTTCTAAGATGCCCAATTTGGAAAATGTATCAAGTGAAGTCAAGGATTTTTCCCCTGTTATCACTAGTAAAATTGGCTTCTATTTTTTACAAAAAAAATGGTCAAATTCTCTACCCAAATGGGTTGAATGATCCACAAATGGCCTTGTGAGAATTTTTCCCATCAAAATTTTGAAGAATCCTTGTTTAGGTCAAAATTTCCATGCAAGTCCTCATTGAAATCATCCACCAACATTTGGCCATTGTGGTCATCAAAATTTCCACCAATTTTTATTGAAATGGCTTTCCCATTTGACCAAGATGCCAAACCCACGGTGGTGCCCTTATCAATGTATTGGTTAGAAGTTTAATTATGGTTTCTTAAAATTTTGAGTATAGTTGGTTGAATGTTTGACCAAGTTTTGTTAGGTTTTGACCAGAATTGGTTGAAAGTTTGAAGAATATAGAAGGTTTAAAAATAACACCTGAAGATAAATATCCAAAATAATCACCAATGACATCCTAAGAGGTGACTAGTCTAAATATTTATCTTTAGGTGTTACTTTTCATTCTTAATACCCAATCCATGAGAATACAATCCATGTCTGATTGTGGAACAACTTGGGGCTAGAGAGAATGTAAGCTATCTTAGGATGATGGGGTCAAAGTTACAACATAATGTGAAGTTTAATTAGATATGGTAAAGATAGATATTTAGAATTTTGATAAGAATTTAAGGCATCTAGAATTATTCTATGGCAATACACCAAAAGGAGAAGGAGTGGCTTCAAAAAGAGACTGCATGGCATAAACATCAACTAGACAACATAGAGGATACTATGGTAGCACTAGATAGATATTATGGGAACCACTTAAACATCCTTTGCATGGTTTAGAGGTAATGTCATTGTGGTAGAGGCTTCCACAAGGGAATGAGACTCATGATTATGGAATTTAAACAGAAGGAGAACTTGCTTCTTCAACTCTTTACACTCAACCCTTCACTAAATTTATTCTTACTATAGTGAGAATAACTGCTATGAGTTCCTAGGAGCCAAGGGACCCTAAACCTATGATATATTTTCTAGAGATATGGGAGAATTTACTACTAGGTTTAGTACTTCATAACATTATGGATCATATAGTGATGCCCAAATTAACAAAAACAATAGATAATTGGGATCCCCGCAGGGAGACAATGCCAATACATGCATGGTTACATCCTTGGCTTCCATTGTTGGGCCAACATATGGATCCTTTATATCCAATCATTCTTTATAAGTTAGGGAACATGCTTCATCCTGGCATGCAAGTGGTGCATCTACATATGCAATTTTATCACCTTGGAAAACTTTATTTGATCTTGTTGGTTGGAAATTGTTGATTGTTTGTTTTATTGTACCTAATCTAATGACAAATTTACCAAAATTTGTAATCAACCCAGCTAAAAAGTAACTAGATCAATTTAATTGGGTTATGGCTTAGGAATTTTCTATTTCCATTTACTAGAACACTTATTAGAGTGCTTTGGAGTAATCATATTATGGAGCTAAAGCCTTTTGATGTCAACCCATTATTTTAGGACACCCAAAATGGCAGTAAGTGTTAAGAAACATTGGAATGAACCCAACTAGTAAACAAAATACTTTGTTCCAATTATGCTCAAAATGGCTGCAAATGTCCCAATTGAATTTTGTATACCTCGCCAATATAGATATGAAGAATAAGATTGTTGTCATGAATGAATCCAATTAATAAGAAATCAATCATTTTTCTTCAAACTTGAAGATAAAAAAGGGATCAACCATTATACCATGAATATCTCTTGCATACTATGGTACTATATCATGATTATACAACAAAAAAAGATGAATCCAAATATTCTAAAAGTGATTTTTCTAAGTAGATAAAATCATGATATCATTATTCAAGTTTCTTAAAGCAATTGATAGACATTGAATTCAAATAAAGGAGTACCTTTAAATATTCAAATATAAGTTAGAACTTGTCATATGGCTGTATGGCCTTTTGAGTACTTTGAAATGTATAAAATAGTTAGTGGAGCTCTTTATTTAAGAAAACTAAAAATAGTCATAAGATTTGAAGGCATGGAGTTTTATGAGTAGTGAAAATTTTGTGAAAATCTAATCAATAAAATATTTACTGGTATTTTTTATGGAATCCAACAAATTGGCTAATCTATTTTTTAAAATATTGTGAATCAACCAAACCCATTGCAAAAGTGGTATATTGATGATAAACATGGTATTGGGAGATGAGATAGAATTTGGGGAAAAAAAATCATTTAAAATTGTCCCACTTCAAGGTTTTTACTTGAAAATCTTATGACTACATAAGCAATTTAGTTATGACCACACTGATAGAATAGCCATATTGAACCAAAATTCTAAAACAACACCAAGACCATACCATAAAACTATCATTGTCCCCCATGGAATAACACTAAACCATGCAGCTTGCTTCAAATTTAAATTAAATACCTATATGCAAAGATGAAAGTGACTTTATCATATCTATGCTTGAATTTAAATGTAGTGAAATTTTCAATAAGAATGAACTAAAACTATATTTATGGTCCTCTCATGATTTTGGTTTGACATATTCCTTGATTAAAATTGTTTCAAAAAAAGAGTACGCATTGCAATAGAAGAAAGCTTACAATTTTGAAATAAATTGGCATCTGAGAGAGAAGAACAAAATAACCCTAAAGACAATAGAATAAAAAAATATTAGACATAAAATGATGGACTTTTGATGTTCAAGTAAAGATATCCTTTTGTATACATCTTATCCAATTATTTATAACATTTGCAACTATTATCTACCATGTCGATAACTTTGAAAATAGCTAATGAAAAGGAAGCACTCTCTGAGTAGTTTGGACAACAAACTTTTGAGTAGACACTAGAGAATACTCAATTCTATCATGAATAAGAAAAATTATGATTTTAATATTCTAGGATGAAATTGATCAGGATCATTATAAATATTTGGAATCCATATATATTGAGAGCAGAATAAATCCTAGGGCTCCAAACAAAAGGAAAGGTCCATAAGTTCTAGCTTGTGACATCAGTATTGGAGAATCAAGTAAGATTATCACATTACCTAGATGAAATCTAGAAATTGAGATGCTTACTACTATAGCCTATTTTTTTCTAGGAAACCACCTTGAATAACAAGAAAAAATTTGACATATTGAAGTTATCTTGAGCATCTATATAGTTGAATAGTGAAAAAAAAAGAGGCAGGACACGTTGACTAAATATGTGGGTAAATGTAAATTAATACAGTATGATGAATACAACATTAATTTGATAATGAAAAGGAATTTAATTAATTTAGCATAGTGATTTTTTGAAGTCTTACCTTGAAATTGTGGTGTTCAAATAGGGAAAGCCTACACCTTCAGCAGCACCAAATAGTTGGATCCAATCTCATTTATTTTCTAATCTCATTTAGAAAAATTGAGTATTGGCCCTTCCAATTTTTTATTTGATAGTTTTCTAACAATGACATAATAAAGATTCACTTATGTTAAATAATGAGGGTATGTTAGTTTGAGCTTCACTTAGTTTTGAGAATACTTTAATATTCTCTACTTCACAAGGCCAACCACATGAAGGTAGAAGCTCATATACCCTCACGCCCCTCCCCCTAACATCAATTTAAATTCCTTATTAACATCTAATTACATACTTGATTCATTCATTCATCCATTTATAAACTATAACATTCAATCAATACAATCACATAAAATTCATTAATATGATATAAAACTAATTAATACTAAACATTAATAAATAAGTCATTAACACATAAAAATATTCATTGACATTACATAAATTCAATATTAATACACAACGTTCATGGATAATTACTTAAAATAACATTTTTTCATTATTGAACAAAGTTTATCAAACAATGTTTATTAAAGATCATTTTTAAAAAAACCATTTCTTTTTTTTTGTTTTTCTTAGATTTCTTAAGGAAAAGGATGATAGGAGCATTAATATATTCCTCATTGTCCACCTCTTGTGATTTTAATGTCAAATTATGATGCTTCCTCCTGCTTTGAGGGGCATGAGGCTGGTGCACTAAAGGGGAGTCTCCTACAATAACAAGTAAATGGGTTAAATTTGCATAATTTTTTTATTGTACTGTAAAAAAGTATTTCATTAACCAATAGAACATAACATGCATTTTTATTTGCCTAACATTGTGACATCATGTACAATAAAATTTTGATCATCTGCCACCTCAATAGTTTGAACTCTTTGAACAAGCTCCACTCATTCATCATGATATTCAACATGCTCTAAAATATTCAAAAAATGGTTACACATACAACCAATTACAATTGAAGATGTTTAATTCTATTAATAATTAAATAATTTATTTCTAATAGAAAATTAGTATCTCCACCCTTGTAATGCACATTGTGGTTTTTGCCATGCATAGGTTTTGTGATAAGATTTGAAGGCTGTAGTGAAATGTCATGTACATTGTTATCATTATTTCATATATAAAACAAAAATAGTCAATTATGTTGGAAATTAACACCAAAGATGAAATTTCTCAACTATTCAATTTGACTTTCTTTTCATTTGACCAATTTACCTATATCTCATCTCGTGCACTAGATTCTTTGATATGGCTTTTGGATTCTTAGCTTTAGTGTGTAGCCACAAATTTATAGCCTTCCTTCAAGGCAATTTTTTGGTGTTCATGTAACACCTCGCCAAGGGATCCAAAAGAATTAACCTAAAATTTTACTAAGTTTTCCAAAAAAAATTTATTTATTTTTAAACAAGAAAGATAATTATACACATCAAACACATAGTAGCGGAAGCAACAACATGAATCAACTATAAGCATGCATAACAAGTTACATTCATTAAGGATCCCAAGACATTGAGTCACATTTAATCTAATTAATACTAAGTCTAACAACTACCACATCCACGTGAAAGAATAATTAAAGGTCCACAGTCCATAATATACATTTGTTCTGAATGTCTCTTCGCAAATGAAATTCGAAATGCTCAATCGTCCATTGTACATGCCATAGGGTATGAAAGGCTTAAAAGATTAAACATATGTAAAAATAAAGATACATCATCCTCATCAGCCATGATACAAGTGCAATAAAGTAAAAGAAACTATTAACATACATGATACATCCATCATTCATCATAAAACACAACTAACTAAGTGCGCGGTTCCTCCCAACTGTCAATAGCATCATTAGACCATCGTGGGCCCTAGCCATCCCTCCATGCATAACATCCCAAGTCATCAAAGAGATCATCGGTATTATCATAGTAGGAATGTCACTCCTAAAACATGCTACTACATATGCATAAAGAAATCTAACATGCAAGAATAAAGCATAAGGTGATGCTATGAAATAGATAACATCATCTATCACATGCTAATCATCAATATAAAGGAACATACTAGTAAATAACATCCATCATAGGATCCAAGAATAGAATGAAGGTAAATACCAACAAAGAATACTCCATCCACGGTGTCCTAGATGGATCTCAAATGGTAAGAGTGAAAAAGTACTACCACCCGACCGCGTGGAACCTAAATGGCCCACTCCCAGTGCGTTGAGGAGATAATCTCAAGTCACAAATGGGATATCAAATCACATAACACAAGATAACAAATCACATAACACAAGTACTCTCTAAGTCAAGGAATCCTAAAAGTATGCTAACTCAAAAGTTCCAACACATAGATCAACATCTACATTCAAAGGCACAACAAAGACATGTAAGAAACCTACTATGTAAGTGGGAAAGTGTCATCACATGAATCATGCTAGAGTTACCCTAGTAGTCTCTTAATAGACCCTAGGCCCCTAGTGATCCCTATGTGGCCACTAGTATCCGCTTGTACTAACAAGGCATACTATGGAATGCAAGGTTGCAACCAAGCATTCTCTCTACTCCCATTATAGTCTATACTAGCACTCAAAGCATGGGTGAGAACATACAATTATCTTATTAGGTTCATTTTAATCCCCATTTAGTGTAAATGTTTTCACTTATTAAATAACTTACAATGAGTTACCCTAGCAGCCACTTAGGGCCTCGACCCCCATTGCAAGCCACTTCCTGACACTACAAGTAGATAGCCTACCCTAGGCTCAATAAAAATGCAAATCCATAATCACATAAAATCACCTTAATCTTGTACAAGTGACCAGAAAGCATCAAAAGATAATCCACAATAATCACATCAATTCTCTATTAGTAACTGAAAAGCATCAAATGATAGATCACAATATCCATCGATTCTCAACGAGCAACCAGAAAGTATCTCAAAGTAATACTAATCGAAGACTCCAAAATGGTCAAGTCAAAACATGTCACAACATGACATCATCAAGATCAAAACAAACACTTTAGTCCCATCAAGGTGACTGGAAAGTAACCCAAGTATAATTGATCGATGACTCAAAAATGGTTAAGTCAAGTGTATCATACACATACACCTTAGCTTCATACAAGAAGACTAAAAAGCATCAATGAATACTAAACACAAACATCTCATAGAGCATACCATCACATTACCATGGTTGGGTTTTAAAAAGATCGAGATCAACATCAGCATGACATCGCAAACACATAACTCCCAAGCCTCTAGTAAAAACCTAAGACTGATCAAAGCTAGGACAAACCCCAAAACACATATAGCATAGAGAAAAAAGATACAAACACATGTTTTGGTTTACTTTTGCAATCACATGGTTAAGCCAAATATGAGGTTTCAGATTTTGTTTCAAGTATATTTCAAGATTATAAGATTCTTCTACAAGTCAACCAATTTACTTTTCAAATAACACATAGAATTATCCCTCCATTAATTTAAACAATTTTCTAAAATAATCATAAGATAATTATTTACTTATTTAAATCATTGAACTAGTTCCCATTGATTTTTAGATAAAATCATCCACATTATTCAAAATATTAGAATATTACTTATCAACTTTCAAATAATTAGTTTACAATTTCCTTAATACACTTCAAAGACAATCATTTATTTAAAATAATTTTCATTGATTTTAAATAAAATCAATCTCATTAATAAATCAATTATTTAATTCCACTAAACACTTACTAATATCTCTTTTCTTTTAATTTGCCCTCATTTAAAAATTCATATACTTAAATTGACTAATAATTAATTCCACTTCATCTACTATTAACTAATCTTAATTAAATTAAATTTAATTAGATTAGTTAATAAATCATATAAAACTAATGCATAATAATGAGATTCTATTTTAATTCGAACCCAAACCCGAATCAATTTTCAAATATTGATTCTACTAAGGGAAGATTGCAATAATATTTTTTTAATTCCCATAACTAGATGAAACAATATGCATGCCCAAATTCCAACTTACAAAATTGAAGATTCATTCATAGAGAATTATTTAAACACACATAATAGACACGATGAAGACAGGAAGAGAAAGAGTATAATAAAATATACAAAATAATCACAAGTGCCTACCTAGACACTAATGCTAAATCGCTATGCCTCAAAAAATCATAGAGAAGCTCCTTCCTTCAAAACCTTATCCTTTCCGAAAATTCCTTCCTTCTCTAACATTTGCAATTCCTCCAAGAACCGAACCCTCCCTAGTGACTAGGAGTTCTTGTAGAAGCATATGAGCATGTAGAAGCATACAAACTTGTCAAAGCATACAAGCTTGCCCATACACAGTAGGAGAACCTATATATAAAGGCCTCTAAGATGTATATAAAATGTGTCTTGAAAGAACTAGGAGATAAGCATGACAACTAAGCACATAACTTCCATGATAAGAAGATAAACATGATGAAGTTTCTATAATGTTGTAGATACCATGTGCTCAAATAATGTGCTAACTCCTAAGTGTAGACAACATGTGCATGATTAGAGTGCAAACTCATGTGTTGTCAACATGACAACTCACAAGGGTTTGCATACTCCTAGGTGAATAAATATTAAAATAATACACATTAATTTATTTAATATTCACTTGGCTCCTTTTAAATTCATTTTAAATCTCATGCACTTTATTAAATCCACTTGTTTTATCTTAATATATTTTAATCACATGCATGCATCATGCGATCTAGAAACTTTTAATAATTTTAATATCTCTTCCACTTTTAAATTTATTTTTGAAACTTAATTGATAAAATATTTATTATCTTAAATAATAATTTTATTTAGTATTTATTTAAAAATCAACTCTAAATATATTATTATTAAATTAAATAAATATTATCACGTTCCAACTTTAAACTTATAACTTTAATCTTCAAATTTAATTATTTTATTTAATTAATTTCCCAATTAATTAAATAAAATTACATATTAAAATATCATATTAATTTTCCATTTAATTAAATCTTTTAATTAGACTCAATTAATAGAAACTACACCATAGACTCACAAAGTAAAATATGAAAACTCGTCATAGCAAAACACATACAAAATCAAACGAAGGGTTAATATCATGAATTATGTCATCTGACGCATTCAGAGGGTACTCGACTCAGATACTTGTCCTAATTTTCAATTAGGACAAATGGCTTAAAGGGTTGGGATTTGGACTTGAGAATTTATCTCCCCTCTCTTACCATTGAGATAATGCAATAGGGTATGCTCATCCTGGCAATTCAAGGAAGTTGATACCTGGTACCGGCAACCTGCATAAAATGTACACATGTACAAGCACAATATATACTAAGTTAAATAGGCAATGGTAGGAAGTGGTGCATTGTGTAGATCCCGACTAGTAGGTGACTACGACTCCCTTCCTTAACCACCAGGGTAAACTTTAAGAAAGCGGCCTCCAAATAAAGAAATAAAATATTGGCGAATCTCTCATTATCTTTAAAAAAAAAATTTATTTCTATTAGCGAATCTCTCAATTTTTTATTCTAAATATGATTAATATTGGAGATTATTTTTTAATCATAATTTTTTTTGTATAAAATATTGATGAATCTCAATAATAATAGGAAGTTCATTAATCACCATAGAATATTACAAATCAAAATTGAACATTTTTTTACTTCGTGGAATATTATGAGAATCATTAAATATACTTTAAATCAATAGTGAAAAATAAATATTGGTGATATATCCCTAAAGTAACTAATAATTATGATAATTATTGGTTAGATCAATTTAATCTCTCCAATAATATATTATATTTAGGTAACTCAAATCTATTCATGTAACAAATATTGTAGCGAATATTTGAGTTTAAATTTTTGAATAAAATAAATTATTGAGTGATTTTAAAATATTCTATAACCAAATTTTATAAAACTATGGCAATTTAAGTTGTATCAAATCTTAAATTATTAGCCAAATTACCAGCCAAAAAATTCTAAAATTAGCCAATTTACGAATATTAGCCACTAAATTATACCCTATTAACCACGTTAGAAATGCCATACATAAAGAAAACAAACACACACACCATACACATGCAGTATGGGGTAAGTATCCATAAGAAAGCACATGTGATAATAAACCATCTAACTAATCATCATCGATAACTAAAAACAGTGTAATAATCATCATACATACATGAACTATAAAGTACCAAGTAATCTCATCATATAATAACTAAATCTGAAACAATATATGATAATCTCAAAATAATACTACTAATCATCAAGCATAAAACTGGCCTAAAAGCATTTGGCAATGATAGAAAAATGCAAACTAGGGGCAGGCACTACAGTTCATCCATGGGCTCTACATTGAATTCCATGCCCTATATTTTTTGCTTAATACTGCAATCTTTTCATGTATGATTTGATTAAAAAAAATCATTTGGAACCTTATATATATAAAAATTGATATGAAATTCCATTACTTCTACTCACAAGTCAAGAGTGAAGTTTTATATAGCCACCAAAGACAAGTTAGTGTTGGCCAACATTTCGTACTGTCTCTTCGATATCTTTTGATGTGTCCTATAGTCTATGAATTTTTTTAAACATGTTAGATTATATATTTACAAATATCACTAATTATTGCATGATAACATTCTACTTAATACTATCATGACATACCTTCTTTTACCCTCTTCTAGTTCAATTCCTTTACCATGTTACCTTTTCTCTTTTGCATCTTCTATTATTTCATTCTACTCCATGGGTGGAATCATAGAAGGACACTCATACTTTGGATGATCCTTTAGAGCCTTATATATTGGTCCCTTATAGTATTTATATATTTCGATGGTCTTTTAAGAAGTAGGGCACTATCAAAAATGTTTTTTTCCAAAGAGCTCCTCTAGAGATGTAATGAGCTGATTTTTTAATTCTTGGCCCTATTCATTCCACCTTTTTTGAAAAAAAAAAATTGTTAGTGACATAGCTATAATATAGTAGAATAAATGGAAGAAAATAAAAATATTGTACCAATGATATCAAGCTAAGTACCTTTTACATTGTTGGAATTCTTTAGAATAACTGGGGGAGGGGGGGGTGAATCAGTTATCCAAGGTCCAGATGTATAAATAAAAAATTTCATAGCTTAGGGAACCCATAAAACATTCATACCCATGCATGCATCTGTTATGATTATGCAATCCTTAAAACTTATAAGCTATTGTCCAATCAACTTTGCAAAAATGTAAAGCATGAAACATAACAGATTCATCAACGCACTTGACATGATGATTTACGTGGAAAACCAATTTGGGAAAAACCAGCAATAACATGCTACTCTTGTTCACTCTTCTAAAATGATGCCCTATAAAAGGCCAACCCTGTTAAAGATTACAATACACACTGTTAAATATGGCATGTTTAAAGGATTTCAATCACCCTATTAGAAGTGAGCCTTGTTAGAGGACTTTAGGCAATTCACTTGGAATGCCACTTGGTTAAAGGATTTAAAAATGACTGTTAGATCAACCTTAATCCAAAGAATTTACCCTAGACTGTTAAAATTGTTAGAGAGTAATAGTAGAGCTTTGACGTAATATAACTTACAACTTTTCTTGCAAATTAACGATCTCTATTCAGTCCTGCATTATGCTTGGATTTCACACTTTGTAGTACTAATAGCTTGTTCACCCCTCAAGAATTTATCTAGAAGCCTTATTTCTTAACATGCCATTGTAGATTGTTCTTTTGGGTCACTTGATGAATAAAAAACCTTAACTTCTTCTCTTCCTAAGGTTCTCGCACATGACTCTTTTGCTTTACGACTAGACATTCCTATAGATAGGAAATTAGGATATTTTCCCACTCATTTTCCATCACCCAATTTAGGTTTTAGATAGATTTCGTAGGATACAATGTATGCACCCCATATTTTATATCTCTTCTAGAACCTTCTCCTAGAATCCATTTGAATTTGCCTAAAAATGGTTTACATCAATTTCTGTGCCACTAGCTCATAGACCTTATCTTTCTCCTTGTTCACAAGTTTCAAGAAAATAAACTTGTCAGCTTAGATTTGGAAAATCTTCAATCTTTAACATAATACAATAGCTCAACATTATCATCCTTTTGATGCTCGGCACACACTATATTGCCCAACATAATCTATAAAATTACTTGACATCAACTAAATTTTATTGACACTCGACATCCACTAAACTTCACTCAACATCCACTAGAATTGTCTTTTGCTCAGCTCCAACTGACATTCTGCTTGGCTTGTATTAACTTTTCTTTGCACCTAATGTCCAATTGATCAAGCTTAGCAAAAAAACTTTGTGTAACTTGTTCTTCTAAACTTTCTAAGTGTAGCTAGCATTTGTAAACTTAAGTAGATTATCAATTCATCATGTCATGACTATCTTAGCTAATACTCATACTTCATTACATAATCATAACTCATTCTTTCCTCTAGGTGTTATTGTTATATCTTATTGATAAAATCCTCTTCATCAATCAACTAAGTGATAGTACTTGAATCTTATAAGTAGTTGTCTTACCAAAAACTAATAGGTTTTACATCAGTGACAAAAAAATGATTGAAAAATATAATTTTCTTCAACAATCTCCCTCTTTCAATAATCTCTCTCCTCAATGATCTTTTCAATCAGATTTCAACAATCTTCATCTTCGGCATTGATGGAAAAACAAGTTGATCAACTAAGTCAATCAAATGAAGAACATTTTTTTCAATGAAACTGACTAAGTTAAAATAGTAAGGTAATACCAAAGAGAAAACTTGTATCAAAATTTCTCCCTCTATCAGCAACTTCCATCTTTTGACTAAATTACAAAACTCTTTCTTATAACTCCCTCTAAAATTAATAGTTTTGGCTCTCCGATCAATGTCTCCCTCTTTGTTCTAACTCGACTCTTGATATATTTCTCTGATATGCTTGATCAGTAAATCTCTCCCTCTTTGACAAAAATGCCAAAGACATATACTAAAAACTTGTCATCATTTTTATAAAAAAAAATGCAAATATAAGCTTTTGCAGTTTCTTCAGTTTCTCCCTCTATCACCTTGCTTGCGACTGATTTAAAGTTTTTGCTCTATGATTACTTTAGGCAACTCCTAAAGTAAGATCCACTGCATCAATTTGTAACATATGAATATCAACTTATTTGATGTAGGGCACTTCTTCTATTGCTTAGATAGCCTCAGATAGGTGTATTGTTGTGGTTTCACAATGCATGCCCCATTTCGATTAGAAATCCCTAGTTCGAGGTCTAAGTCTTTTTCTTGTGTTTTTGGTCAGATCTTGGTCCTAGTTTGAAAAACCTAAAATCTGGAAATCATCATCAAAGAGGATAAGTCATTTTTTGCAACAAAAAAAATAATGCACTAGCGCACCTCCCCAGGTGTGCTAGTGTAGCAAAATTCAAAGGAAAGTGCACCTTTATACTCATGCATTAGAAAGGATATGTGAGATGCACACCCAATGCACCTCATGTGTTGTGCTAGTGCACATTCTCATATATTAAACCATTGACCAAGAAAAAGGTGCACCTAGTGCATCCTTTTTCTACATTCCAAGGGTAAAATTAGGTTCTTAAGGTGTTCTCGACATCTAGGGTTTTTAGTTTGTTTCTTGTCATTATTAGGATTTTTCTTAATTAAGTATTTTCAACTCTCTAGATTAATGTTTTCATTTTTGTGTAGATAAAAGGGCATCCTCAACTTGTTGGGGTTATATCTTTTGACCTAGAGCTCAGAATTCAAAACTATTTATATTGTTGGAAAGAAGAACTAAAAATCTAATTTTAGTCCATAATACAATGAGCCTTCAACTACCTAATTTTTGAGCAGAAGACCTCCGAAAAAGCCAGTTAAGAGGACCTAGAAAAACTTGTGAAAAATATGGAAAATTTTCAAACATTTGATTAATTTGGATGATCTGATCTTTGACTAGGAAGGATTAGGCAACTGGAGAGAAGATAAAGATCAAAGATACAGAGGATGGATATGTGAACTAGAAAATGTTCTTCATCTTATGCAACCATTAATGACAAGATTCAGCTCAGGTGCCTTGGGATTTTAGATTGAAGAAGCAAAAGGAGTTCAAGTTTATGAAAGTGATTGGCTATAAAGATGGTATAAATCATCAAAAATGGGCAAAGTATGTACACAAAAAGTGATCTAAAACCCCATTTGAGCATAACCCAAAAACCATTTTCAAAATTGACAACTTTGATTTTTTGGTGATTTGAGCTATCAAGGTGCATAGGTGTACATTTTCAGGAGGTGCGCATTTTCAACATGTGCGCATTTTGGAGGTGCATAGCTCCACAGGTCCATAGGTGTGCATATTTGAAAAAATTCCACTGACAATTAACTCCTACGTATCAATTGACGAGCTTAAGGAGCTTTCTAATGAATGGTTCATAAGGCACAACACTTGGTGAAGGTTTTGCAAATGGGGTTGCAAGCTTTGGGTTTAACTATGGAGGAAACTCTGTAGTTAAGCGCGCTCAGGCTGGAGTAGTACTGGGATGGGTGACCTCCCGGGAAGTCTCGGTGCTTCACCCCTGTGAGCATCACCTAGATCCAATGAGTGCTAAGTGTTCCATTTATTCTCATGAGAGATGGATTCATGTTGAATCACTACTCATGAAACATGGGTCATCGAGTTTGACTCAAAAATCACACAGTTAAATCCTGATATTCATATCACACTTTGACTAGCTGTGGAAATTATCTCCTACTTATCAATTGACGAGCTTAAGGGGCTTTCTAATGAATGGTTCATAAGGCACATCACTTGGTGAAGGTTTTGCAAATGGGGTTGCAAGCTTTGGGTTTAACTATGGAGGAAACTCTGTAGTTAAGCGCGCTCAGGCTGGAGTAGTACTGGGATGGGTGACCTCCCGGGAAGTCTCGGTGCTTCACCCCTGTGAGCATCACCTAGATCCAATGAGTGCTAAGTGTTCCATTTATTCTCATGAGAGATGGATTCATGTTGAATCACTACTCATGAAACATGGGTCATCGAGTTTGACTCAAAAATCACACAGTTAAATCCTGATATTCATATCACACTTTGACTAGCTGTGGAAATTATCTCCTACTTATCAATTGACGAGCTTAAGGGGCTTTCTAATGAATGGTTCATAAGGCACAACACTTGGTGAAGGTTTTGCAAATGGGGTTGCAAGCTTTGGGTTTAACTATGGAGGAAACTCTGTAGTTAAGCGCGCTCAGGCTGGAGTAGTACTGGGATGGGTGACCTCCCGGGAAGTCTCGGTGCTTCACCCCTGTGAGCATCACCTAGATCCAATGAGTGCTAAGTGTTCCATTTATTCTCATGAGAGATGGATTCATGTTGAATCACTACTCATGAAACATGGGTCATCGAGTTTGACTCAAAAATCACACAGTTAAATCCTGATATTCATATCACACTTTGACTAGCTGTGGAAATTATCTCCTACTTATCAATTAACTACCAGTTCCAAAAATAGAGCTTTCCATGTGATAGAAATGCATTATGATGGCAGTTTAACTCATACAAATGCCCTATGAAGGATCAACTTCCATTTTTGGCACTTCTAGACACTTCCACTTTGAATTGGAGCTTTCTCTTTCTCTCTTCTCTCATATTTCTTTGTTTTAAACATGTAAATGCTCATGCATCCAACTAATGAATATAAAATGGATGGACTCCTACTAAGCACCAGTTAGATAGTTAGTTTGTATATAATTAGTTTTCTTTATTGTTGCATGAAGATATCTCTCACTCTTAACACAAATTGAGGATATGATTTCTTATAAATACCCCATTTTAATATGTAATGGAGGTTGCTATTATTATGCAATAAAATCGTGCTTTTGGTGCTCGCATTTGGAGTGTAGTAATTGTTGCCTGACTGTGTAATTATTTTGTGAATTTTTTTCATGAGATTTTGATTGAGCCAAAGGTTTATTGCATTGTTTTTGGTTGTCCAATCTTTTAGTTCTAGTGTTTGCTACAAATTTATGAATTCCACTAACATATCTAGCTCGAGAAGAGATCATCAAATTGTGCCTATATAACTTTTTGTCTCACATGAATGCACTTTCTGTGGTCTTGTGATTCGATGAAAGGTGAAATATCATATGATTGTTAAAGTTTGTCACTAACAATTGCATCAGTGGATTCTAGGAAGCGTTGCTCCTATCTTCATTGGTTTC
This sequence comes from Cupressus sempervirens, assembly GCA_028749045.1. Lineage (NCBI taxonomy): Eukaryota > Viridiplantae > Streptophyta > Pinopsida > Cupressales > Cupressaceae > Cupressus > Cupressus sempervirens. The sequence continues at coordinate 279,716,504 of CM053793.1, read as the reverse complement.
TTACCATTTTCTTTAAAAGTTTAACTCACAATGTGTTTTTTTCTATAGCTTATGTCCATTTAGGATTTCAATTTCAAGTTATTTCAATTTCATGTTATTTGCTTTCAATTTCGTTATTTTCTTTGCTAACCCCTTGTTAGAATAGAAACTCATTTTAGTTGCATTGTTTGAATTGCATTCATTGTAAAACCAAAATATACAAAAATATTGTTCTTTTGTGTGTGATTTTAAGACAACTAATAGATTTAATTCATTTTGAGATTATAATCATAACCAAAAAAGGCCTCCTCATGAACAATCACATTTATCTTCAACTGAGCGGATTTTGGTGTGTTGCAAGACAAATACTGAATCTTGGAGTTAATCCCAAAAAGATTAGCTTTTCAAGAGAGGAATTGCACAATGGATTCCTATCATTGACCTCATGCATAACAACCGCCCAATAGAAGTGGTGCTAGAAGAACGGCCAGGACTTTTGTTTCTTTTAAAAATGTGGAAAATTTGCCAAAGTTTCAAAATTATGCACTTTTCGCAAAAATCTGCGCTTCCTATAAGTTTAGAAATTCTTTTGAGTTTTCAAGAAATTTAGGTGTGTAGGTCCATAGCTATGTAGGTCCATAGGTCCCTAGGTGCATAGGTTTGTAGGTCCATAGTTGTGCAAAATTCTATGGTGCACTATTTTGAGAAAGTGTGCATCTTCAGAGGTGTGCTTTTCTAGAATAAACACAAGTTCCTACAACTCAATCACTTTCACAAGCATCACAGTGATAAAGGGATACTAAGAACTCCACCCATTCACATTAAACATCCTAGCATCATCATTTTCTTTACATTCTACTTCACACATTCCCATCATTACACACCATGTCTTTCTTCAATGCCCAAAGTTCACCTTTGAATCTAACTGGTCCATTGCATGCCTTACCCAAAAATCTTGAAAAGCTTTTCCCATGATTCATCTATGGAGAATAAAAAATAGTAAGATATCATATTAAAATTTTCAAGGAGATTTGCAATTGAAACCAGATTCAGCATATGGATGTGGTATGCCACCTTTTCCCTTACACTTTGGGGGAAATAGAATTCAACTGGTACCTCAATCTTCCACCAGCATCAATAAGGGATTGGAACTCTTTTGAGAGAAAGTTTCTATAACAATTCAAGATCTATATTGATCCATATATCTTACATCATCAATTCATCTCAATTAAGAGGAATCCTCATGAGATTATTTCACAATTTAATCATCGCTTCTATAGGATGTATCAAAGAGTGGAGTTTCCTTATGTTATACCACAAGAGGCTACCATCCAAGTCTATTTTGGAACAATGGATTCATTAACTTTTATTTTTCTAAGAAGGCTCTCACCCAAATACATTGATACCATTGAAGAGGTCTTCAAAGAGGCTATTACATTCACAAATCAAGTTATTGCTACTCCAATGTCAACAATTACATATTCAGCGTATGAGTCCCAAAAGGTAGTTGCATCTGCTGAAGTAGAAAGCAATATGGCTAGACAGTTTAAGGCCATGAAGGAGATGATGTCTCTTTTATCCAATGAAATTGTGAGAATAAAGTTGAATTCCTCAAGAAACCAAGGCAATCATCCAAGACAACTTTCTACCGAGAACAATTTTTCTCAAAATTACAGCAAAATTTTTGGCCTTCACAGTAATATCAACAATGAGAATAATGGTATTAGAGGTATGAGACTAAGTGAAAATGGATATGTGTATAATTATGTTTTAGATCAGCCTCCCCAAATCATGGAGAAACAACCTTTGCAGTTTAGTGCAATGATGTTTGAATCATATGATAAATCTACAAGAGGACAAAATGATGAAGATGGTCAAGAGAAGTTTGTGTTCCCATTCAATAAAGAAGTTCTTCCAAGTGGTGATGTTTCAATAAGTGTGGATATGCCAAGAAATTTTGAGGACACGAGAAATTTTGAAGTTCCAAAACTCCATGAAGTTACAAAAGGTGATGAAAATGTAGAGGATCCCAAGGTTGGTGAGATTTTTGAATCAGAAAGTCATCGAGGAGAATTTATCAATTCTTCCTATTGTGATATTGATTCCCCATTTAACAATGATAAGATACCTCTATCACAACAAGATTTTTCATTAGAAGAGATGGATAGAGTGCTCAATTTGGTGTTAAGTTTGACTGAGGAAATGTCTATTTGTGGGTATTCTACACATATATCAAACCATGCACTAACTAAATCATGTAGAATTCGTCCATTTGGGTTCCATTCAGAAGAAAGTTGTCCTAATTTCTTGTTATCTTAGGAGATCGCAATGGATGGAAAGTATGATTTTGAATAGGTTTCTTTGGGATATGAGGCAGAAAACATCTTGATCAATGATATTGATGAAGAGCTAATGATTGATTTTTCTAGTTCGAAGGAACTTAAAGTGTTTCCATGTATGCATGAAGTTGTATAACATGAGATAAGACCACTAGAAGGAGAGATTGCAATATCTAAGTGTACCCCTATGGTGGGGGACTCACTAGATCAGGTGATATTTTCCCATTATCCCTCTCAGTTCGATGATTTTCAATTTGAATATGATGCTGAAGGTAAGAGAACTTGTTTTTGGATTAATCATGGTCATGGAGAGTTACCACAACTTTTGATTTTGTTGATTTGTGCTTGGAATTTGAGCTAAGATTATTCAAATTTTAATTTTCTAAGTACAAAGACAAGTCAGCTTTTCTTAGTACTATATGGGGTTGTTCATTACTATTGCACATAATGAGAAATCTAGTAACAAGCACCCCACATTCTTATCATTCAAGGTTTTTTGTAGATAAGTTTTTGCTTTTATTTTTATTTTTTATTTTTATTATTCTTTCTTAGTCTTTGTAGTTAGGTGTTAGTTTTCGTTGAGTCGAGTCTTTTTCTTTGGGATTCATTTCTTTTTGTTTCTTTTTCTTTTTTAGTTGTGTTAGTCTAGGGGTTGGGTGTAATCAAGACTCATTTTTGATGCATTTCATAAATCACTCCTTGTAGTTTCAACTTTTAAGAAGAGGTATTTTTTTGTCAAAACATTTTAATGATTTTGTTTCTTATACCAATTGAGGAATGGATGTTACTTATAGTAATAGGGGACTTTCAGTCTTGAATTCAGAATCGCAAGTCAAAAACTTTTCAACACTTTACAAATTTCAATCAATCGTCTCAGGTGTTGTCAAACCAAGGTTGAAAGTAGCAAGGGATGGTACAAACCCTACTAGTTTAAACAGAAGGGTCTTCTTGAAGGAATTGCCATCATTGTTTGGTGTGAGAGTTTCTAAAAAGTTTTTAAAAGAGGAATGCAAGGGATGATTCACAAAAGATTGAATCTAAGAAATGACACCAATGCCTTGGCCACATAGTCTAAGTGTGGTCAGGGTACAGAAAAAAAATTTTAAAAAGAAAGAAAGAAAGAAAGGTGTTAAGAATGAAGGATTTTACAAAGTCTAAGAAAGGTGATCCAATTATAGGGATATACACTCAAAATAAGCTATCCAATACAAAAGTATTGCTTCATCAAATAATCAAATGATGAAATTATGAGTTACATGGAGCAAGTATTCAAAGGATTACCAAGGACTTCAAATAAAAAGTGACAACCTATTAAGAGACCTCAGAATTGATTCTCTCATCTGGTCAAATGAAGGATCGATAAAAAACTTTCGTAAAAATTCTCGATGAATGAATTGGATGGGGTGGAAGATTGTCTCCAAGTTGTTGGAAATTTTTAATAAACTACATCCTAAGATGTCAGAGGAAATGGATACACTGAACACACATTGAACTTGGAGATTTAACATTCTAAGGTTTTGATTGTAAAGAGATTCAAATGTGCTTGGAATGTTCAAGATCTGGTTGGTGTTTAACACATATTAGAGGAATGTTTGCTGATGAAGAAATGCCTTTGTCATTTCTTCCTTTTTTTTGGGGCTATTTGTTGTGGTTTCAAAATGCATGCCCCATTTAAATTGGCAATGGGGACCCCCCACTTTATTTATTTTTAGCTTTTCAAATCCCTAGTCTAGGATTTGAGTCATTTTCTAGTGTTTTTTAATCAGATCCTAGTCCCAGTTTGAAAAACCCAAAATCAAAAAATCATCAAAGGAGAGGATAAGTATTTTTTTGCTACAAAAAAAAAAAATAGTGTACCTCCCTAGGTGTGCTAGTGCACCAAAATAGCACTTGTATTATCATAATAAAGTATCACTAGTTTTGTGATTTCTTCCTTCATTCATTTGAGTACCCATTTGATCCATACGATGTTTGTGCATTTTCTAGTAGCAACAACATATTCATCTTCAATAGTAGATTGTGAAGTACAACTCTATTTCTTGCTATTCCATGTAACTAGTCTCTTGCCTAAGAAAAATGCTTCTCCACTGGTGTTTTTTCTATCATCAATGTTTCCAACCCAATCAGCATTAGTGTAGGCTTTCAATTCAAATTTTTTATTCTTCTTGTAGTATAGACCAAACTCTTTTGTTCCTTTTAGATATCTCATTATTCTCTTCACAACCATTATGTGATTCTCCCTGAGATTAGCAGAGAATCTTGCAACCATCCCTACAGATAATGCAATGTCAAGTCTACTATGTACTACATATTGCAATTTTCCAATCATAGACTTGTATAAAGTTTGATTCACTTTAGCTAAATCATTATTTTTTGACAACTTGTGGCCTATTGCCATAGGTGTACTTACTAGTTTGGAATCTTCTAATCCAAAAGTCTTCAATATTTCTTTGACATACTTTGACTAAGTGATATATATACCATATTTCATATGATAGACTTGCAAACCCACAAAAAATTTGATCTCTCTAAACATAGACATTTGAAATTCTTGCTTCATTTGATTTGCAAAATTCTTACATTAAGCATCTTGACCTCCAAATATGATATCATCAACAAATATTTTAGATAATAGAGTACCTTTTTCTTTCTTTGTCTTTATGTATAGATTCTTGTTATCATAATCATTTCAAATCCAATCTTCACAAAATACATTTGAAGTCTCTCATACCATGCTCTTGGTGCTTGTTTCAAACCATATAGAGCTTTGTGTAGTCTACATACCATGTTCTTATTGTTATGATCAACAAAACCTTCTGGTTTTTCTATGTAAACTTCTTCTTCTAATATACCATTTAGAAATGTAGATTTAATGTACGTCTAATAAACATGGAAACCTTTGTATGCAACATAAGCAAGCAGAGTTCTTACTTCTTCCATTCTAGCTACAAGGGAAAATGTCTCCCCATAGTCAATTCCTTCTTCTTGTACATATCACTTGCAAACTAATCTTGCTTTATTTCTTATGACTTCATCATTCTCATCTAGCTTGTTTTTAAATACCCACTTGGTGCCAATCACATTTTTGTCTTCTAGTCTAGGAACTAGACTCTAAGCTTTGTCCTTTTCTATTTATTTAATCTCTTTTTCCATGGCTTTATACTAGTCAACATCTTCTAATGCATCTTTCACTATTTTGGGTTCCTTCATGCTCAACAAACATGATTCACTTTTCAATCTATTTCTTTTTATTGGCCTAACATCTTTATTTCCAATGATTTGATTAGTAGGATGATGTGTTTTGACATATTTGGATAATCTTGGTTCAACTCTTGTTTGTTCATTTTCTCTTCGAGCTTCAAAATTATTTTGTATATTTCTATCAAGTATCTTAGTATCTCTTTCATGTGTACTATCTCTACAATCAGAATGTGCATCTACTTCATTCTGTAACTTAGCATCTGAATGTAGCTTGGTTCCTGAATGCAATTCAGCATTCACAAGACATGACTTGACAGTCACTACAACTTGTTGTTGGTTTCCAACTTTATTTGGAACATCTTCTTCAACAATAATTCCTTCATAAAAGTATACAAATGATTTATATCCTTCTAGTTCTTTTATAGGTTTAGCATCATGTACTTCTATATATTCATCAAAATTCACATTTTGACTTTCCACAATTTTGTTAGTGTTAGTATGCAAACACTTATAAGCTTTACTTCTTGTGGAGTAGCCAAGGAATATACCTTCTTCACTTTCAGCATCAAGATTTATATTCCTAACATCTTTAAGAATGTAACATTTGCTTCCAAATACCTTAAATTATTTTACCTTGGGTGGATATCCATACTATAATTCAAAAGGTGTTGAATGAGTACCTTTCTTGATTTGTATATAGTTCAAGGTATAGACAGCTATACTTACAGCTTCTCTCTAGTATTTCAAAGAAATATTCTTCTCCATCATGAGTGTTCTAGCATAGTCCTTTATAGATCTATTTCTTCTTTCAAAAATCCCATTTTGTGGAGGGGTTCAAGGTGTAGATGTCTATATTTTGATTCCTCTATCATTAAAAAACATCTCAAACTCATTCTATGTGAATTATCCTCCTCTATCTAATCCCAAACATTTCACTCTTGTTTCTTTCTCAACTCTTTCTAAGTACCACTTAAACATTTGAAAAGTATTAGATTTTTATTTTAGAAACATAACTGTCATCAACAAATAGCATTATGTACTTACCTCCCTAATAGCTCTACACTTCAATTGGTGCACACAAATTAGTATGAAAATTCTCTAGTATTTCTTTAGAGGTATAAGCTTTACTTGCTTGTCTTTGTTATTTTGCCTAACTAACATTCTTTGCACATTGCATTGTCAAGTTTCTTCAACTTAGGGAAACCTCTAACTTTCTTCATGTTACTTATATTAACAAAGCTATCAAAATTAACATGACATAACCTCTTGTGCCAAAACCATACATCATCAAATTTTACAACAAGACAGGTAGCATCCTCTATATCAAGATAGAATAAATTACTTCTAGTTTGATCACTTTTCCCAATTATTTTCCCATTTGTATCATATATCTTAGCAATCTTGTTGTCAAAATCAACCTTGCATCCCAAATTATTCAGTTGTGACACAGTTAACAAGTTATAGTTTAATCCTGCATAGTAAGCATTGTCACATGAAATCTTGTCTGTGAGTTTGATACAACCTTTTCCTTTTATCAAGCATGTGCATCATTACCAAATCTTACACTATTTCCATTATAACAATTTAAGGTAATGAAATTACTTTTCTCTCTAGTCATATGATGTGAGCATCCACTATCAATGATCTATCTATCATTTTTGTTCACACAAGTCACAAGTGAAATTGCCTCATCTTCATCAAATTCATCCTTCATTGCAATGTACACTGCTTCATTATCATGTTCATTAGAATCATTTCCTTTAGCAATGTAGCATTTCTTGCCTTTGTCTTTGTAATCCTTGCTATCTTCATTTCTTCTACCTTTTTATTTATCACTAGCTCTATGGTTCTTCTTCTCTAGACATCTAGAAGCAATATGACCAATCTCATTGCAATTGAAAAAAATGATGGATAACTAACCTTTGAACTTGCCTTTATCTCTATAGAATCATTTTGCTAGTAGTTCTTCTAGTTGTTCAACATCTTCTTCATCTATATCACTGTCACTAGTCACATGTTTTATCTTTCTCTTCTTCTTCTTCTTCTTTTGCTTCACTTCATGAGAGTCTTTCAATAAAAATTTATCTTTGAAAGACAATTTAAGACTCTCGAGTTTATAATTATCATAATTAGATAGCTCAAAAGAAGTGAGTCTACCTACCAAACCTTCAAGGGTTAAATCAGTACTTGGAATACATCTCAATTCTTGAATTGCAAAAACTCTAATAGCATAATTAGGAAGTAGTGTTCTTAAGAATTTACTTAGCACATATCATCATCTATATGACTAGTAGCTCCTTTTATTACACTAAAAACTTCTTTTATTCTAGCATCATATTGAGAAATATTATCACCTTCTTCCATTCTCATATCATCAAACTTACCTCTAATACTCTCAAATTTGGCCCTTTGCACATTTTTTTCTCCTCCACGGATAGTTTGTAGGGCATCCCACATTTTCTTTACAATGTCATAGCCTTTGATATCATCAAATTTGGCATAGCTTAAAGTAGAGGCAATCTCCAACATTGTTTGATTGTGTTCTTTCTTCTTTTTTATATCTTTAGCAGTTAGTGCTCCAACTGGATCAATATGATCCATTGTAATGATAGATTATGCATTATCTCCAAGTCCTCTAAGGTGTAGCTTCATCAAAATTTTCCATGCAAGAAATTTATCTCTATTAAGCTTGGGTACATCTCTTTTTGACATCTTGATCTTTGTGCTTCTAGTACCTTGAAACTAGTCCTCTTAAGCAAATGGCTCTAATACCAATTGTTAGAATTCTTTAGAATAACTAGGGGGGTTGAATTAGTTATCCAAGGTCCAAATGTATAAATAAAAAATTTCACAGCTTAGTGAACCCATAAAACACTCACACCCATGCATGCATATTTTAAGATTATGCAATCCTTAAAACTTGTAGGTTATTGTCAAATCAACTTTGCAAAAATTTATGAACACACTTGACACAATGATTTACATCGAAACCCAATTTGGGAAATACCACCAGTAACATGCTACTCTTTTTCACTCTTCTGAAGTGATGTCCTATGAAAGGCCAACCCTATTAAAGGTTACATTACAGACTATTAAATGTGACATAGTTAAAGGATTTAAATCACCCTATTAGAAGTGAGCCATGTTAGATAAATTTACAAAATTCACTTAGAATGCCACCTAGTTTAAGGATTTACAAATGACTTTTAGGTCAACCTTAATCCAAATGATTTACCCTAGACGGATACAATTTTTTGAGAGTAACAATATAGCTTCGATTTGATACAACTTATAACTTTTCTTGTAGATTATAGATATATGTTTAGTCCTCCATTCTTCTCGGCTTTCATACATTGTAGTTCTAATAGCTTGTTCACCATTCAAGCTTTCATGCTTAAGCTCTTCTTCTCTTTCTAAGGTTCTCGCACATGACTCTTTTTCTTTATGACCAAACATTCCTATCAATAGGAAATTAGGATATTTTTCCACTCATTTTCCATCATCCAATTTAGGGTTTGGAAGGATTTGGTAGGATATAATATATCTACCCCCTATCTTGTATGTCTTTTAGAAACTTCTCCTAGATTCCATTTGAATTCAGCTAAAAATGGTTTACATCAATTTCTATGCCCCTGGCTCATCAATCTTATCTTCCTCCTAGTTCACAAATTTCAAGAAAATAAACTTATCACCTTAGATTTGGAAAATCTTCAATCTTTAATATAATGTAGCAACTCGCCATTATCATCATTTTGATGCTTAACACACACTGTGTTGCTCAGTATCAACTATAAAATCACTCGACATCAACTAAAGTTTACTGGTGCTTGGCATCAACTAAACTTCACTCAACATCTACTAGAATTTTCTATTGCTCAGCTCCAACTGACTTTCTACTCGGCTTGCACTAACTTTTCTTGGCACCTACTATCCACTCAATCAAGCTTGGAAGATAAACTTTGTGTAACTTATTCTTGTAAACTTTCTAAGTTTAGCTAGCATTTTTAACCTTAAGTAGATTATCAATTCATCATGTCATCAATGTCTTAACTAATCCTTGTACTTCATTACAATATCATAACTCAACCTTTCCTCTAGGTGCTATTGTTACATATTATTGATCAAATCCTCTTCATCAATCACCTAACTAATAGTAGTTGAATCTTATAAGTAGTTGTCTTACCAACAAATAATAGGTTTGACATCAGTGACAAAACAATGATTGAAACACATAATCTTCTTCAAAAATCTCCCTCTTTCAATAATCTCTCTTAGCAATGATCTTTTGAATCATATTTCAACATACATATGGTGGGCCCAAATGGCTTCAATGTCATTTCAAAAAGAGTATTAGAAAAAATATCATTTCCTACAAAAAAATTCATGGGATTATCAGTCCAAAATGAGTTATGTACAAGTAAATTGCAATTACAATGTAAATAATTATAATTTTAAAGCACTCAACAAAGCTTTGATACTTTCAATGAAAACACTGACCCCGAAAACGAACCACTACTAGCAACACAGAATGATCTAGGAAATAGTTCAGCTTTAGTAGTAGTGGTCTTTGTTCTTGTATCAGCTGTAGGTGTATATATTAGTGCACAAAATAGGTCTATGAGTATAAAATGCACCCAACAAAAAAAATCATTACATGACTAGCACATAACAAAATATAGCAAAATAAGGTTTTACCAGTTGTAGTTGTTATAGATGAAGATGTATGTAAGCTCCTTGTTGTTGACATTGTAGTTGGTAGTATTAGAGTGGTGATTGAAGGAGGCATCCATGCTTCATCATGAGTTGAAGAATACATTGTTAGGAAAGACATTTGTAATGGATAAATATCAAATGGGGTACTAGAAGCATCCCAAACATAAGTTGAGTTAGTAATGCATGCAAAAGTTAAATTTAAAGGTTTAAGGATTATTTACATGAAGGTTGTGTGCTACAACCCTCACCATGTTGGCGATGTTTCGTAGGTGTAAAAAATTCCTGTAAGAAAAACACATCATATTTTAGATCATGATTCATAAGATAGTATAAAATATAACCATCTATTGAACTTATATTATTGTTTAAGATTAATTACTGCTTACCTTCATATAATTGACTCTACATATCAATTCATCTTTGAGTGCCTTTTTCTCCTTAGTTTTCTTTTGTTCTAGGACAAGGGTAAGAATTTATTTACTATATCTATTTATCATCAGAGCATCCATGAAGCTAGGGTCAATGCTACATGCAATGTAATCTAAAAATGCTACCTCTAATTCAGATCACATTTGATCTGCTATCATTTCTTCTTTTCCCTATCAATAAGTATAAAGTTGTGACATCAATATTGTTAGGAATAAGGCGTCTCAACCTTGGATAATTCCTATTCGTATTATTTTTTTTGTAAAATGTATTTATTGCAAATAATGTTGATGTGTCGACATCTTGAATTGTGTATAAGGAGATCATGACTAAAATGGTTATGACGGATTCCTATGACACATAAGAGCTATGTTAGGAAGATTCAATTACAGGTAAAGACATGTGGCAACTAAGATATTTGAGTACTATACACTCTACCCCAATAGAAAATTTGTTGGGGTTCCTATTTTCTTGGAGAATGGTAAAACCCTAATACGATTTACATTTGGGAGTAGCCCTAAAGTGAAGTGCATGTTATAAGCATTTTTAGGGTTGTAAAGAGAGGATGTGAAAAAGGTGTATTGTTGGTACTACGAGTAGCTACTGGAGTCTTTTGTTGTTGATGTTGAACTTGCATTGCAAGTGTATTGTAACCTTTTGTTGAAGATAATACATTGTGCAGGTTCTAAAGGGGTGGGGTTGTTTTACCGAAAGGTTTTTCCCCACTGGCAAATCTTTGTGTTATGTGTTTCTTTCTTTGTCTATTTTCTGTATGCATGATTGGCTGCAATATTGTTGTTTACATGATATTGAATCTGTAAGTGTAGAAGATTTTAATAGGATTTGCATCATACTTTCCTTATGAGATTAGTGTGGGAAGTTGTTTCCACACTTGAGTTTCCTTACAAATATTAGTAAAATTCTATCAAAATAACTTCAAATCCATAAAGAAAAAGAACATAATAATATGACATTTCTATATAATTAGGAACACCCCTACCTATGCCTATGGTGGATCCATGTCATCCTATGAAAAAGATTAGTGATTTTTAGCAATCAACAATTGAATGAAAGTAATAGACTTAACAAATTTTTTTAATAAAACAATAGATTGTATATTGGAGTCAATATTAATTGGAGGCATTTAATTTAAAATATGTTATCCTTACCAGTTCCATGATAGTGAATTTTTTTGTATATACACAATTAAAATTGTAATCTATTAGAAGTTGTTCCCCCACACTTATTGCCTTTATTGCACATACAAGTAAATGATTTCCCTTGTGTACCTTGAATATACAACTCGGCTTCCTATTAGTTGACACAAGTTGAGAACTATTCATAAAACCTACAATATTCCCTATTGCTTTTGTCCTTGCATCAATATACATAGAAAGCCTTTGATTTTGATCATTTTATTTGCATTGTATATAATTTGCTAACAATGCATACCTATGCATAATCTTTTTTTTGTATTGCACAAGATCCACATCTAATTCTTATAATTGTAACAAGGTCCTACATACTCCATCAATTTAACAACTTTATTATAACTAACCTTTATGCCATTCATGGAAAATAAGCCCAAACCATGTAATGAAGATGGAGCTATGTGATATATCCTTTTGTTGACAAAAAAATCAATGTTAACCAAAGGTAGTTCCTTGGGCACCAATTCTTTCTAAAGATGTGTGTACCTTGAGGGAACCTTCCTATTGCCTTTGGTCTCATTATCATAAGAAAATGACCCCCCCCCCCCCCCCATAAAGGAAAAATTACATTCATTTATTGAATTTTCTTGTAATCTTTTGATGTCTAGTTGATCTCCCTATTTTAGACCTACTAGATATCTCACTTTTATCTTCTATTTCCCACTTTTTTCTCACTTGAGGAGGATAGATCGGAGAAATAACTAATTGATGATACATATAATTCATCAAATTAGAGACATATTAGGACTAAATTTGACATGGATGGTAAAGAGTTGACACACAAATAATAAATTGTATCTATAGGGTCTATTGACTTATACTTGTTGATCCATGTCATTATGTATGATCCTAGTGAAAGGTGTTAAATTTATTGTAGATGTAAATAATTTATGTTAAGTTAGCCAAAAATTACATGATATGTATGCTAAAAATTACATAGAAGAAAAAAACTACATGATGCATTCATCAAAATCATTGCATATTTTTTAATTCCTTACCTCTACTTTATGTGTGGTTCCTATGCAAAATCATTGTATATACTCCATGACATTAGAGTTCAACACATAATAAATTAATTATAAAAAATACAAGTAATACAAATTTCTATGAATAAGTCAATACCTCATACGTGATCTATTGATCATACCTTGACATACATTTCATTAATCATGTCACTGATCATCCTCTTCATCTATGTCATCATCATCAACAACATCATCACACTTGTCCCCTTCATCATCATCATCATTATCATCATGATCATGACCAACACCACCACCATCTTCATCACCATCATCATCATCTTCATCACCATTATCATGACCATCATCATCATGACTATAATCACCTTGGTAATCACCATCTTCATCACCATGATCACGATCATAATCATCATCATCACCACCATCATCAACATCATTGCTAGCATCACAAAAAAAATCATCATTTTCTTGTTGGAAATATTCAAGACTATGTTAGGTTACTGAGAGGGGAGGGGTGAATCAATAACCTTTAAAACTTTGTCAATTTTAGCACTTAATAGAAATCTACCAATTATCATTTAGTTCATCATATCTAATCAAATTGCATGCATGAGAAACATAAAACATTCATAACACTTGAACACAATGATTTGGTGACCTAGAAACATTTCAAATAGAAAGTAAAACTAGGGGGGGTGATACCCACAAAACTTTAATACTATAACATACAGTTCCCTGGTTAAGGGTTACATTGATCACTTTTGATGATCTTCCCTATTAGGAGCAATTACGACTGCTAAGAAGGCTTGCATTGATCACTTTTGATGATCTTCCCTGTTAGGAGCAATTAGGACTGCTAGGTCCACCTTTTTAGAGGTTTTACAATCACACAATGAAGTATGTACTTAGTAAAGAGATTTGAGAAAAGACTGTTAAGTCTACCTTGTTAAAGGATTTAGACTAGTTCACTTGTTAGGATGAAATAGTAGATCTCTAACTTACAACTGAATTGTTGATAGAGATTCTTTAAAGTACTGATCACCTTTTTGTGATGGATATGTCTCTATTACTCCTTTACTAATATGGACTTACAATACACTCTTTATCTACTACTTTTTCACATTCACATTCTTACACACTTTTCTTCATATATTCCACACCCTTGGATATGATACAATACATTACATATATACCAATCCAATTTACACAATTACAAAGTTAGCCCATATGAAGACACTCGGTTCTAAAGACTGACTTGGTGAAGTTCTGATACTTGGAGTCAATTGTCATTACTCAACATTGTCATGAACTTGGTAGAAGTAGAATCCTAGTCCATATTGATCACCTCAAAGTAGTTTTGAACTCAATCTACACTAGTGACTTAGTAGATACTGTGTAACTCGACATAAACTAGATTACTTGTTTACCATGATTGCACTCCGTAAACACTAACTTCGCATCACATGAACTGCTAGCATAGTAGAAATTGCAATGCTTAGTGACCACTAAAGTGCTTGGGTTAAACTGCTAGACTTCATGCTAACTGAATTCACTTTGTAACCACTAAAATTGGTCCAAAAGGCTCTGTAACAACTATAGAGCTTGGTAGCTACTAAATTACATGGAAAACACTATAGACTGTTCAATGAGCTTGGAAACCATACAGAATCTGAATAAGTATTGTCACTAATAAAAAACTTGACTAATATGTCAATAATCTCCCCCTTTGGCATTAGTGACAAAAACACTTATTAGTCAAAAGTTATATACATCACCATGTGATACTAGCTAAGTAGGGTATACTATTTTCAAGATTTTTTCAAAATTTATTTTTGTAACTATATACAGTATACTATATCTACAAATTTTCCTCTACTATGCACTCTCTCTCCCTTTGCATGAGTATCCCCAATACAATATACATAGTGTCTCTCCATACATAGTATACTAAGTGCCTCTCCCCCTTTTTGACAATAATGCTAACAAATTTATTCAAAACCTTATCTACATGGAGACACCAAAATGAGAAAGAAAATTAGAAAGTACCTTAATAATAAGTGCCAATGTTTTATCCCAATTATCTTGCAAAATCTTGCATGTATATAGACCAACTTGCACTTCTATAGATAGTTGTATCATGTGATTTGCAATGGAGAAGTTATTGTCATGGATCAAGGTTTTTGAATAAATAATATGTTTCTGCATTAAATCCATGATAGGAAGGATCATATTCTGAATATCTATAAATGTAGATTAGATCCTTGCTTCTTCTGTCAACAACTCTGCCTACATGTCTGACAAAAAATTGATCTTCATGTGATGTGCAGAGCTTGAAGTAGAGTCAAGTTACAACTATTGTGCATTGGCCTTTAGATCCTCATCAATATTTGTTAGTTTTCTCTCTATCTCCTTTGTGAACTCAGTAACATCACACAACATTCCAAAAAGTGATGTCACATTGGTGCAAGAGGTTTCAAGATTGGTCAAAATTGAGGAAAACTCAACTTGATGGATAGCAATTTGCTGAGCAATGTGCTCAAGAACTTTATTGTCAAATTTCTTTTTTGCTTTCTCAATTAACTTATCTTGACCACTAGTGTCCTCATTAAACTTTTGGACTACCTCTACTAATTGCAAAAAAATAGGTTGAGAAGTATCAACCTCAATACCTATTTCCTTGGACAAAAATATTCTTGGCATCATCTATAATTTTGTATTCTTTGTCTCTTTCTGCTCTTAGTTTTTATTGCCTTGCCTTTTCTAAAGAATTTTAGCAAACTCATGCATTTGGTCTATAGACAGATTATGAATATGGGTAAGTGCACCAAGTTGTGGTGCCAAAAAGGTGACACCATTTTTTTTTTCTAACTTTCAATAGTGCATACGCACTGTTAAAAAACCCAAATTATTATAAATGAATTGCAAACCCGTAGCCCATTCTTTTTATCTTCATTTTCCAACATCCCCTCCTCATAGTGCGTACATGATTTCAACAAATTGAAGGTTTTCATCACTTGCCTTGTCAATATGCCTCCTCGCCATCAAAGTTTGAGATCACAAGCATGCCATATGTTGTCTAACCTTCTTTTTGCATTGTTTATATGTTTTTTGTATTGTTTTGTAGGTTTTTTCAGTTTTTCTTTAAATTTATTTATTTATTTAGATTTCAATTGATTTCTTATCAAGAAATGTGAATAATGAACTGGAAAATCCCCAAGAAGATCAAAACCAAAACCCTCAACAAGATCCAAACCAAAACCCTCCACAACAAGAACAAAAAATTCTACAACCTACACTAATTGGAAGACCCCCTCCTGGCACACAAAAAAACATAATAAATGAAATAGAAAGAGGAAAAACTGAATTAGAATCACTCATTGCTAGGTTGAAAGCTTGTGGACAGACCAATCCAATGAGAGCCCCTCCTTGCCCCTCCTTGCAAAAATCATGAGGTCCCAATGTATTTCTTAAGAAAATTGTATTATGAGTTTGTCCTTGGGGAGATCTCCAATTATTTTGATATATTAGACTCTCAAGGTAGAGGTGGGGGGTCATCATTTGAGAGGCTTGGGGAACATCATGACCCTAATATAGTTAGGGCACCTGTGGTCAAGCCACAAAGTGAGCATGTGACTATTCCTTCAGTTGTGAAGGAACATGTAGAGGCCAACACTCTAGGGACTATTAGTTCTTTGACGCAGACCCTCATTCATTGCAAGAGTCTATTAGTTGAGGAGGAACCTTCTATACATCATGGTCACGTGTGCACATCATGCAGATCCTTATGCACATTTGGCAATCATGTTGAAGATGGTACAAATGATGGGCTAGTGACTAATCAACTCCTAAATGAGACATTTTGCATTGATACATAGGTAAATTACAATTATAATAAACTAATTTGATCACATTTCATATGTATAGTGAATGACTAATTAATTAGCATGTATTGACATTGTTCAAAATTCAGAGTCAGAGTGTTGGTGACCCCAGTAGCGATCCCCTAGCCCCATTTTTTGTCCCGTCAATGAGTCTAAAGGTATGTATTGATTTAATCATTTAAATTAACACATATATTTATTAAGTAATCATATGAATGATTGACAAAAAAATTATGCATGTGCACAAGTTCTCTACAAGACTATCAACATTGACTATAGACTCTGAGCCTAGATGTGATATGAACTTCGTAGAGGTACATCAGTTTCATGTTAATTTAATTCATTTGATTATATTTGTTTCATGTTTCATGTTACATGTAACATGTATTGTATGATATGTAGCTCTTGAATCTGAGACTCGTCCTCATCTTTGGCAGTCCATCAATAGTGGAGTGGTTGTAGCTATGGCTAGTTTATAGCCATTGACTAAGGTATGAAAGAATTTTCTTGGTTTTAGTTGTTGTTTATGAGAGTTAGTATCAAAATTTCTAATGTTATTTATAAGTGTGATTATATTGATTGAATTTTTTTACGGTCTTATTACACCCGATCATCCATGATCCTTTGAGGTGAACTTGTAGAGTGACTATATGATGGTGGTAAGAAAATAATTAGTTTTGTGTGTACATATATTTGATTTCAATGTATAATAATTATTGAGTCATATCTACTATTTTTGTATAAGCATTAGTTAGAGAAGAACCTCAATAAGAGAATGAGCGAGTGTGTGAGGAAGACCCCATCATCGCCATCATCTACCTCCACACAATGACCGAAGACCTCTAGAGATTTGTTTCCTTCCCCTCATGGGAAGGACAAGATATAGTTGATAGACATACATGTATAGGCATCAGCGGACATATTTGTTGGATTTTATGTTAGTGGACATATTCGATATACATTTGATGTATATATGACATTTTATATTTGATGTATGACATTATTAGACTTATGACATTATTGGTTAATATATTATATGCTCCTTCATGTATGACACCCCTAGTACTCGTACCCATGTAGCCAAGTATTGGGTACACGTATCCCAAGTACCAGGTGCTCGGTGGAGAGCATCATAGCTAAGGACCTTGATTGAGATTTTAGATTATTATTTTTAGTTTTTAGTTTGTGTATCAGCTCATTATTTATCAAGCTTAATTCAATACCTAATCAATTCAAAACTTTGATAGAATGTTGATTAACAATAAACTTTATCACTATTTAAGCATAAGTTTATCATTTCCAATATGTCATCATCATATGATTTATGATCTTGTTCATGTTTAAAGTTTTCCTTCTCTATTTTTTTTTATCAAGCTTAGCTCAATAGCTAATTAGTTTGAAACTTTGATACAATATTGATCAACAATAAACTTTATCAGTGTTAAAGCTAGAAATTTATCATTTGCATTATGTCATTGTCATATGATTTATGATCTTCTTGTTCATGTTTAAGCCTACCCTCTATGTTATGCATCTAAACATTTATCATAAATTATTATTACAAACATATAACAAATCTAAAACTGAAAACAATACATTACATTTGCAAACTTTATCATTGTTCTTGATTTGAAAAATCATTGTCATGACTCATAAATTCAGGTTTTCTATAAATATAAAAGTATAATTAAAAATAACATTTGACATACCCAAGTACCCCTATCCCCTATTATAAACAATAGTTGTACCTGTACTTGTACCCATACTTGTACCCTAAGTACCCCAAGTACCCCTGTCCTTGTGCAACCTTGTATATTATATGTGGATCTTGGTGTTTTCTATACATCTATGTGGTCCATAGGATCTCTTGCTACTTAGAACATCCCCTGACCTTGCCCAACCTCCTCACCAAGTTAACTAATCCAAACTTGCAGCATCACTCCCTTATTCTTCTATGAACATTATCCCTCCAAAGGTTCTATAGGTCTACTAGGGTATCATAGCACTCCCTAGTCCAAACAAGGTTTCCATGATGTCCTAAGGTGTTATTGGAACAGTTTTACTATGCTTGAATGGATAACAACATGAGTTTGTACTCAATTTCAAGATTATTTCACAAAAGGGCTACAAGGAGAGCCCGTAATTAGTCCTCCACTAGGATTTCTAGGGAAAATAGATCCTCTTTCTTAGAGTTTCAATACCTCTAACCTTAAGAAAAATTTATACACAAGACCCATGCTCAAGGATTTTTTAGGGCCTTAAGGTGCATACATGTCGTACAACAAAAATAGAAAAATTGAGGGTTTGGTAGGGTTTTCTTGGCTGCTTATTGTCCCCAGTTTTAAGACACCTTCCACACTTCATCAAGGCTCCTCATCCAAAAGTTAGAACCTCCTCATACCCTATTCAATTCCTCAAAAGGGAAAATCTTTATTCTTCAATATCTTCTCTCAAGACCTCTTTCTTTGTTGATAGTCCCTAGTCGAGCATTGCCTAGCTCACCTAGGGCTTGGTCAAAGAATTCTTTTCACTCACTTTCAAGGCCCTTGCTTGCATAATATAATACATTAGGGTCTATAGCCTTGAAATCTAGAAGACCATGGAATTTCCACATTGGAGAAACGATATACAACCCTTTCATGATAAATAACTCCAAAACTGGCTGCAAACATGTATCTTTGAAGAAATTTACAAAACCTTTCAAAACTTGGTCATAAACTATAACTAATGCATGGTGAATATAGAGGCTACAAGTATCTAATGTTTTTTTGCTATTATAGAGAACTTTCATATATCTATTGCTTGACCTCATTCAATCTATGTCTCTTGGCTTAAGGCTCTACTTCCATGGCATTAATATCCCTAAAAGTGTATTATACCAATGCTTTAAGATAATGGGATGCATCTCCCATATTCATCTATGAAAAACTACTTTCCTAAACCTTTTTGTTCTTTAACTTCTTGAATTTGACACTTTTTATACTATACAAATAATCTTTCACATCCACAACAAGACAACCATGAACTTCATTGTTTTGACATCTTTTGGAATCCCTTTGCTCATTTAGGCCATGAATTTTGAAGTGCTTGTTGTCATGTTCTTTAACACTACTATTGCCATGATGCTATAACTGTCACATTCTCCGAAGGGAAAACCTCACTATTTCAATGTCTTATCCTTAATGATATGACAATTGCACAAATTTGGACCTCTAGGTTTGTTAGGTTCTTATTCATTAGATCACCATTTGTCATAACAATATAATAATATATTGATATAGTGTAGCCTTAAAATCACCATATATCACTAGTGCACTGACATGTATGCAAAAATATTTGAAAGCCTTTGTTGAATTCTTAGTTCATGCTAGGTGGAACTTGTAAATTTGTTCCAATAGAGTTCAACATTGAAAAAATAGGAGTAGATAATAAGTTTCCTCAAACTACCAACCTACCACCACCTAAATGGCATTTGGAGCTCCTCTTCATAGCTTTAGAACTATGATTGTTCTTTCATTGTTATCCCTTTATGAACTAACTCTCAACTTTACAACTCATTGTAGTATTTGATTGTGAGTCATTTGCACATATAGAACTAGGTGTTTTGTAAAAAGATCCTTGAAACATTTTGATTTATTACTCCTACTACAAATAGTACTAAATGTCTTCTATTCTATTACACATGATTACTAGATTTATTAAGATTGTTGTCACACTATGTCTTATTATTTTTTAAATTCACTATCATATGATCCTTTAAATTAGTTCTTATATACCTCCACCATAAAGGTTCTCCATGCTTTTTACCATATGACTATAATCTATGTGATATAGTAGTAAACTAGTTTTTAAGAGGTTTTTTTATTATACTTTAATCAATCATTGATCTCAATTGGACACCTCTATTCCATTTACACATAACTACTACATAGGCTTCTCACATGTACTTTTTTACTTGTTTGGACTGAGCACTACTGTTGTGCTTAGTTGAAACAAAAGTCAGAATGATTTTAAAGATTGTCATGATCATACTTTGCCACTTGAAATTCTTTTACTTAGTCCATCTACATAGGAAACAATTCCACTTTCTTTAACCTACCACAAAGCCCTAGAAATGAACATGAATATTAAGTTTAATACCATTTCATTATTTTTATGGAAATTAGCATTTTGATAAAGATTTAAGAGTTTTTTAGAGATATTGATAGTTACACTGCTACAAAGGTTTAAAAAGTTGTTCATCACACTCACTATTGTTGCCTTGAATATTTTCCTTTGATCTCATTCCTTTGTAATGCCTTTACCTTATGCATTGATTATCATTAACATTGTTTTGACAATTATAGTAGCCTTTTATCTGAAACCCTTCATGTATATCATCTCCCTTAGTCTATGATATACATCCCAGCCAATCATTACTTGGAATGTGATGCTTTCCATAGTCTTTCTTAGGGATGTTTCAGTTCAGCATTCCTAAGAATGATCAAGTGCTCAACAAGATGGCATAATATTGGGGCTAGTGTTTACCTAGCCACCTAGACCTAACAGAAAATGGCAATTTGATCCCATGATAAAAGGTGAGAGAGATTTGATAGTTGGCAACTTTGTACTGGCCAACACTACAAGTTTCAGCATCACTCAAGATGGCATCACAAAATCATAACAGAGTAAGATCTCTGAAAAGTGAGAGAGGTTATTGTAGGCCTCCACAACATGGTCCTATGGGAACTAGAATCACATCCATACCTTGCACAAGCTCTAAGATATACCCTGTCAAAGATCACTACCCTGTGGCATTTATTGACCCTTAGGGATAGTTCAATTTGGCATGCCCAAGGATGTTCAAGTGCTCTATGGGATAGGGCAAGGTTGGGGATAGGTTTACCTAGCCACCTAGTGCTAATGGAATAGAAAATTCAATCCCATGATGAAAAGTGAGAGAGATTTGGCAGTTGGTAACTTTGTATTGGCCAACACTACAAGTTTCAACATCACCCGAGATGGCATCCCAAAATCAAAATGGAGTAAATGATGGGGACACAACCCAAGAACAAAATGGACACAACAGAAAAGGGAAATTATATTAACTGAGAAAATAAGCTAGTACAAATAGTACAGAGAAAATAAACTTCAGAACATGCCCTAAGGGCTTACAATAGCATAAATCTGGAGGATATTTCTCCTTTTAGCACCTCCTCTCAAACTCCACTACGAACTACCTTTTACAATGCCAAAAATCTCCTTAAATAGACCCCGGAGGGTTAAGGACTAGGAGTACATTCTAGAAAGTGCTATTAGGCATCCACTGATGAAATAGAAGGTTCTAAAAGCTACGTTAGAAGTCGGTACAAATCTAGAAGAATCTAGAAATGGTAACCGAACTTCCGGGAGGCATAATTTTTGAACCGTAGCTCTGATTGACGAACCGTTTACATTTTCAAAAAGCTCTCAAAGCGCTCTATAGCCCTATAGACAAGCTTTTCTTGTCCCCCATTTTTCAACCCTTTTCGATGTCATTTAATGCCCCAAACCTGACTTTGAAGCATTCTTAGGAGGTCTCCAAAACTCGAAAAACTGTAATAACTTTCAAACCGTGGGGTCTATTGACCTGATTCTTTTTTTGGAATGCTCTAAATCATGATTACATTCATCTGGCCAATTCACACCTTCTAGTTTACCAAAATGTTGGCCCAAATACATGCTCCTAATTTTTTCAAGATTTTCAAACACACTGATAGTTGAACTATGAGAGTTGGAACATTTATTTGACCCAAATGGGTATCCAAAAATGTAAAGACATGAAACAGAAACTAAATCTAAGTAAAATTTTTTTGGGTGACATAGGATTGCCCTTATACCTCTGGATGCTCCTGCATCAAACACCCAGGGTAGATTGAAAAGTGACCCTATCACTTTATGGATGGTAGAGGAAATCCCAAATGGGAAACCTCAGCTGCTGAAATCCAAGTTGAGTCCTCGATTGGCCATCCTTTCCATTTGACCAAATACTCTTCATACTGCCTGTTTCTGGTACTCCTACCCACACGATGATCTAGAATGTCTTATATCTCCGCCTTCCTAGAAGCAGGAATTGGACATGGCTCTAAAACTAGCTCCTCATCTGCACCATCATCATGATACTCTGTTAAATTTGCAATGTTGAAAATGGGAGGAATGTGAATACCATCTGGCAGCTCCACCTCATATGCATTTCCTAAGTCATGTTTCTTCAAAACTTTGCAGGGGCCAAATTTCTTCATTTTCAGCTTTTTGTAAGTACCAACTGGAAATCTTTCTTTTCGTAAGTGCACCATGACTATATCCCCTACTTGGAATTCCTTATGTCTTCTCCTTTGATCAGCCCTAGCTTTATACTCTTGATTCATCTTGATAATGTGTGATTGAACCTCCTCATGTAGACGCTTGATGTGTTCAGCAAATTCCTCAGCTTCAACACTTGTCCTCTCCCCTTGTTCTATCTTCCTCAATTCTGGTGCAGTCCTTGGGCTATTCCCATATACAATTTGAAATGGTGATTTTTTAGTACTCCTATTTATAGAGTTATTATAAGAAAACTCTGCCTATGGTAGAATCAAATCCCATCCCTTGGGCTTATCTCCAACTAAACATCTCAGCAAATTTCCCAGACTTCTATTTACCACTTCTGTTTGGCCATCAGTCTATGGGTGATGCATGGAACTAAATTTCAAGTCTGTTCTCAACTTCTTCGACAATGTCCTCCAGAAATACCCCACAAATTTAGTATCTTTATCAGAAACTATACTCCTTGGAAGACCATGTAGTCTTACCACCTCTTTGAAAAACAAGTCTGCAATATGGACAACATCATGAGTTTTGTGGCATGGAATTAAATGTTCCATTTTGGAGAACCTATCAACCACCACGAATACTGAGTCATTACCCCTTTGTGTCCTTGGCAATCCAAGAACAAAATCCATAGTTATGTCCTCCCATGGCCTTGATGGAATAGGCAATGGCTGATATAGGCCAGTATTTTGACTAAACCCCTTGGCAACTTGACAAACCTAGCAACTCTGTACAAACTTCTTCACATCCTATGTAATTTGAGGCCAAAAATAATGTTCTCTAAGAATGGAAATGGTCTTATCCCGACCAAAATGTCCTACCATCCCTCCACTGTGTTTCTCCTTAATCAGATTTTCCCTCATGGAACTCCTTGGAATGCACAATTGACTACCTTTGAACAACATGCCATCCTGAATCAAATAGTCTAACCACTTGGTTCTATCTACATCAACAGGTTCTTTACAAGCTTTCCATGCTTCAGCAAAATCAAGATCCTTGGGGTACAAATTCTTGAGTTCATCAAACCCAACTACTTCAACCTGCATTGTTGTAAGCAACAATTGTCTCCTACTTAGTGCATCTGCAACCCTGTTAGATTTTCCACTTCTATGCTTCAACACAAATGTATAACTCTGCAAGAATTCTACCCACTTCATATGCCTCTGATTCAATTTACCTTGGCTATTTAGGTACTGTAATGCCTGATGATCAGTATACAAAAAAAATTCCTTTGGCAATAAATAATGCCTCCATTTGTTTAAGGCCTGAACTATTGCATAGAATTCTTGATCATAAACAGAATACTTCTTCTTTGCATCATTCAATTTTTCACTAAAATATGCAATAGGCTTACCTTCTTGGCTTAATATAGCCCCAATAGCACTGCCACTAGCATCACAATCCACCTGGAACACTTTTCTAAAATCTGGAAGTGCCAACACAAGTTGTTCTGTCACCTTCTTCTTCAGCAATTCAAAACTTCTCATAGCTGTTGTAGTCCATTTGAACTCTTTTCTATCCCCTCTTATTGTATCAGTTAGGGGTGCACATATGCCACTGAAATTCTTAATAAACTTTTTGTAAAAACTAACTAGACCATGAAATGATCTTACCTCAGTAGCAGACCTTGGAGTAGGCCATTCCAAGATGGCTTTTACCTTCTTTGGATCCATTTTGAGACCTTCAGGTGATATAACAAATCCCAAATAGACCAACTCCCTTTTTGCAAAGACACACTTCTTTAGATTAATTAATAGTTTCTCTTCCCTTAGCCTTTCAAGGACACTACGAATATGCAATAAATGTTCTTCCAAAGTCTTGCTGAAAATTAAAATACCATCCAATTAGACAATAACAAATTTTCTCAAGAACTTCTTAAGTACCTCATTCATGAGTCGCATGAAGGTGCTTGGGGCGTTCGTCAATCCAAAGGGCATGACTAACCACTCATAAAGACCCTCCTTGGTCTTGAAGGCTATTTTCCACTCATCTCCTTCTCGAATCCATATCTGATGATAGCCACTCTTCAGATCTATCTTTGTGAAGTACTGAAATCCACTCAAGCAATCCATAAGATCATCCATCCTTGGTAAAGGAAACCAGTACTTGATGGTTATCCTATTTATAGCTCGAGAATCTGTACACATCCTCCACTCTCTGTCCTTCTTTGGTGCAAGTATTGTAGGTACTACACATGGACTCAGGCTCTCTCGAATCAAGCCCTTCCTCAACAACTCCAAAACCTGTCTATTTAGCTCCTCTGTTTCAGTAGGAGTGATCCTGTGAGTAGCCTTGTTAAGAAAACTAGCTCCTGGAATTAGATCTATCTAATGACTGATTTGCCTTACTGGTGGCAATCCATCTGGAACATTATCAAAGATAATATCTCCAAATTCCCCTAGTAAATCTAAAGCTTCAAATGGTATTTCACTACTACCTTCTTTATCTTTCCTAGGAATCAAAGCATAGCATATATGCTGATGTTTCATGCCATCTAAAAACTTCCTTCCATCAACAAGAGAAATCCTAGCACTGCTACATACCTTTTCACCTTCCTTTTTCATGGGCTTCAATTTGTGGTGAACTCCATCCTTTGTCAGAGAGTATGTGTTTGCATGTCCATCATGTATTGAATGTCTATCAAACTGCCATGGTCTACCCAACAATAGATGGCAAACATCCATCAAAATAACATCATAGAGAACTTCATCATGGTAACTCCCAATTTTGAATTTTACTAAACATTGTTCACTTACAAGGACCTTATGATCATCTTTTACCCAAGAAATCCGATAAGGTTGGGGATGTTTCTCCCTCTTGAGCTTTAGCTTAGAGACCATCTCTTCTAATACTAGGTTATCAGTGCTACCACTATCAATGATCACGTCACAACATTTATCCTCACACTTGCATCTGGTACGAAAAAAAATCCTTCGTTGTCCTGGTTCATTCTCACTACTTAGTAGGACTCTTTCATTTACCAAGGTCTCTCATCTTTCTGCATCCTCTGAATGTGATGATTGTGCATCCTCATCCACATGAGCAACCCTAGCTTGGCCCTCAACTCTCCTATCTTTCCTTCCTTGTCGTTGAGGGCATTCAAAGGCATGATGACCTTCTTCATTGTAATGGAAATAGGTACCACAGAAGCCTCCTCTTCCTTGTCCACGTCCTCTACCTCTTCCTCTTTGATTTCCAAAGTCCGTATCATGGGAGCGGTTGAAACCCTCATTCCTCTGGTTTCTGCTAGTACCCACATCTTCATTTTTCCTTTGGGTTTCATTGTGGCCTCTAGATGATCTACTGCTTCCCCTTCCTCCTTGACCGTGCCCTCTTTGTCTTCCTTCAAACCTTTTACTCAGCTTCTCTTCAACTCGTAGGGAAAACTAGTATGCTTCTTCAATGTTGGTCATTCTTACCAGACTTAATTCCTCCTAGATGTTAGGTCACAACCCACTGATATAACAAGCAACCTTCTTCTTATTTGCTTCTACATGCCCCACTCTAATCAAGAGTCAGTAAAACTCCTCTGTATATTCTTGGACTGATCTTCCTGCTTGCTTTAACCCATGTATCTTCTTAAACAGATCAAGCTTGTAGTCCACATGAATGAACTACTTCTTCAATTTGTCCCCCATGCGATCCCATCTTGTGATCTTCTCCTTTCCTCTTCTAAGTCTTTCTAGTTGAACCTCTTGCCACCAGATTTTGGCATGGCCTTTCAGTTTGGCCTTTGCAAACTTAACCCTATCTGGGTCCCTTATATCCTCATACTCAAAGTATTCTTCCAGTTCATTGATCCAATCGATCAACTCATCTGGTTTCAGATTTCCTAAAAGTATACCCACTTCAGTTGTAGGTCTTTTCCCAAACTTAGTAATGGCCCTAAAAAGCCTTTCCTCTATAGGATTCAGAACTTCCCCATCAACTTCCTCTTCTGGTCTCATTACTTCCTCTTCATTGTCATCCTCACTATTGTCACCTGCGGCAACATTTGCTCCTCTACAAAGCTCCTCTTGTAATGCTTGTACCTACCTCTGGAGGGCTCTAACCTCCTCAAGATCAATAGCTCTAGCCCTTCTGCCATGCTCTCTTCATGGAGGCATCTTCTAACTTGAACCCACAACCACACAGTCCTGGTGCAAATTGCCTCACAGTTGGCGCTCTGTCTACACACTTAGGAAAACCCGCTCTGATACCACTTGATGGGGACACAACCCAAGAACAAAATGGACACAATAGAAAAGGGAAATTATATTAATTGAGAAAATAAGCTAGTACAAATAGTACAGAGAAAATAAGCTTTAGAACATGCCCTAAGGGCTTACAATAGCATAAATCTGGAGAATATTTCTCCTTTTAGCACCTCCTCTCAAACTCCACTCCGAACTACCTTTTACAATGCCAAAAATCTCCTTAAATAGACCCCGGAGGGTTAAGGACTAGGACTACATTCTAGAAAGTGCTAGTAGGCATCCACCGATGAAATAGAAGGTTCCAGAAGCTGCGTTAGAAGTCGGTACAAATCTAGAAGAATCCAAAAACGGTAATCGAACTTCTGAGAGGCATAACTTTTGAACTGTAGCTCTGATTGATGAACCGTTTACATTTTTGGAAAGCTCTCGAAGCGCTCTATAGCCCTGTGGACCAGGCTTGCTCATCCCCCATTTTTTGACCCTTTTAGAGGTCATTTAATGTCCCAAACCTGACTTTGAAGCATTCTTAGGAGGTCTCCAAAACCTAAAAAACTGCAATAACTTTCAAACCATAGGGCCTATTGACCTGATTCTTTTTATGGAATGCTCTAAATCATGATTACATTCATCTAGCCAATTCACACCTTCTAGTTTACCAAAATGATGGCCCAAATACATGCTCCTATTTTTTTGGGATTTTCAAACGCACTGATAGTTGAACTATGGGAGTTGGAACCTTTATTTGAGCCAAATGGGTATCCAAAAATGTAAAGACATGAAACAAAAACTAAGTCTAAGTACATTTTTTTGGGTGACACAGGATTTCCCTTATACCTCTGGATGCTCTTGCATCAGTAAGATCTCCAAAAGATGAGAGAGTTTATTGTAGGTCTTTACAACACAACCTTATAGGAACTAGAATTGCATCCATACCTCACATGAGCTCTGAGATATACCCTATCAAAGATTATTGCCCTATGGCATTTAGTGACCCTTAGGGATGTTTCAGTTTGGCATGCCCAAGAATGTTCTTGTGCTCAACAGGACTGGACAAGGTTGGGGATAGGGTTTAGCTAGCCACTTAAAGGTAATGGAATAGATAGTTCACTCCCACAACAAAAGGTGACAGAGATTTGGCAATTAGCAACTTTTTACTAGCCAACATTACAAGTTTCGGCATCATTTGAGATGGCATCACAAAATAAAAAAGGAGTAAGTTCTCCAAAAAGAGAGAGAGCTTATTGTAGGTATCTGTAACATGTTCTTAAGGGAACTATAATCGCATCCATACCTTGTATGAGCTCCGAGATATGCCCTGTCAAAGATCATTTCCCTATGGCATTTAGTGACACTTAGGGATGTTTTGGTTTTCTGTGCCCGAGAAGGTTTGAGCACTCAATAGGATGGGAAAAGCTTGGGGATGGAGTTTACCTAGCCACACAGAGCTAATAAAATAGATAGTTTGATCCCACAATGAAAGGTGAGAGACATTTGACAGTTGGAAACTTTGTACTAGCCAATACTACAAGTTTCAACATCACCAAAGATGGCATCACAAAATCAGAAAGGTGTAAGATCTCCAAAAAGTGAGAAAAGTTATCATAGGTCTCTGCAAAATGGTCTTATAAGAACTAGAATTGTATCCATACCTCACACAAGCTCTGAGATGTGCCCTATCAAAGATCGCTACCCTATGGCATTTAGTGACCCTTAGGGATGTTTTAGTTAGGCATGCCTGAGAATGTTTGAGTGCTCAAGGGGATGGGATGAGCTTGGGGATAGGGTTTACCTAACCATTCAAAGCTAACAGAATAGATAGTTTGATCCCATGATGAAAGGTGATAGAGATTTGGCAATTGGCAACTTTGTATTAGCCAACACTACAAGTTTTAGCATCACCTAAGATGGCTTCGCAAAATAAAAATAGAGAAAGATCTCTAAAAAGTGAGAGAGGTTATTGTAGGTCTCTACTCTTATAGGAATTGGAATCACATCCATACCTTGCACAAGGTTCGAGATATGCCTCATCAAATATCGCTGCCCTATGGCATTTAGTGACCCTTAGGGACATTTTGGTTTGGTGTGCCCAAGAAAGTTTGAGCACCCAATGGGATGGGACAAGCTTGGGGATAGGCTATACTCAACCACTCAAAGCTAATGGTATAGATAGTTCGATCTCACGACGAAAGGTGAGAGAGATTTGGTAGTTGGCAACTTTGTACTGGCCAACACTACAAGTTTCAACATCACCTGAGATAGCATAGCAAAATCAAAATGGAGTAAGATCTCCAAAAAGTGAGAGAGGTTATTGTAGGTCTCTACAACATAGTCCATTAGGAATTGGAATTGCATCCATACCTCACACGAGTTCCGAGATATGCCTTATCAAATATCATTGCCCTATAGCATTTGGTGACCCTTAGGGATGTTTTAGTTTGGCATGCTTGAGAACATTTGAGTGCTCAACAGGATGAGATAAGCTTGGGGCTGGGGTTTACCAGGCCACCTAGAGCTAACAAAAAAAACAGTTCGATCCCACAACCCTTTTTCCACTAAGTTGCAAACTTAAGCAACTTTTACAACTTTCAACAATGTAACTTTGCACAAAAAGTGCAATTTTTACATTTTTCACTTGATTCCACTTCTATGACTTGGAAAAGGTTTAGAAACACTAAAATAACTTATTTTTAAATGCTTATCCCTTCACCAATTCCCAAACTCTGTGAAGAACCTCCTTATAGCAATATCGTGCGAATGCTCGAAATAACAGAATACAAAGTGATAGCAGAACTCAGAATGAATCTACTGATCGTAGGCCACTTCGAGGGGGTAACCTCCTTTGAGCAAGCTCAATACAATAAATTCATCCATGCCCATCAAGGGCCTCAACCTATTCTTATATACTGGGTACGATCTAGAAAAGTAATACTACCTATGCATGTGGGATAATAAAATATACTCACGGGACGACTTACAAAGCATATGCGTCCAACAACACTACTCTAACAAAATAAACAGAAGGAACACACAGGTTCCTAACATCCCCTCTCCCTTAGAAAAAAGCTTTGTCCTCAAAGCTTAAGGTGTGGAAATTGTTGTTGAATCTGAAGAAGGGGTTCCCAGGTAGCATCCTCTGGTTGCATGCCATGCCACTGAATCAAGACCTCAGAGATGGAGCGAGAGCGAAGCTGGCGAGTGCGCTGGTCAATGATTGCCACCGGCTCCAGGATAATGGATCCTTCCGTATCCATTTCAGGGAGAGTAGTTTGTGCTCTGACAGTGGTACCCAGAACTTTCTTTAGACAAGAAACATGAAAGACTGGATGAATGCGGGAAGAAGGAGGAAGTTCCAGTTTATAAGCAACTAAACCAATCTTCTGCAGAACCTTATAAGGCCCATAAAATTTTGGGGCCTACTTATGACGCCCTTTCAGCTTTAGGGAGGATTGTTTGTATGGCTGTAGACGAAGAAAACCCATATCCCCAACTTGAAATGAGCGCTCAGAATGGTGTTGATCTGCTTGCTGTTTCATCTGATTACGGGCCATGTGAAGATTATCCTGTAAGGTACGAAGAATCTGATCCCTGCTGCGGAGAACTATGTCAACTGCCTGGACTGGTGAGCTATTGGGAGTGTAGGGAAGGAGCACTGGAGGTGCCTGACCATAGACTGCTTCATATGGAGTCATTTTAGAGGCAGTGTGGTAAGAGGTATTGTACCACCATTCAGCTAAAGGGAGCCACTTGGCCCACTGATGTTGCTGTTCGGAAGTGAAGCAACGAAGATAAGTTTCCAAGCATTTATTGACAATTTCAGTTTGACCATCAGTTTGTGGGTGATAGCCCGAACTCATCTTCAGTTTGGTGCCAGTTTTTTGAAACAGTTCAGTCCAAAAATGACTGGTAAAAGTTGCATCACGATCAGAGACAATGGAAGAAGGGAGTCCATGAAGACGAAATATCTGGTCCATGAAGATTTGTGCAACAGAGGAGGCAGTATAGGGGTGGCTAAGGGCACAAAAATGACTATATTTCGAGAGACGATCAACCACAACCAAGATCACTGTCTTGCCACCGGATTTAGGAAGCCCTTCAATGAAATCCATAGAAATATCAGTCCAAATCCGTGTAGGGATGGGCAATGGTTCGAGCAAGCCAGGAAGGAGGGTCGTTTCACCCTTGTGGCGTTGGCAAGTATCACATTCAGCCACCATCTGTTGAATCGTCTGTTTCATCCCTTTCCAAAAGAAGTTTCTCCTTGCTCGCTCATAAGTTTTGAGGAAGCCTGAGTGCCCTACTGAAGGAGAAGCATGGAGTTCATAAAAAATAGCCTGATGTAGAGCTGGGTTCTGAGGAAGCACTAGCCAACCCTTGTATCGAAGAGAAGCACCATCCCAAGAGTAATGTGGTATAGCAGAAGGATTATTGGCTAGCTGGTGAATGATTTGAGATAAAGAAGAGTCACTGTCATAGCCCTGCTGAACAGACGCTAACCAATTGGGAATGGGCATAGAAATAGCGGAAAGGGAAGCTTGATTATCAAATGTGCGAGAAAGAGCATCTGCCACAATATTCTCCTTACCCTTCTTGTAGGTGATCTCATAATCATACCCCATGAGTTTGCTGACCCATTTCTGTTGTGTAGGAGAGGATACTCGTTGTTCCAGGAAGTATTTCAGACTTTGGTGATCGGTTCTGATGCAAAAATGACTCCCTAAGAGGTATGGCCGCCACTTCTGTACAGCATGCAAAATAGCCATCATTTCTTTTTCATAAGTAGAGAGGGCTAGATTCTTACCAGAGAGGGCTTTGCTAGTGAACGCAATAGGATGGTCATCTTGCAGGAGAACAGCACCCAATCCATTGCCGTAAGCATCACTCTCAATAGTGAAGGGTTTGGAAAAATCTGGCATCGCGAGAACAGGTGTACTGCACATAGCCTATTTTAGTTGTTCAAATGCAGTCTCAGCAACAGGGGTCTAGGAGAAGGCATCCTTTTTTAACAGAGTTGTCAATGGTGCTGCAATTTTCCCGTAATCTTTGACAAACTTGCGGTAGTAGCCAGTCAACCCCAAAAAACCCCGAAGGCTCTTGAGAGTTTTAGGATGCGGCCAAGTTTTCATGGCATCTATTTTTGTAGGATCCACCCGCACTCCATGGTGTGCAACAATATGCCCGAGATACTCCACTTCCTCCTGGCCAAACACACATTTAGATAGTTTTGCACAGAGTTGATGATTAGAGAGAAGTTGCAAGACAAGCTCCAGATGATGGAGATGCTCAGCCCAAGTTTTGCTATATATGAGGATATCATCAAAGAAGACCAGAATGAATTTCCGGAGGTATGGTCGAAATATGTTATTCATCACTGCTTGAAATGTTGAAGGAACATTCGTGAGGCCAAAGGGCATGACTAAAAATTCATAGTGACCATCATGTGTGCGGAAGGAAGTTTTAGGTATATCCTCCTCATTAACCCGAATTTGATGATACCCAAAACAAAGATCTAACTTGGAGAAAAAATGAGCCCCATGAAGTTCATCAAGAAGTTCATCAACAACTGGAATGGGAAACTTGTCCTTTATAGTGAGATGATTAAGTGCTCGGAAATCAATGCAGAGTCGCCATGACCCATCTTTTTTGCGAACAAGCAGAACTGGAGAAGAAAAGGAACTGGTACTAGGGCGAATAATACCTTGCTTCAGTAAGTCACGGACAAGTATCTCGATTTCGGTCTTCTGATGAAATGGGTAGCGGTAGGGCCTGATGTTGGGCGGAACACTGCCAGGAAGGAGCTGAATACGGTGGTCCTCTGGACGAGAAGGAGGTAATCCCATAGGTTCAGCAAATATACCAGAATACTTGTCCAAAATGTGTTGGAGATCGGCAGGAGTGCTAGAGACTGCTGATGGCTGCATCTGAATGGAATGGAGCTGAGCGATGACACCATGTGAATTCTTCTTAAGAAGTTTTTCCATACGGTGTGAACTGATGATGCTGAGAGACCCTGGTTGTAAGCCTTTCAAAGTGTGTTGGTGCCCCTCGGCTGAAAACTGCATCCAAAGTTCAGCAAAATCCCAGAGAATGGGGCCAAGAGTGCGTAACCATTGGGCACCCAAAACCACATCACAGCCACCTAAGGGTAAGGCAAACATGTCAGAGCGCATGTTATAATCTCCAATAGAGAGACGCACATTGCGACATTTGCCTTTACAAGGTAAAGTGCCCCCATTGGCAATCATGACTTCAAAGCTAGAGCAGGGATGGATAAAGCAATCAGCCTGTTTGGCTATTCGTGGATCAATGAAGTTATGAGTGCTACCAGAATCAATGAGTATAGTAAGAGGGATCTTCTTGAAGAAACCCTGGACCCACATGGTTTGTGGAGTAGTGACTCCTGCCAAAGCATGGACAGATATCTCTGGTGGAGCTTCTGGTGAAGGAGGTTCAGGCTGGTGAGGCTCAACCTCATCATCCACTGTTTCCTGAGCATCTACATATTCTTCCAGTTCCGGTGGAGAATCCACATCCAAGAGATAGAGCTTTTGCTAAACACATCTATGGCCCCGAGACCATTTCTCATCACAATTATAACAAAGCCCTTTGTCTCGCCTGACTTGCATCTCTGTTTCAGACAAGTGCTTGATCGGAGTAGTTCTGGGAGCTGGTATGACTGGAGGGTTGTGAGAACCTATATTTCTGAATGGAACAAAATTAGATCTGGAGTGTTGTAGAGCACTAATCTTGTCTTCCGCTAACTTAGCCAACCCAAGGGCTTCCATCATTGTAGTAGGTCGAAACATTTTGACTTCTGAGCGAAGTGCATCCTTCAGACCACTGACAAAACAACTACGAAAGAATTCATCAGACAAGCCCTCTGTGTAATTAGCTAATTTTTCAAACTCTGTCTGGTATTCTCTTACAGTGCCTATTTGACGCAGTTTAGTGAGTGCTCCTGTGAAATCATCAAAGGAACTAGGGCCAAAGCGCTCCAAAATGAGGGTGCACAATTCTCTCCACGTTGGGTCTACATTAGCCTTGATGTACCAATGGAACCATTGAAGAGCTTCACGTTCCAAATGAAAAGATGCAAGGGAGACTTTGTGGTTATCCAAAGTATTATGCAAGCTGAAATACTGCTTTGCCCTATAGATCCATCCAGTCGGATCAGAACCATCGAAGCGTGGAAAATCAAGCTTTGGTCCACGGAAATTGCCAGAAGAGGACCCAGTATCTCCTGAATGGTTTCGGCTCATGGCTGACTGCTGAAAGTTAAGACCCAGAATTTTGTCATCCAGATCTTGAAGTTTGGTTTTGAGGGATGCAATTTCCTCTTCCATGATTTTTGCTCCTGTACGCGTAACAACCATAAAACATGGTTTTTTTTTTTTTTTTTTTTTTTTTTGGAATGGGTAGAAGATGAGAAACAAAAACTTTTTTAGTTACGGCAAACTTGGATTTGGGTAAAACTCATATAGGAAATGGGTGTTCGACGGGTGGTAGGAGACTATCTGGGGACAAGGGAAAAAGAAAAATGAGGGTTTCAAGGGTAGGGAGGCGAAATGAGGCGAACAGTCCAAGAGGGATAAGGGAGCAAAATGAGGAATTGAATCTTGTGGCTCAGTTTGGTGGCGATTGGATGAGAGGTGAAAAAAATAGGGCAAACCCTAAAATTAGATAAATGAGGGATTTAGGGCTTTGATATGTAAAATTTGGGGTTGGGTCGCCAAGGAAGGAAGTATGCGAAATGATATTGCAGACGTTCTGCGGAAGTATGAGCAAAAACAGAAAGCAAACAAGGAAGCTACGACGAAAAAGAAAAATTCACTCACAGACAGAACAACTGAAAAGAGTTATTGCAATAACAAGAGATATTAGAAGTGAGAGGAACCTGAAGGCCACGACAGAAAAAAAAAATTTGATGTAATTTCCACCCAGCGAGCCCAAGAGAGTGCTCTGATACTAGATGTGAAGAACCTCCTTATAGCAATATCATGCGAATGCTCGAAATAACAGAATACAAAGTGATAGCAGAACTCAGAATGAATCTATTGATCGCAGGCCACTTCGAGGGGGTAACCTCCTTTGAGAAAGCTCAATACAATAAATTCGTCCGTGCCCATCAAGGGCCTCAACCTATTCTTATATAATGGGTACGATCTAGAAAAGTAATACTACCTATGCATGTGGGATAATAAAATATACTCACGGGACGACTTACAAAGCATATGCATCCAACAACACTACTCTAACAAAATAAACAGAAGGAACACACAGGTTCCTAACAAACTCCTGCAAAGTTGTCAACATTATTGTAATTTTGCTTTGACAACTTTTGCAATATTTTGCAATTTTTGACATCTTAACTCCTAGATGCCTAAAAATTAACCTAATGACCTTAAAGACCTTTATAACCTTCTAAGAAACATAAAAATTCCTTTTGCCTTGAAAAATCACCTATATTGCTCATTTTTTACCCCTTGGTTCAATTTGGAACTTTGCCTTATAATCACACCTAGAGTCCAATTGACCCTATATCTAAAGTCTTATTACATCAGTTTGCAACCTTATTTCTAATTCACAACTAGGATGACACCTATCTATTTGCCTTGGTGCCTTGCACCAATGATCATCCAATTGGACAAGTTTGGAGTGCTTGGGTGCATGAAAATGCATTAAATTTTGGCACAGGGCACCAGGGAAAATTGGTAGAGATCCTAGTTGGAAATTAGGTACAAGATTTTGAAATGTTCTAATAAGACTCAATATGTAAGGTCAATTGGATTTTAGGTGTCAATTATAAACCTAAGTGCCAAATTGAACCAAGGGGTTTAAAAAGTAAAAAATAGTTGATTTTTCAAGGAAAAGGGGATTTTCATGGTTCCTAGATGATTTTAGACATCCTTAGAATCATTTCATTAAGTTTCAAGTGTTTAAGAGGTCAAATGTGAAAATTTGCAAAAAATTGCAAAAGTTGTCAAGAAAAATTGCAAAAATGCTAACAACTTTGCAATTTTGTTGCTTAAACATGTAAAAGTTGCAACCACCATTTGAAATGTGGATATAACCATTAGGATGGACATATATATGTATGATATGACCATACAGACCTAAAGTAGTGTTTTTTGTATGGATTTGAAGTATTTTGGAGCAATAAAACCTGATTTTTCTACCAATTTTTCTACCATTTTTCCTATTTTTTGCTATTACATGGATGTGTATAGACTATAACATGTGAAAGAGTGATATGGTTGGATATTTATTTGAATCACCTTTCATCTGCATTTGGTTTAAGGTTTTTATCCATTCATTTGTGCAAGTTATTGTTGTTTTACTAAGGGTTGCCTGGTTAGTGTTGTAACATGACTAGTTTGCATTCATCGACCTCTAACTTGCAACCCAACAATGGGACCAAGATGAGTTTTTAGTGGGAAGAAAGTTAGGGGAGTATTTTCACATATGAAAATGTGGGCAAAAAAATTGGTTTACTATTTTTTCTTTCAAGCCCTAGGTTGAATATCACCATGTATTCAACCCTATTTTAAAGAAGAAGTGGTCTAGAACTTTTGTACTTGTCATTGTAATCGAGAGAAAGGGTGGAATTGTTTTTTGGCATGGTGAGGAAAATTCCCAAGTGTCTGTGTTGATTCTATGACCCCATCTCTTGGAACTTGCTTTGGAAAGCCAGCCTAATTAGGCCTATTAGGACTATGAACCTAGTTGGTGTTTGGGTATGCTAGAGTAGGATTAGCCCATAAGACTTTGGGATATTCAAGAGTCTAGAAAAGGATATTTGGAAATGTTTTTTCTTGCCACATTTTTTGGATAGTTTTGGAGTTAACTCTTGAAAACTAGAAATAGACCCACTAGGATTCCTAGGCCTAGATTTGGGAACTAGGTCTATTGGTGGTGTTTGAAACTCAAAAGTGGATGAATCCTGGTGGGATATGTCTAAGTATGAAAAAATAAGTCTTTTTTTTAACCCTTGAAAGCATTTTCTCTAATTTTTCCTATTTGGCCTAGTTGAGGGTTAGTGTCCCTAAAGCCTAATTGAGACCCAAATTTGTTGTGATCCCTAGGGAGAGGGTAAGACCTTGCAGAAGTGGAGTCCACTTTGAAAGATAGAGGTCATAATTGGGAAGAGGTTGGTAACTTTTTTTGGTATCTTGCAGCCAGTTGGGTGCCGCTAGGCACTACAAGAGGTGGTGGTAGATTGTGGCTATAAACTCTGCATCAAATTTGATGCCATAGGTATACCAATGGGAGATATACCTAAAGAAGGCCATATTTTTATGTAAAATAGTCAAATTAATCATCATAAACATGGTGTAGGATCAACTAACAGGTCTTTGAAGTGATTTCTTGGTTAGATTTGAAGAGGCCCTAGTTTTTTGCCTTATTTGGTGAGGGTTTCATAAAAAGTACATATAGAGAGTTGATGGATTCAATCCAATTGAAGAATCCTCACTTTAAAATCATATTAAGATACTTTACCAAGTTTTATGGTTGGGGGATAATTATTCCATAAAATTCCTTTGTAAATGGAGGGGTTTTTATGCCTAAAAAGTGGCCCATAGTGTAACAACAGAGGCTTGGTCCAAAACAACCATACCTCATCTTTTTATATGTTATAGAGAAGAAAAATTAGTATCCTAATCTTCAATTTATTTTCTTGATGTTATGGAAAAAAGTGGAGAAAAATGCAAGAGGACAACATTTTATGCAAGAGGATAACATTTTATCAATTTTTTCTCTTTTTGCATCATCACTTTGAAAAAGTGGAAATATTACTAACCTAGTTTGAAATCAAGTCTATTCTAGTTATCCTATTGAATTATTGTATTTTCTTTCATGCCATTTACAACTAGATATAAGATTCTCCAAGGAAAGTGACTTAAGGCTATATGGAAGAAGCATGACAATTATCTCAAGGATTTACCAATTAAATTTTTAGACATTATTCACTTTCACCCCAAAGGTTAAAACATACTAGAAATGGTTCAAAAAATAATGATCTAGATCCAAAAATTACTAAGGAGGAGATCTTACAATTTCAACAAGATAAATATTAACAAAAACTCATGAAATTGAACTTGGATCAAGAAAAAGATAAATGCTTCATGCACTTATTCTCTCAAGGAGTAAAATTTCCACACAACCTCAATGTTGACAACTTGATTCAAAAGGAGGAACCTTCACCTTCAAAATTTCTTATGAAACAAATAGAAGAAATGAGGAAGGAGCCTAATGTGATCAACTTAACCAATGACCAGTGACATTCAAACTATAAAACAATATGCT
Source organism: Cupressus sempervirens (assembly GCA_028749045.1). Taxonomy (NCBI): domain Eukaryota; kingdom Viridiplantae; phylum Streptophyta; class Pinopsida; order Cupressales; family Cupressaceae; genus Cupressus; species Cupressus sempervirens. Next base: position 279,677,947 of record CM053793.1, on the reverse strand, counting down.
TCTCCACTTGAATATTAACTCAAACAAATCTAATGAATCTATTAGAGGTAAAACATCATGGTTTTCCAAATTTAAACACACCTATACACCTCTTGGAGACTCACTTGAATTGGTGTTGAATAATTTGATATTGAATAAGATCATTACACTACCATATACCTATAAAGCTTATGAACCCAAGGTTAAGCCTAAATTTTAGAATGACAATCACTATTGCATCTATGATAAGAATAAGGGTCATAAGACTAGAAATTATGGTGTAGATCACCTAATTTTTATTCATTAATATTTTTTTAATAAGGTTAGGGGATAGATCTCATGATCTCCCTATGACTCATCCATTTTGTTAAGGACACAAGACCCCTTGGTATGTTTATTAACCTTGGGCATCATTTGGTCCTGATGGATGATATGTTAGTCATTTCATGTTTTTCTAGGTGTGTCTTAGGGGTTTGGAAGCCTAACAAGGTTTATAAGTGTTAATCAAGTTTAAATGCAACATTTCTTGCTATAGTGGCAAAAGTTTCTTAAAAGTTGTTAGCAACTTTTACAATTTGCTAAGCAAGTTTTTGGTTTAAGAGTCCCAACCGCTCAAACCATTTCATGGTTAAGTGGAACGGTTGAAAATAGTCTATTTAGGCTTGAGACATTAAAAAATAGACAAAGAGGGAAGACCCAATTATAAACTTTCTTTCAAATCAATAAAATATACCTGTTTTAGTGCAATTTCTTTACATTTTGCAAGTACAGTATGAAAGAATAAGGGATGGATGATGACCTTTCTAATTTGAAAGTTGATGCTAAGTGTTTGAATCCTTTTGGAAATGGTTTGAAGTTTTAATAGGCATAATAGAAAAATTCGATCATAAAAATCCAAATATTGCTATCGAGTTGGTAATGATTTAGTATTTATGTACTCCTATGGAAATCAAAGTTCCTTATGTAGTCTTGAACAAATTTATTTCTCCTCAAATCACTTACTTGTAGCCAAGCTCGTTGAAATGCCTCTCACTAGAATCTAGACCATCTACATGCTCCTAAATCTTCACTACCAAGACCAAGGCAACTCTCCTATCAGAATCCATAATCTTGGTTTCCCTCTTCTTTCAAGTTGATTTCAACTTGTGAGAAAAATTATTATTTTAGCAACATCTTCAAATTAACTAACATACTACCTAGTTGTACAAAGAATTTATCCACCAAATTACTAGCAATTAAAGATCAAAATTTGAATCTTGACAAATGATAGTGAACATCTACCCACTCCATAACAATAGAACAACTTAAATGAAAATAATGTCTTGGAACAACTTCTTTGTCTAACTACAAGGTTTGGTTCTATCTCTCTCCACAATTCAATATTCATGTAGCAAGAGAGTAGGATGGACTGATGGTCATCTATTCTTATCATCAAGTATGTGCTTAAAAATTCTCTACTGTATGAAATGAAATGGTAAGAGTAAAAATAGAATTTGAGTTAACCACTTTAATACTTGTGTGATATTTTCTTATATTCTAATTTTCTTTCCTAGATCTACAAGTTTACACCTCTTTAGGCATGAATTTGTGATTTTTAAAGTCTTGAATTTTGTCCAAAATCTGATTTTCATTTATTCTTATTATAAAAATGCCTTCAAACTCCTCAAAAATTCAAATGCCAAATGTGAAATTGACTGAATACAATCATGTCTACCGTTCTCTTTGACTATTTTATAGTTAGTTGGTTGTAGTGAGATATTTAAAAATCATTGTATACATGGTTTTATGAATAAATTCCAACATCATTTCTTCTCAACTCTGCACCATCCTACACCTTGTCAACTTTACACCATCCCACACCTTGGCAATCAAAGTCATCCATCAACCTAATATTTTTGTTTAAATTCCATGTTTTCAACAAGAATTTATAGTGTAGGGCACTCTGACCATCTCCCATGGAATCTTGAATCTTATTTAGTATGGTTTAAGTCTTGATAGGTTATGAATTAGTTGTTTGATATCATGTTATTAGGTGTTCAAATTAAGGTCATGTTGACCAATTTCATGTTTTAAGTATTATGAGTCATAGTGAATAGAAAGTGGAAAAATGTCATGCAAAGGCATAAATGGAATATATGATAGTATTAAGATGTTATAAGATGATGATAAACCTTTTAAGGTACCTAGGAAAGTATATTAGAACTTAAAATTCAAAATATGGGAAAGGTGTAAAATTGCTAAAAAGTGCAATCAGCAAATTATGTAAAATTGAGAAAGTGTAGAAGATGAACAGTCATTCATATTATTAGAACTTATTAGGAATGTAAAGAGTCATGTTATGCTATAAATAAATGTAATCTCATATCGAGAGAGATATAGAGTGAAGGAGAGAATTTGTGGAGAAGAGAAATGAAGTGTTTTGTATATAGTTGTGAAATGAAAATTAGTATTTTGGTGTAATATTGCTGCTATATTGGCATTTAGATTATAGTACTTCTATCGTCTCTTATGAATTTTTGGTTATGATGATCTTTAAAGTTTTCTATTTATGGTGAAGAGCATAATACTTCTGTGGTTGATAGAACATTTATATGTTATCATTAAATATTATTACCAGGAATACATTACTTGTTGTTTGGATAGTAAATTCTGTAATTTTTCAAAATATGGTGTGATAATGATTGCATATTCTCATTCATGGAGATAGTGGAAGGTATTAATAGTTCCCATGGTTTTTCTAGTTTTTCCTCTTACTAAATTAACACCTTAAATTGTTTCTTGTAAGGGAGATGCCCATAAATCAGCAAGTTACTTGTTGTTGCATACATTAATAATGAATCAGCAATTTGAAAATAACGAAAATGTAGCAGAAGTTGGTGTGTGGTTTACACACTTGTTAGGAGATTTCTTCTATTCATAAGACACTAAAGAAAAATTTGAAAGAGAAGGAAATGTAGGATATTGGAGCTCAGAAGCCAACCATAGTGATTAGCAATAAAATTCTCATCAATACAAGGGTTTGATAGTTAAAGATCTCCTCAATAATTGGGAGTTGAACATCAGCAATTTGAAAGACTTGAATGAGGTAATGAAGTATATAAGTTCATTTGGGAGAGTTGATTGAGGTTGTTAAGAGTCATAGTTTGAGTTAGGATTGTATGCCTAATAGCATAGGCCCATGTCTTCAAATTATATGCTTGAATAAGCAAGTCAGAATCTCATATTTTAGAATTGAAAAAAAACATAGTGTATTAGAAGGTATTAGAATCTACTTTTAGTATTGGTAGATGATTTAAGAGATTTGAGTTTTAACCTACATTCCAAGGTAGGCTATGAGATAGAGTAGTTTGTATTGGTGTTTTGAAGTCTCTAAGGTGTCTAGAACCTTATGAATAGTGAAGGCACTATATTGGAAATGACTTAATTCCTTTGGAAGATTATAGGGAGATGGTGTTGATAAAGATCCTAGAGGTGCAAGGTGATTGAGGTGTTGTGTGGTGAGGTGTAATGGGGTTTTTGTGTGATTTTGTGAAGGTGTAGATAGAGAGAACTAGAATAGCTGAAAGTGGCACAAGGAATACGCCATTCACCTTGTCTCTAAACTTAGAGAATTGAAAGGGATAGCCCAATCTAGTTTGAGAGCTTTTGTGTTAAGAAACAAGTATCATCACCACCATACTTGTATCAATTTCCCATCTGTAGATAGATCCTCAAAGATATAATCACAAATAAAAAATTTAGGTAATTGTGCACATAACATAGCTCCATCCACAAAAACAAGTTTTTTCAAGAGGTAAAAATTGTGAATATTGAGTTTGACATGAACATAAGTTGCACAACCACCATGTCCTATAGCTAAAGCCTAAACATTGATCAACCACCTATGATTATCCTTAAGGGTGTGGATTATTCCACACAATCACAACCTTGCAATCTTGAGACTAAGAGAAAAAAAACATAACATCCTATGGTCATCCTTAAAGGATTTGACCCCCAAACCCATACATATGCTAAAAACTTGAATCTTGTGACTAGGAGTGAACCAAAGATCATACACTTTGGTCTTAATGCTTTCAAATAAACAACATCTAAAAAATTTATAAGATGGGTTTTATAAGTTTATGATTTGGATATAAATTTGTTTTGGAGTTTATCTAAAATAATTACAAATGACAAAACAAATAAAAGATAAAAGCATGTTAATCATAATATCATTATTGGTAACAATGTTCCAAATGCAAAGAATTATTTGTTTAAGCTTCTAGCAATGATCAAGTGGCTTACTAAATGGCTTGATGAGTCTTGGAAACTTCTTCCATTGTATCCTTGCTTTCTCTAGTTTGAAGTTTTTGGTTACATGCACACAATCATGACTTCACATCACAAAGCATTCACATTCTAACAATTTTCATGTTCTTTCTTTACATTTCGATCTAAACAAAAAATTCAAAACTTTGAATTATTCAAATGACTAATCTAAAAATGTGTCCTATTAAAGAATCTAATATAAATTCAAATAATGTATCTAGATTCTAAACAAATTAAAATATAAAATCTATGATTTAAACTTATCTCATCACTTACACATAATAACAATACCCACTTTTCCATGTGGACAGTCTTGGGAGAGAGGTTGCAACATTGTATTTGGATCCAATTGATCTCTCTCTCTCTCTCTCTCTCTCTCTCTCTCTCTCTCTCTCTCTCTCTCTCTCTCTCTCTCTCTCCCTATCTCCCTATTCAATCTAATGAACCAACTGGATTTACTCTACATTTTAATGTCTAGAGTATTGCCTCATGGTCTAACTCGTGAACTTTCCAAAGAATCTTATTATGTGGTTTTCCACCATATTTTATTAAGTGGACATTTGATGAAACAAAAATATTTGAATAAGAAGAATCTTCCTCTATATTTGCCAATCCTCGAATAACCACAAGTTAGGGTTCTTCATAGAATATCATCTAAGCCATGTTTCAGTTACAACCACCACACCAATATGGTACTCTAAACCTTCACCATCTATAACCAAGTGATCCAATTTTTGTTTGGCTTGGACACAATGAGACAAATAATAATCTATCCCTTCTTTATTGTCTTTAGGTGCAATAAAAACAAAAACATGGCCTACAGTGACAAATGTACAAAATGCAGTCATTTATTCAGAAAATACATAGGTAAAAGTTATAAAGTTACGTATTGAAATTACAAAGATATATACATATATATTACCACATTGCACTAGATCAGACAAGTGGTCAAAATCAATAGACAAATCCATCTCTACCATTTTCAGTGCTTATGGGGGATGATAGGTGTCAGTTGGGTCCAAAACTCGTATATCTCATTTGTCCACCCATTCAATTGACTCACAATCATCCCAATTATCCTCTACACATGATGGACAATAGCATGCCATTTTTTATTTGTGGATAGTCCATGAACCTGCATCAGAGCTTCTAAAAGAGTGCAACTCACTAGATCCTATTAGTGTGCAACAATCCTCATATGGTACAATGTTATTATTATCTATCAACCAAAAAAATCTATGAATCGTAGACTCACCTTTCTTACCTGGACCCATTGTAGTGTTACACCATTGGATGATAGATTTTGCATATGTCAATATTGCTCCATCTTTGTACATTAGTTCTTCATGAGCTAAGGCTCTTTTGATGCATGTGCCTGCACCATCATGCTCTTCCTTTCCATGACTAGCCTCTATAAAATTTCACATATATTGAATTCTGCACAACCTATGCATCCTACTCAACCAATAGAACATTTGTGCATTCTTGAATTGAGATGCAAAATTGTCTAACCAAATAACATTCTAATGATATGTTATGCCCCTATTATCCAAATCTCCATAAAATAGTTGAAAACAACCGTGTACAAACTCTGTAGAATGTGATCAATCATCACTAGTGTAAAAATGGTACTCCCTCAAAATCTTCCTATCATCCTCTATATTTGTAGGTGAATGCATGAATGTTATGTGAAAAAATATGGAAACCTATTGAGAAGTATAATACTTTTCTTGCACTTCATTTTTTGGTTGTAGTGTGTAGTTTTCTGTGAAGTCTACAACTGAAACAATGGTATCTAATGAAAACATATCCTTGCACAACTTGAATTGTAAATCCAACCATCAAGCTCTATGTCTATGCCTTACATAATTGTACATAATCTTTTCATGAACTCATACACTATAATATTTTCAATGACCAAATCACATCTTTTACCCTATTTTCCATCTTTTAGAGCATATGTCATTGTTTTAAATTTTTCGTAATCTACTATTTCATTTCCAATTGCATGTGTACTATCCATATGTTCACAAGTTGATAAAAGTTGCAAATAATCACAAAATAAGCATATACCATCCAAGCATAATGTCTTGTAAAATTGTTGGTTGTCCCCTATTTCACATAAAATGTTGGATATGAATTCTCTTGAAGATATTATGTCACAATCCTACAAAAGAAACTTAGAATGCTACAACACACACATATGCCTAAAAACATCAAAATGGTTAGAAAATTCAATATGTATCCTACAATAACAAGTTGTACATGTGTAATTTATCTTCACATAAAAAGGTTTACTCATCTCAAAAAAAAATTGATTTATTCAAATTTGAGGATACATACCAATAAATTTTGCAAAAATTGTGTCTAAGTTGAGTCCAAAAAATGTTTCGCATGTGGGTCATGATTTTGGCTACCAATTCTCTTTTTTACAACATCTCTTTGATTATGGAAAACACGTGTGCTATTTTTCCAAAAATCTTCGATCAATGATTTCAAAGCTTCGCTAATTTTTTTATCCTTTCACAGTAGTATACTGCTAAATGTCCATAACTCATTTTTTGTTGGATCTCCCAATCTCTCACACCTTAGCATTGCACTCCTTGTGGTACCTCTACCAAATTTCAATGTTTTTCTTGTTTTTCTCATGAGTTGAGCTTTCTTCATTTGGGCACTTACTATTGTCAATGTAAGTACTCGTCTTGTGATATTACTATCTTTGGTGCATGATTTAGAACCCACTTTGTCATAAGCACTCATTAGATTCTTTACAATATTTTTTTCATTTGAATTGTCCATCATTCTTAGCCCAAGAATCTTCATGATAGGCCTAAATTTTAGATTCCTCATCATTTCAACAAATAATTCGCATTGACCTATAATATTTGATTCTTCAAAGAATAATCTCCACATACGATTATTTTTTCTTTGACAAGTATGCTTGCTAATCTTGTCTGGCATTGATTTCAAAATGTTAGTATCAATGTCAATCAAATATTTTGGTCTTCTAAAATGAAATCTAGAAGTTGTTATAATCTCTTCAATTCCCTCAAAATTTTGAACATCAACATAAGGTTGAGTGTTTTGCATACCTTGAACCAAAGATGATGTGCATTGGCAATAAGATGCAAAAGATGGAATATCACCTACTTGATATGATGATGTTGTGCCTTCAACTTGACATGATGGAGTGTGTACATCATCAAATCTACAAATAAGTGTCTCTTCAACATGAGAGGATGATATGAATCTAACATTGGAAGATGGTGTAGCTTCACAATTCAATTGTCTTCTTGAGCATAACAATCTCATTCGTTCTCTTTGTCTTTCCAATTCTTCCTCTTTATTTCTTTGTATTGGTGGTTCTTGATCCTCTTCAAAAGTCAATTCTTCATTATTGCTTTTTAATTTTCTTTGTTTACGTAGTAGTTTCATTTTATCTCTTTTAATTGCCAAATCTCTCTCCCTATCTTCATTTGTTTTACTTTTTGGTTTCTTCCTTGGCATGATGATGATTTCTACATGTCAAATTATTCAAACATCTAAATTACTTACAATTTGCAAATTACAAATCATTCAAATACGTATAAAAGTTACAATTATTTCAATGAATACATAATATATATGAAACAACTTGCCAAATTTTTAACCATTTCCAAATAACAATTTATTCAAATGTACGAATTTCAATGAATTCACTATATATTAAACAACATGTCAAATTATAATCAAATTTGTCTCTATATATCAACAAAAAATATTTAAAAAGGACTACACTAAATTTTTCTATAGAAAGAATATTCAAAAAGCCAATCCAATGATTGAATTTGGTGTTTGCTAGCTTCAAAAAGTTTTCAAATAGTGTTTGTTAACTTCCAACAGCTTGAAACCTATGTTTTTTTTTGTAACAATAGAATGCACAATAGACAAAAAGAAGAATATGGATCAAAAGGGACCCAAACTTTCTTTTTTACCATTTTTTGGTGATTTCACATAGTGTGTATACATTGTAGCTTATACACAATATAAAGTGCATACACACTATAGTGCATACACACTATGTCAAAACACATCTCTCCCTATCCCACCATCCCCCATCCCCTATTCTCTCTCTCCTCTCCCATCCCCTTCTCTCTCTTACTCTCCCTCTCCCATCACCTACTCTCTCTCACTTTCTCTCTCTCATCGCCCACTCTCTCACTCTCTATCCTCTCCCATCCCCTACTCTCTCTCTCTCTCCTCTCCCATCCTCTACTCTCTCTCTTGCTCTCTCTCCTCTTCCATCCCCTACTCTCTCTCACTCTCCCTCTCCCACTTCCTACTATCTCTCACCCTCTCTCCCATCCCCTACTCTCTCTATCTCACACACTCCCATCCCCCCTCTCTCTCTTAGGCTACTCTCTCTCCCATCTCCCATCCCCCCCCTCTCTCTCTCTCTCTCTCTCTCTCTCTCTCCCCCTACTCTCTCTCCCTTCTCCCATCCCCTACTCTCTCTCTCTCCCTACTCTCTCCCCTCTCCCATCCCCTACTCTCTCTCTCTCTCACTCTCCCTCTCTCACTACCTACTCTCACTCCCATCCCCTACTCTCTCTCACCTTTCTCCTCTCCCATCCCATACTCTCTCTCTCTCTCTCTCTCTCTCACTCACTCTCTATCTCTCTCTCTCTCTCTCTCCCATCCCCTACTCTCTCTCACTCTCCCTCTCCTACTCCCTCTCTGACCACCTACTATCTCTCACTCTCTCTTAGGTCTCCCATCAACTACTCTCTCTCACTCTCTCCTCTCCCATCCCCTACTCTCTAGATCTCTCACACACACTACCATCCCCCCTCTCTCTCCCCCTCTCCCACTGCCTACTAACTCTCTCTTAACCTCTCTCCCTCTCTACTCTCTCTCTCATCCCCTACTCTCACTCTTTCTCTCTAATGCCATTCTCTCTCTATGCCACCCCCTACTTTCTCACTCTCTCACACTCTCTCCCATCCCCTACTCTCTCACTTATACACACTCACATCCCCCCTATCTCTCACCTTCTCCCACTCCCTCTCCCACCACCTACTCTTTTTCCCTCTCCCACCACCTACTCTCTCTCCCCCATTTGCTACTCTCTCTATTGGGCTACTCTCTCTCCCCCCTCTCCCATCCCTTACTCTGTCTCTCTTTCATAGACACACACTCCCATCCCTCCTCTCTCTCCTCTCCCATACCCTACACTCTAGATGTCTCACACACACTCCCATCCCCCCTCTCTCTCCCTCCCTCTCCCACTCCCTCTCCCACTACCTACTATCTCTCTCTCACTCTCTCTCTCTCTCTCCTATCCCCTACTCTCACTCTCTCTCTCTCTCTCTCTCTCTCTTACACACATTCCCATTTCCCCCTCTCACTCTCCCTCTCCCACTCCCTCTCCCACTTCCTACTCTCTCTCCCTCATCCCCTACTCTATCTCCCTCTCCCCTCTCCCATCCCCTACTCTCTCTCTTTCATAGACACACACTCCCATCTCCCCTCTCTCTCTCTCCTCTCCCATCCCCTACTCTCTAGATCTCTCACACACACTCCCATCCCCCCCCTCTCTCTCTCTCCCACTCCCTCTCTTACCACATACTATCTCTCTCTCGCCCTCTCTACTCGAGTCACTCTCCCATCCCCTACTCTCTCTCTCTCTCTCCCATCCCCTACTCTCTCTCACACTCTCTCCCATCTCCTACTCTCACTCTCTCTCTCCCATCCCGTACTCTCTCTACCACCCCCTACTCTCTCTCACACTCTCATATTTTCTCCCATCCCCTACTCTCCTTCTCTCTCTCTCTTACACATTCCCATTCCCCCACTCTCTCCCTCTCCCACTCCCTCTCTCATTGCCTACTCTCTCTCCCCAATCCCCTACTCTCTCTCTCCCCTCTCCTATCCCCTACTCTCTCTCTTTCACACACCCACATACTCCCATCCCCCCTCTCTCTCTCCTTTCCTAACCCCCACTCTTTAGATCTCTCACACAAACTCCCATCCCCCCTTCTCTCTCCCTCTCCCACTCCCTCTCCCACTGCCTACGGTCTCTCTCTCTCTCCCTCTCTACTCTCTCCCATCCCCTACTCTCACTCTTTCTCTCCCATCCCCTACTCTCTCTCTTACACACACTCCCATCCCCCTCTCTCTCTCCCTCTCCCTCTCCCACTCTCTCTCCCACCATGTACTCTCTCTCACATCCCCTACTCTCTCTTTATCTCTCTCTCCCATCTCCCATCTCCTACTCTCTCTCTTTCACACACACACACACCCACCCCCCCTCTTTCTCTCCTCTCCCATCCCCTACTCTATCTCTCACTTGCTCTCCCTATCCCGCTCACTCTCCTATTGCCTACTCTCTCTCTCTCTCTCTCTCTCTCTCTCTCTCTCTCTCTGCCACCCCCTACTCTCTCACACATTTTCACACTCTCTCCCATCCCCTACTCTCTCTCTCTCTCTCCCTCTCCCACTCCCTCTCCCATGGCCTACTCTCTCTCTCCCATCCCCTACTCTCTCTCTCCTCCCTCTCCCATTCCCTACTCTCTCTCTCTCTCTTTCATACACATGCACTCTTGTCCTCCTCTCTCTCTCGCTCTCCCTCTCCCACTACCTACTATTTCTCTCTCCCCCATCCCCTACTCTCAATTTCTATCTCGCATCTTGTACTCTCTCTCTCTCTCCCATCCCCTACTCTCAATCTCTCTCTCCCATCCTATACTCTCTCTATGCCACCCCTACTCTCTCTCACACTTCCTCTCTCACCCATCCCCTACTCTCTCTCTTACACACATTCTCATTTTCACCCTCTCTCCCCCTCTCCCACCACCTACTCTCTCTCTCCCATCCCCCCTTCTCTCTCCTCTCCCATCCCCCCTCTCTCTCGTCTCCCATCCCTTACTCTCTAGATCTCTCACACACACTCCCATCCCACCCTCTCTCCCTCTCCCACTCCCTCTCCCACTACCTACTATCTCTCTCTCTCACTCTCTCCCTCTCTACTCTCTCCTCCATCACCTACTCTCTCTCCCCTCTCCCATCCCCTACTCTCTCTCTCTCTCTCTCTCTCTCTCTCTCTCTCTCTCACACACACACACACACACACACACACACACACCCATCCCCCCCTTTCTCTCTACTAATTTTCCTCTCTTCTTCCCTCTCTATGCACTATTTAGGTCTCAATAGTGTGTGCACACTATAGTGTGCATGCACTATTAAGACCCAAATTTAAAAACCTTTAAAAAGTGTGTGCGCACTATAGTGCACACATGCTATAGGGTGTATGTGCTATTCAAATCTTTGCATTCTACTAAGCCTAATGCTTGGTTTTACCTTGCAGATCCAACCCAAAGGTTTGGAGTCTATAAATTGGTCCAAGACATGTTTTTTTGCAAACATACAAAAAATGATTGATTTTTCTTGTGTGCTCTCCATAAAGATTTCTCATGGTTAAGCATCGATAAGATCAAGTTACATGACAATGTAGGTCTCTGTGTTAGCTATATAACCATATAATTTATTTTTTATTTGAACTATTTTAAGCCTTTCATTTATAATTTCTTTTGAATGTATGTCCATTTTTTGTCAAAAATGAACATGTACTAATTGGGTTGTAGATTTTAGCTCATTCATCAAATTTTGCAACAACTTAGTTTTTTAGAAAGTAGAGTCCATTCTACACACTTTGAAGAAAAGAAGTTTTGATTTTAGATTAGTTTTCAATCATTTCTAAGGGGAGCACATAGATATTTCATGTTTTTGGGATGTGTCTAGTTAAAAAATTCATAAAAAATAAAATACACATTATAAAATTACCCAAAAAAATCTAGGATAAACTACATAGTGTTAAGTAACTTTTGACCAAAGCGATTAAAGAATTTCAAAAAAAAAGGTAAAAATTTTAGGGGGGTCACACTTTGTACTGTGTTATATTTTTTTTGGAATAAATAGTACCATTTTTTGTGGCCCCCTTTTTTGAGGACCTAAAACTAAACCATTTTGAAAAGAAATTAGTAGTTTAGAAACTAGATTCAAAAGACTACTAGTTTTGTTTTTTGTCATATCTTAAAATTTTGAGCATAACTATCTTCAAATTCTTGTTGAAGTTCAAAAATTGTTGATTTCATAAAAAAGGTGTCCACTTATACGCCCTTTTGGCACCACAACTTGGTGCACTTACCCATATCTCATTTGGAAATTTCTATCTCCTCATCTAAATCTATGTCATCCTCTATTTTCTTTCATTTACTGAAAAATTTAGTACTCGGTTGAGCCTTAGGTTCAACTGTCCTTGTACTTAATGCCTTTATATCTAGGATAGAAACAATAGTTGAAATAGTAGGACTTATAGTGAAAATTGATAATATACCAACTGATGGAATACTAATAGGTATGCTTGAAGAATCCAAAAATGAAGAAGTCATAACTATAGTAAACAAAATTATAGAAGATATTGCATCCATGGCTGATGACATTAACTTGATAGCTAAAGAAGAGGGATGTTGTAGCTTGGTAGATGAAGTGGTAGTCACTTCTATCAATTATGTACTAAGTTGTGAGGGAGTGAAGAGTGATTAGACATTTGATGTATCTATTTTTGTCACAATCAAACTTGTTTAAGCTATCTCTGAGCTTGATGTGGCCGCTAGGTTAGCTGGAGAGTGAGGAAGCGAGGCAATGACTAATGCAGCTATCCTAATTGGGTTAGTCTTCTCATCATCTTTCTTTGATACCTTGGTAGCTTCTTCCTCTTTATCTTCTTCATCATCCTTCATGAGTTCTTGATAATCAACTATGAAAAATTGTGTTGATTCTTCATCATCTTCTACATCCTTGTCACTATCATCATCATCTTTTATTTCCACAAGTTGCTCAGTTGGCTTGTGAAAATAATATACATTTCTCCAAGTATTTGTGGCATTCTTCACAACATATTCTATTTCCTTCATCAAGATCTAAACAAGTATTTAATTTTAGTGTCATCTTGTTTTCATTATCCTTCAATGACTTGTTTACCTTAGCCTCTGTCAAGGTAGGTACCAACTATCTTAATGTTTGAGCATAAATATCTTTGACAGTTTGTTTGGTATTCTCCCATCTTACCTTGATTTTCTCTAATAAAACACTAGGAATCTATGATGCCAACTAATTAGGGGAGTATTTCTATTAGCCCATTTTGTCCATGACCAGGTCTTCAATGTATTTTTGCTCTACCTCTAGTTTGGTCTCATATTTGAGAGCCTTGAAGTTGGTTACACTAGCTCCTTCTTTCAATACCTTACATCTATCCTAAAATGTAGGTGGAGGTTGGCTAAATATAATATCACCACCTTCCTTATTTGACCCCTTCCTTGTTCTCCTTGTAAAAAATGTAGTGGATGGCTTAGGTGATGGCTTAGGTGGCTTGGCGATGATCACCTTGCCTTTCTTCTTCATAGGTTCTTCTTCCTCTTTAGACTCATGTTCATCCTTTGCTTCTTCTATATCTTCACCTTTTCCCTTGGTTAATAGAAGAGGTGTGCTTGATTTTAGTTTGGCTATTCTCCTCTTTCCTTTATTAACCACCTAAGGGAGATTTATTTCCAGCTCTATCCATGCCTTGGCCTCATCATATGTTCCAAAGTATGGTGCCTTGGGATTAACAAGCTCATTGAATAGGGCTTCAATAATGTCCTTTGTTTCATCAATGTTTACCTCATAAGGAAGAGGTTATACCCATACAACTCTGGGTTTTACTGCCTAAATGTAGACTCTATCATTGTCTACCATGAAACAAACATGATCTTTGTAATCTTCAACTAGCTTCCTAGGTATCCTAAACCTATTATTCATTTTCTCCTTGAAAACATCAAAGTAGTTGTCCATAATACTAACATAGTTCTCTCCCATTTCATAAATGTATTCATTAATTTGATATAATATTGGCACATCTTTTCTCCATACTACCATTCCTTTGGAGGGGAAGAACTTCTGAACATGAAAAAAAAAACAAGTCAACATAGAGCCAAATTTGTAGGGGTTTTTCTTGGAAGTTTGGATAGTTTCTATGTTCTTGTTGAATTTCTTCAACAATAGATCTACCAAGTCATAAGAAAAATTGTTCTTCACAACTCTGTAAGCTAAGTCAATAGATTCACATGATACACTGTTGAGATGGCTCAAACTATATATCTTGTGAGCTACCACATATATCCTAAATTTTAAATCTACATCAGTTACACTACTGATTTTCATGCCTCTACCATCCCACTTGGCTAGGTTTTTCTTTTCTAGTTCCACATGATCTAGGGTTTTTCTAGTTTTAGCCTTGGCAAGCATGGGAAGCCTAGTAATGTGATGAATCATTTTCTTTGTGATCACAATTGGTTGCTCAAGCCATAACTGACCATTATGCACTCGACTTAGGATGTATCTAATCCACTTGATTTAAAAACCTTGGGGCATGTGGGGAATGTGGGTTAAACCTTTGTCTTCCAAATGTTTATGCATGAGTTTGAGAATTCCATTAACATACAATTCACCTAGGGAATCATCCATTTCTAGGGTTCAAATTTCATAAATAGATCATTTGAAATGAGTACGAATATCATTGATTATGAGTACCTTTATAAGAATCTACGATTGAGTTCTGCTTGGGTCAAGGGTTTCTGCAATCGTAGGAACAAGTTTGAAGTTGGCACTTTCCACTCTGCTCATTGGACCAACATCTCAGACCCTTTCCTTGCTTGTTTTTTGGTACTTCATGCCATGGTTATTCGGTAGGCTATGAGAACCTTGAAACCTTGCTGCAAAATTCTCTTGAAGTTTCCTAATTGATCTATAATTTTCTTTTTTGCAATAGCACTTAGATTTCACAATGAAAATGAATTCAATTTCATGCTTTTTGTTAAAACTTTTCCATTAATTCTTGGTACAAAGGTAGCTAAGTTGACATTTTTCTTGATAGGCTGACATCCACTATCTATTTGGATTTCTCGATGAATGCTTTGTGACTTGATAACCAAAGATATCCTTGTTGCTCCTGACTTTGTTCAGTAGAGTCCATGACTAACCTTGCTCGATAGAGAAGATAACTTTTTAAAAACTGATACCAATCTTCCTCGGTGATCCTTTTTGTATCTTGAATACTAATTTGGATCTTTGCTTTCTTTCAATTGGAACTATTTGAATGTGATCTTGATAATACAGTTTCAATTCTTCCTTGAAAACCTAGTTGGAAATGGTGGAGTCATCCACTTCTTGAGTAACATGACCATCATTTCTTAGACTATTATCCTCAGTAGATTTAGGAATCCATTGCTATCTCATCTACTTTATGATGTTATATACTTTTTCTTTCTTTTCATCTTTAATTCTACCTGTATTCATGCAATTCTTAGCTAGATGAACAAGTTTGGTACAAGTGAAACATCTTATGGTGGTATCTTTTCTTCTCATGTGACGTTTAACACAAGTCATGCCAATGTGTCCAAATTCATCATAGTAATGACACCTACACCAACTGTTGTAGTCCCAACCAAATATTGCTTTCACAATTTGCACTGCTAGATTGAATAACTTAGTTCTAAATTTTGATGCTTTGTGACCTTGTTTCTTGCATTTGTGACACTTGCCTTCAAATTTTGGTTTCTCTTTGCATTCATTAGCCCGGTGACCATGCTGACTACAATTGTCGCATTTTCCATTAAATTTTTCTTTTTCATTACTCCAACATCTATTTGATGTATGACCTAACTTACTACAATGATTGCAAGTAGGCTTTTGATTATTTTGGGCACCTTGTTTGGAGCATTCACCTTCTTCTTTGTATCCAATTCTTGCTTTACCTTTTTTCCTATAGAGATTCTGCTCATTCAGCTAATTCAATTGATCCATGTCTCCTTGGGATCTCATTATCCTTTCATTAAGTTGCTTTTCAAAATTTAGATCATTCCTCAATCTTTCATTGATTTTTCTTTCAAAATTTAGATCATTTCTTATCTTTTCATTTTCAGATCTTAAGCTCGTGATTTCTTCATTTGCATTGGAGATTTGATCAATAAGGTCTACTTGTTGAAGGGATTGATTTTGAATTTCATTATTCTTTCCATCCATTTCTTCTTCTATCTTGTTTCTCTATTCCAAAATTTCACATAATCTTATTGACTGAATTTCTTGTTCTCTTTTCAATTTCCTTACTTCTTCTTGTAGGGAAGCATTCTTTTCTAGGAGTTCTTTGATTGCATCATTTGCTTCATCTAGATTGCTTGAAGAGAAAAAGTCTTCATTTCTTTCTTCAATTTACTAATGATCATTCATATGATTTGCAAGTTTGTTCCTTCTTTTTAGAGATTGGGAAAGATGCTCCTTTTCTTTCTTGAGTTGAGCAATGACCATTTCTAGACCCAACTTTTCATTGTCAATGGCTTTATCAAGTTTGAATATCTCCATTATCCTTTGATCTTTTCTCAAGCTATCAAACTTTCTCTTGAGAACCACAATGCTCTGATACCAATTGTTGGAAATATTCAAGACTATGTTAGGTTACTAAGAGGGGAGGGGAGAATAAGTAACTTTTAAAACTTCTCTGTTCCAAAATTTCACATTATCTTATTTACTAAATTTCTTGTTCTCTTTTCAATTCCCTTACTTCTTGCATGGAAGCATTCTTTTCTAGGAGTTCTTTGATTGCATCATTTGCTTCATCTGGACTGCTTCAATGAAAAAGTCTTCAATTCTTTCTTCAATGTATGGATGATCATTCATCTAATTTGCAAGTTCCTTCCTTCTTTTTAGAGAGTGAGAAAGATGCTCCTTTTCTTTCTTGAGTTGAGCAATGACCATTTCTAGACCCATGTTTTCATTTTCAATGGCTTTACGAAGTCTAAATATCTCCATTATCCTTTGATCTTTACTCAAGCTATCAAACTTTCTCCTGAGAACCACAATGCTCTAATACCAATTGTTGTAAATATTCAAGACTATGTTAGGTTATTGAGAGGGGAGGGGTGAATTAGTAACCTTTAACACTTCTCTATTCACAAAGTTCACATAATCTTATTGAATAAATTTTTTGTTCTCTTTTCAATATCCTTACTTCTTCTTCCAGGGAAGCATTCTTTTCTAGGAGTTCTTTAATTGCATCATTTGCTTCATTTGGACTACTTGAAGGGAAAAAGTCTTGAATTCTTTCTTCAATGTATTGATGCTCATTCATCTGATTTGCAAGCTCCTTCCTTCTTTTTAGAGAATGGGAAAGATGCTCCTTTGCTTTCTTGAATTGAGCAATGACCATTTCTAGACCTAGCATTTCATTGTCAATGGCTTTATCAAGTCTGAATATCTCCATTATCCTTTGAACTTTTCTCAAGCTGCCAAACTTTCTCCTAAGAACCATAATGCTTTAATACCAATTATTGGTTAATAAAAATCTACCAATTATCATTTATTTCATGATATCTAATCAAATTGCATGCATGAGAAACTAAAAACATAAAAAATTCATAAAACTTGAACACAATGATTTGGTGACCCAGAAACCTTCCAAATAGAAAGTAAAACTAGGGTGGGGATGATACCCATAAAACTTTAATACTATAGCATAAAGTTGGTCAGTTAAGGCTTACATTGATCACTTCTAATTATCTAACCTATTAGGAGCAATTAAAACTACTAGGTCCACCTTGTTAGAGGTTTTACAAACACATAATGAAGTATGCACTTCCTAAAGATATTTTAGAAAAGACTATTAAGTCTACCTTGTTAAAGGATTTAGACAGGTTCACCTGTTAGAAAAAATAAGTAGATCTTTGAATTACAAGTGAATTGCTGATAGAGATTCCTTGAAGTATTGATCACCTTTCTATGATGGATATGTCTCTACTACTCCTTTACTGATATGGCCTTACAATACACTCTTTATTTATTGCTTGTTCACATTCACATTCTTACACAATTTTCATCATATATTTCACACTCTTGGATATGATACAATACATTACATATATACCAATCCAATTTATATAATTATAAAGTTATCCATCATACAACTTAACACCAATATTACAGTGTCAGCCCATATGAAAACACTCAGGTTCTAAAGAATGACTTGGTGAAGTTCTGATACTCGGCGTCAACTGTCATTACTCAGTATCATCATGCACTCAGTAGAAGTAGAAGCTTGGTCCATACTAATCACTTCAAAGTAGTCTTGAACTCAATCTGCACTAGTGACTCAGTAGATATTGTGTAACTCGACATAAATTGGTTTATTTTTTTACCATGACTACACCTGGTAAACATTGACTTTGCATTATATGAATTGCTAGCACGGTAGAAACTGGAATGCTCGGTAACCACTAAAGTGCTCGGGTTGAACTGCTAGACTTCACACTAATTGACTTCACTTGGTAACCATTAAACTTAGTCTAGAAGACTTAGTAACAAATGTAGAGTTTGGTGGCTAATAAATTATCTGGCAAACACTATAGATTGTTTAATGCGCTTAGTAGCCATACAAAATCTAAATAAGTGTTGTTACTAATAATAAACTTGACTGATATGTCAACACTTATTCTTCTTCATTATGTAATAGTCATTCATGATCATCATTTACTCCATCTTTTGATTCTTTAGTATCTTCTTCTTCCATCACATTATACTTTACCCACCTTCCTCTTGGATCATGTCTAATGGAAAATGACCAACTAGGTTTATGTGGAATGCCAAAGTAAAATACTTTCTCACATTGGCTTGGAATAATATAGGGCTCATCTCAAACTGACTCAAATGACCTTGTATTAATTATTGTAAATCCACTATCATGTTCAATAAAATTCCTATCAGGATCATTTTGATTTAGCCATAGCCTATACTATTTAACAATAAATAGAACTAATTTGAATGAGTTAAGGTCGCATTCAAGTATATTATCCAAAATTCTATAGTATCAATTTTCAAATTGTTGAGGATGTATGTCATTTCTAGATGAAATATTAGTGACCTTGAAGACTGGACATATCCCAGAGTCACAAGTTTTCTTTATTTCATCTAACATTTTTATGTAAAATTTACAACCATGGTAATATATAGCTTTGTGGTGTTTGATCTACAATGATTCAACCATGTCAATATTGTTTGCATCGATCTGTGAGTTAATATTAAACTTATGGGTCATGATTAGTAATCTTATACTTACCTTTCTACCTTTTAAACTATGTGCTTGATGAAGTACCATTGGCATAACATTGGGATCTCCATTACAGTGAGCTTCTTTAACCAATGATGCAACACCATTCCATGCTAATGAGAGACCATTTTCTTGAGATTGTTGAAACCATACCATCATTAAATCAAGATTGTTTTCAATATACAAATTTAGTGTATCCCACTCATGACCAATTATAAAGAAAATAAAAAGACCACCTAGAAACAACTGATCTTGAAGATTTATAATAATTAATAAACTGCAATAACATCTTATGATTACCTCTCAATTTCTTCAATCTACCTTTCTCCATCAAGTACTCCCTTTGGCATTTGATAATAGAGTTGCGATCCCAAATGTGATCTACATTCATATTTTCTACAAACTTAAGAAGATATTCACTAATATACACCATAATTTGGTATACCATAAATGCCTCCACCATAGAGCCCTTAGGATTTTCTCTTTGTCGAACCAAGCTCTTCCTAAGTTTCAAGTGCCTCTCAACCATCCACATTGAGCTAGTTTGTACAAGCCCACACAATTCAATCTCCTCAACTTGATGTATGAGGTAGTGTTCTTGAGCATTGAAAATAGTTGAAGGTGAACACTTTTTCATTTCAAACATAAGCTAGAGAATTTTTCTCTTCCAATATTATATATATATTTTTATCAATTTCTTTAGATGATAAACACCTAAAAGAGATTCAACATGCAAGAACATATAAATGATATTGTAGAAAAAAATACAAAATAAGTTACATAAAAGGTAAAGTAAGTCATAAATATAATATATGTACAACAAATCTAAGGAATATTTCTTCGAACTTCAAGTATTTTCCAATATCATAAATAACTTATTTAACACTATTGTCAAACTGGTATGGCAGGGATAGAGGTAGGACGTACTACAAATTTTTTTAAAAAAAAATTCAATATAATATTTTGAAATAATGCAATAAAAAGTATATGCAATTTAACAAATATATTGTAAATAGAGAACATGACTTACCTTGATGAAGGTATGCTAATCACGTGTTTTCAACCTTGGCCCAAAATCACCTTTATTTGATACAAGAATGCTTATAGTTGCAACAAATCCTATGTGAAATCTTATTTTTCTTATGAATTCATTTAATGCATTGTTTATTTCTTAGTTAATAACCAAGGAAGGGCACTCGTTTTTATGTGGTCACCATTTTTGTTTGATTCAATTAATTTTTTCACTGCATGATTGGATTCATGAATGTCATTATAAATTTTGGCAATTTTTTGTTTGTTATGCATTCCATCCAATATTTTTCATAGTGTCTCTGTTACATTCTTTCCAATATGTATAGCATCAAAAAAATGTACGATTGGAAGATTCTTGTAGTATGACAACCTATTAAATTGAGTAGGATAACATTTTATTCTTCAAGGAAGTTGGTCATTGATGCCTTGACAACCTTCATGAGCATCAATTATATCATTACTAAATAAAAGACAATATTAAAATATAAATTATTAGATGGAATGACATTACCTCGATGATTTAGTCTATTGTATTTCAACTTCCACAAATGAGGTGTCATTCTTCATGGTCTTGATGTTGTCTCTTCTTTCCTATTAAAAATATGTTTTTTAGTAATTCGATACTTGTTATTACTGTAGAAAAGGTGTCTAAACTTATCAAACACCTACTTTCCTAATCTTCTTAAATGATGAGATTTCATCTTCGGATCACAAACTAGACATATAAATTTTTCCTTTGTCTAAAGACCTAAAATATTATGTATAGTTATCATGCACAACTTAAACATACAACAATAATGTGTAAGCACTATAACATACCAAAAAATATGACCTTAACAATATAACATACCAAAAAAATGAGTAAGCCCAAGGGCATCATGTATTATCTATATAAGAATTACATGAAATTGAAATTATCTTTGTCCTATTGGTGTAGAGATGTCATACATAGTGACCTCATTCCATAACTTTAACAACTTGTCACTAAGGGGCTCAATATACATGTCTATATCTTTAACTTGATACTTACCTTGTTTAATGAACATAAATATTACATAATTATTATGACCATTTTGATGTGGTATTTATACATTAATTTAAATAACAATTAAATGAAAAAAAAAACCTAGTACAATCATTGAAAATATTATGTTCTCCATCTTTATGGACATCTAAGGAAGAATGTTATTGTTAATAACAAAAATAAGCCACACTGAGTAAACATATCTCATATCTCCAAATGGATTGACAGCGTCTGCTGCCAATGCAAGCTTTAGATTATGAGGTTCTTCTTTAAATATTGGTCAACTATCTTTTATATCCTAAAATGTAGAACCATCCATGGGAATTCACATAATGTCATCTCGACTTCTATTACATACATGGTAATCCATAAATTATGCCAAGCTAGTGCACCTGAATAATCATTCAAGACGTGGAATAATGGGAATGTACCAAACAACCTTATAAGGTACCTTTTTTCTTATTTGATCTGACTGATATCTACTAATTTGAAAATCAAGGCATTCTCTTGTAAATTCATGTTGTTTATGCTATAGAATGTGATCATTGGGATAAGCATGTATTGTCTAATACTTCAGTCCAATTTGATTCATAATAAGAGATAATTCTTGGTACAAACGAGATATAATGTTTGATCATGGTAACAAAAACTCACCTATCAACCTATAAAAACAAATATGATTTGTTAATATAATGAATAGTAATGGTATGCTTACATTGAATATGACAAAAATGGCATATCTTAGCATATGAAACATTGCTACATTGGATAAACCATTCATAACCTTCAAGTTCACCAACAACACTATAACAAAGAGAAGAGTTGTTTTTGAGCCTTTGTATAGGGGCTCATATGCCTTATCAAGTATAGGTATATCAAGACCATCTTCATCATCATTATTAGATGTGCTAGTACCATCATCATGATCATCTTGACCAACTGTGCCACTACTATCTTTTTTAATCATGTCCTCTGATACATTATCAGCTATGTCAATACCATCATCTTCAATTATGTTCTCTACCATAGGATCATCTTCTTCCATGAGAGTATTATCCTTGACTTGGATATTCACACTTTCATGTTCCTCTAGTTGGAAATCCACATTGACCGATTGATGAAAATCATGCCCCCATTCAACATGACAATGTTTCATACAATGACTCTAGGTTGTTGAAATCAGAATTCTTTTATTCTCTGAGCCCTTCAAAATTTAGCAAGGATAATTACATTTATCAACTTTTCTTTAGAACTAAGACCACAATCTAGAAATTGTCTCATTATTTTGTTCTGGGTACATCTTGTAGGTGTGTTCTTTCTTCAAAGGAAAAAAATTGGGCTATAGATATAAAAAATATAAACATAAAAGAATTAGTAGTATTTAGTATATAATAAAAAATAAAAAATATTACAAGATTTACAAATGCACACACGAATCATGCTGATAAGATTATTGCAACCAATTTGCACATTACTTCCGAAATAGAGAGAAAAACTTAATAGAATGATTCCTATACAATAGTTGGTATTAAAACATCTAATTACAACCACTACTCCAAAATTAATCTTAAATCTAGTGCTTTCTCACTCATATGAAATTCTAAATTTTCAAACAGAGAGCACCTGACCATAACATAAAAATACAAACCAAAGGCCTTGATTTCATCTTTCCTTATAAGCTCTACAAGAAGCTTTGTGCACCTTCAAGATGCTCGATAATTTTTTCTTATTTCTTATCAGCTGATATGAATGTCAAAGGCCTTAAGTAGATCAAACTTCTCTTAATCTACATGTTATGGCTCAAGATGTGCCTGATGTTTGAACCAAAGAAACTTCTGATGTCACAAGCTCACAAATTTGTGAACAAGGCCCAACATATTGAATATATAAGTATCATTCCTCAATCTAAGATTGTCAAAGAAGACAACCTGAGAAGATGATTCTAGAGAAATGAATTGAATTGTGTTTTGAACTTTTCCCATTTCAGAAATTTCCTCCTGCAAGATCATAGAGTCTCTATTCAACCCTTTTGAGTTGAGTAATCATACAATTTTTGGCTTTCTTTTTCACTCATTCCTATGAATTCTAGTTATGTTTTTTATTAGAAGCAGAGTAAGTTTCTTCTTCAAGCACAAAATATAGCCAAATGACTAGAATATAAGTTATGCTATGAAATTGGACCTTACATGTATATCAACATCCATTAGATCTATATATCAACTTTCATAAAAATTCAATGCTATCATATTTGTGCATGTTTTTGTATGCTCGGAGTGAAACCACAATCTAAAAATGACTTTACAATATTGAAGTGACATAATACTTAAAAGGAAGCCAAGCATACAAATTGCATATAGATCTACACATTTTCCCTTTTATCATATTGGTTTACTAAGGGAACCAACATGTAAAGAATATACTGAAATTATCTCCAAATCTAGCTCACAGAGATAAGTCTCAAGATGGAAAAAAAACTTCATTACCATCAAACCTACCAATTAAAAATTTTAGCTGAGAAGCAAACCATCAAATAAGGTTACATGGATGTCTAGTTTTGACAAAACCATAATCCTTGACAGTGGGCCAAACAAAGAAAAAATAAGAGAACATGAAAAGGGACTTAATTAGGTCATACAAGTATTAAGGACAAATAAGTAAAGCCAAAAGGAGACCTAAACTAAAATGGACAATAATCCAACATAAAATTATATAGCCTGATACATATCATATACAAAGAAAGTTTTTAAAAAATTTACCATGAGATTTTGGTGCATATTTCTTATATCTTGTAGAATTTAATATGTTCCATAGAATTGTATAACAAGGGGGCATACAGACAATTGGGCAGGCATAGAGACTCATGTTAGCTCACAAACCTAGCTAAAAAGTGTGCATTCACGTCTTCTATATTGGGATTAACACAGTTGAGTCTCAGACTCATAGACCACCATAACACAAATACCTCCAAAATAGCTCCTTCCCATAATGCCCAAATTGTGAAATAAATTTCACATGCAACTTTTTTTTTGGTTTGTTTATGAGCCCAATTTGGTCAAAATTTTGACCAAATATATTTTAAAAAAATTAAGAAAATGTATTTTGAAAAAAATTACAAATTAAATTTTCTATGAGAAAAATGTAAAGAGCCAATCAAAATAAAGAGGTTACAGAACATTATAAACCACGAAAAGGATTTTACAAAACATAGTTCCCAATGCAAACTAATGTCAAATGAGCACAATAAAAACATTAGCCTTTGTCTTTATAGATGACACTAATAAATTGAGTATTTTGAATCATCAGTATAGAAGTAGATTATTATTAGTTCCCATCATAGGTAGGAAACTAATTAATCCATCGAGATGCATTTTTTTAGTTCAACCAGTAAACCAACTAATGAGAAAAAATTATTAAATTTTATTAGGTTCTAGCATTATAGATAATGTTTACTCTTTATTTTTCAATAATTTGAAAATTTGATTTTGTCTATTTATGATTGGTCAAAGCAATGAATTTTTTTAGAGAAAAATATAAAATTATGAACATTATAATGATAAAACAATTGAAACATTACTTTCTATAATTTTGTTTTGTATAACATTGTCATTGTTATAAATTTCTAGTAACTTCCAGCAATGTCTATCTAATATTGATGGAAATTTCTCATAATTTCTTTAAAATCATTGCTCTTGCTGGTAATTTATAGAATTAGAGCTACACAAGAAGTAGCTGAATACTCCACCATATTAATGCCCTACTTATGCTCAGGCAATGGAATAGGGATTACACGAGCACAAAAGAATTTCTGAAGGCCATTATTCAAGTTGTTTTTTCTCTAGGTATAGTCATTGAGATTGTTATTGATCTAGAAAATAAGAGGGTATTCAAAAATATCAAGGTATACGATTACCCTTAGATGAATACTCTATTTTATGGTTTTCAATGATTAGTATATAGAAAATGATTATTATTTTTGGTATAAATTGGTTAGCCTAATTGTTAAAGAGTTATGTACTTGTTAGCTTCAATGTGGACTTCAATGTGGAGGTTCCTTTACACTCTCAATTTTTTTAGCTCTAGCTTCCTCGCTACCATGAAGGCTAGGGTTTGCTAAAATGTATGCAATTTTTATTAGTTTTAAAAATATTATTTCTAGACTTTGTTCTCAATTGGTAAGCTTTCTTAGTTTATCTTTTGAGCTAGATGATGCTATACAAATATAGAAAATACACTTGCTTTAATCTATGAAGTTGCTCAATGCTGGTACCTTTTTTTTGTGGCTAGTCTTTTTCTTTTACTATGCCTTGCCTTTGATTGTTAGTTTTAGGTAGCTTGGAAAGTTGTTTGTCTGCATGTGATTAACTGACAGATAATTGTTAGAGTTACAAAAAATAATTATTTGTTAATTAATTGACTCCTTCTAGAACCCACTAGTAACCTATTGGTGAGGTTATTTTAATAAAGAAGTAACTAGAAACTTCTTGGTTAGGAAGTAACTAGAAACTTCTTGTTTGAGTTGTCTTGATCATGAAGCAACTAAAAACCTCTTGGTTAAGTAGCATAAAAGGGGGTCAAAGGACGCATTTGGAGAACAAAATAGTACAAAGAATAACAAGAAGTTGTAGAAGCATTTGCAGTGTTAGCAAATGAGTTTACAGTGATAGCAAATGGTCTTCTAGTGTTAGCAAGGGCACAGTGATAGCATTGGGGATATTAGTGGAGAATATCAACAGGAGAAATTAGAAGGTTGTCTAAATTTTGCTAGTGAGAGGCAAGGAATTTTGTATCTCTTGATTTGTTGAAGTTAATATATTTTCCATATGTAGAACTAGTTTTCCTTTAGGGGTTTTTCCAGGGACGATTTCTCCAAAAATATTGTGTTCTCTATGTTCTAAATTTCTTGTTGTATTTTACTGGTGAAGTTGTACTTTTTTTATTTTTTGATATTAGCTATGAATTTTTTTCTAGTAGTTTAATAATCATTTATCATAGGAGATTAATAACTAGTGATAGTAGTGTTAATTTTCACATGGTATCATACCGTTGTTGAGGGTAGAAGAGTTTTTGCCTAGGAAAGAAATTGTGCTCTCTTCAAAATTATTGCTTTAATCCTTTGAGATGGCTTTAGCTAGTTTGAGAGATCAGGATAGATTGGATGGTGCCTCAAATTTTGGTGTCTAGAAGGCCAGAATTTCTTTATTGTTGGAAGAGAATGGTATCAAAGATTATGCCACTAATGGTATTGTTGTATCTATAGATGCTATATAGCTTGAAACATATAAGAAGGATGATGCCAAGGAGAGGAGGATTATTCTTGATGGTGTCAAGGATCATATTGTTCCACATATTGCAAAGCTAGATATAGTGAAGAAGATGCGGGATGCCATTCTAAATCTATACGAGAATGTTACCACCAATAGGAAGATGATTCTTAGAGAGAAGTTAAAGAATATCTAGATGAACTAGGGAGAAGATTTTATAAGTTACCTCACTAGGCTTAGACTTATCAAGGATGAGTTAGCAACTTTTGGAGATAGTCCCAGTGATGACGAGCTAGTGAGAATAGCCCTAAATGGGTTTTCTAAACAGTGGAGTGTCTTTGTTCAAGTTGTCAATAGACGTCATACCTTACTGACTATGGACTAATTTCATTCAAAAGGATTTTAGACTAAGTCTTTTCAACAAGTCCATCAAGAGTCAAAAAAGTGAGGTGGAATAGGAGAAATTTGCTCTAGCAGGGAAAGGGAAAGCAAAGAAGGGATCTAGCTCTTAAAGTAAGAAGAAGAAGACGAACCTTTATATGGTCAATTTCTTTGGATGTCACAAGTATGGTCACTATGTCAGTGATTTACCATAAAGGAAGAAGGCAAAGAAGCAGGTGGCAACTTTAGCAATTGCAGAAGAACTTTCTAGTAGATTGAAAGATGAGTTTACACTTATAACTTGTATGGTGAGGTCAACCTCATAGACTATTTGGTATATCGATAGTGAGGTGTCATTTCATATGATAGGAGTTAAAGAGTACATCTGTAGTTATAAGGATGAGAACACCAATATCTAGATTTCTATTGGAAACTTGTCGAAACTCAACCTAGTTGAGAAGGGGATTGTTCAATTGCAGAGGGAGAATGGAAAGATAATTATAGTTCATGATGTGTTGCATGTGCTAGGATTAGGTATGAATTTTATTTCTGTATCAGTTCTTCAGGATAGGGGGTATAATGTACTCTTAAAAGGGACACATGTGTTGATTAAGCACAAGGATTAGAAATCACCCATAACTATTGCAGTTAGGAGTGGTCATTATTACAGGTTTCAATTTGATACTCCTAAGGCACTCATGAGCATGACTAATCCTAGAGATCTTGGAGAGCTATAGCATAGGAGGATGGGCCATATTCATCATGAAGCACTCAAATTGCTTTGTGAGATGGTAACAGGTGTTCTAGAGGTGAGCATAGAGCATGATGATATATGTAAGGGATGCATGTTGCGGAAGTTTGTGAGAGCATCTTTTCCAAGGAGTGACACTAGATTTGAAGGTGTTCTTGATATAGTTCATTTAGGTGTATATGGACCGATGTCAATGAAGTCTATTATAGGATATGAGTACTATGTTACTTTTATTGATGATTTCTCTAGAAAGACCTAGATATACTTCTTGAAGACCAAGGATGAGGTTTTCAATCAACTCCAAGAGTTAAAGGCTCTAGTGGAGAACTCGACAAGAAAGAAGATAAAGGTTCTTCAATTAGACAATGGAGGCAAATACAAAGGAAAAAACTTCCAAGAGTTCTATACCAGTGAAGGAATCAAGAGAGAGTGGACAATTCTTTATATTCTATATTAGGGGTGGAAAGAGCTATGCTACATGACCAGGATATGCCATGCTGCTTATGGGTAGAAGCATGTAGTAAAATAATCTACATTTAGAATAGGGTTCCACATAAGGTGCTAGGGAGGATGACACCAAAGGAAGCTTTCATAGGTAAGAAGCTTGATGTTATCCATTTCAATATTGTCATATTCTAGGTGATACACATACCAAGTTAGATTAGACTGCAAAGAGGGGGTACTTTGTCGGGTACAGTGAAACCTCAAAGGCATATAAGATTTTTATCCCTAGGACCAAAATAATTATTGTCAGCCATGATGTTAAGTTCATAGAGGACAAGGCATTTATAAGATCTAGAGATTTGCAAGCAGATGATCAGAGTGAGTAGTCAACAGAAGCTCTAGGGCCTAGTCAAGAGTAGTAAAGCACAATTACAATTACCAATACAAGTGTAGGCTCAAGTGATGAAGATTCACAGAGAATGGAGAAAAAGGTGCAACATGAAATGCATCTAGAATACTTAGAGGTTGATATCTCATCCTCTATAGTTGATAGCAGGAACTGTGAGGTTCAAGAGACACAAAGGGATGCTCAAGAGTTTGTGGGAGCTCCTAGGAAGATTACTAGATAGTGGAGACAACCAAAAAATTTTAATAATTATATGGCATTAGTTAGTCAATTAGTAGATAGTAAACATTCCAACTATCAAGAGGCTACAAAACATCAGGTATGGAAGGATACTATGGTTGAGGAGTATAACTCAATTACATAGAATGATGTGTGGGAGGTAGTTCATCAACCAAAAAATAGGAGAGTAGTTGGACCATGCTAGATTTATAAGATAAAGAACAATGTAAATGGTAATATTGAGAAATACAAGGCATGGTTCATGGCCAAGGGGCTCTCTTAGAGGGAGGGAATACACTATGAGAAGACATTTTTCCTAGTGGCCAGGTATACTTCTATATGAGCTATGATCTCATTAGCAGAATAGATGGCATGGTAGATCCATCAAATATATGTCAAGATGACATTCCTTAATGGTGAGTTAAAGAAGGAGATATACATAGAGAAACTAGAAGGCTTTGTAGAACACAACAAAAAGACCCACATGTGCAAATTGAAGAGAGTATTGTATAGACTCAAGCAGGCTCCCAAAGCATGGTATGAGTGCATTGATACATACTTGCAGAAAATGGGATTTGTGAAGAGTGAAGAAGATGCTAACCTCTACTACTTGTTGGTAGGGGGTGAGATTATCATTCTTGTTATTTATGTGGATGACTTGTTTCTTATACATTCACTAGGGCTCATAGAAGATTGCAAGAGGGACCTTGCATAAGAGTTTCAGATGAAGGACTTAGGACTCATACACTACTTTCTAGGCATGGAGATTTGGTAGACAAATGGAGAGATTTTCCTTGGTCAAGGGAAATATTGCATTGAAATCTTGAAGAGATTCAGGATGGAGAATTACAAAGCCATGTCTGTAGACACCTATAATCCTTTAGAAAATAAAGTATTTTTATTTTCTAAAAAAGTCACTGATGACATCATCATTTATTAATTAATTAATTATTTATTTAATTAATTAATTTTTTATGCCATTAAATCCCTTTATCTTAATTAAAAATATTTAATTAAGGAATCCCTCCCAAAAATTTTTAAATCTTATTTAAACATTATTTTCTTATTTATTAATTATTTAATTACTAAATTGACCAAAAATCCCAAAACAAATAAATAATTTATTTTTTGCCCAAAACATGGCCAATTTTGTTAAGACCACTAACCTCTTCCAAAATCTTCTAATCCTTCTTTAATTTTGATTAAAGGCTAATCCCATCATTTCCTACCCCTACTCAACTAAAAATATTTAATTAAGATTAAATATTAATCCTCATGTTTATTAAAAATATTTTAATAAATATCTCCTCAACCCAAACCCTTGAAATAAATAAAACTTTATTTATTTCCTAAAAACCATATTTATCCTCATCCTAGGAAGTTCTAGACTCTTCTAGAAAGTCTTCATCCTCATCCAAAGCCTAGACTCTTCCAAAAGATGTCAATCCTTATCTTATAATGTGAAATCTTGGGTGCCTATATCCCCAAGCGTGCTTCCACAAATCCTCCATCAAGCCTGCATCTACCATATATCCCCCATATGCTCTTTTCACACCCATCCCAACATGTGCCAATGTTGATCCTGCAAGCATCCCCATCTCATGCTCCTTTCTAGCCTTTTCATCCCTCCATCTCCTACCATCAATCCCATCTAATCTGATCTATTGCATAAATCACACATCCGGTGTACCAACATTTAGCAACAAAATTGAACATTCCAATAGCCAATGAAAAATCCCAAAAAATCCAAAAACGGCTGAAGAAAGAAAAAATCATTCAAGCTAAGTCCAAAGTCAAAAAGTCAATAAAAAATAAAGAAAAATAAAGTGTCCACTAGTGAAAACTTGGCAATTCAAGCGCCTTGGATAGGTACCTTGGTGAAAACTTGGTAATTCAGGAACTTTGTGTACTAAGACCGATCCATTATCTATCACTACCCTATCCCTCATCCATCCACTCACCATCCCATAAAACACCTGCTTGTTCCCTTGGTGTTCCAACCAAATATCCAACATCTAATGAAGCTTGTAAATACCTCTTGTTTAGCTTGTAAATCTTGTATCAAATCTTGTATCATACCTTGTAAATCTTGTATCATAGCTTGCATATCCAAATCTTGTACCAAAGCTTGTATCATACCTTGTAAATCTTGTATCATAGCTTGTATATCCAAATCTTGTCCAAAACTTGTACCATATTCCAGCTTGTAAATAATCTTGTATCCTAGTTTGTATCCTATCACATGCACAAAAAGAATCCCATTTTTTTTAATTTTTTCACAAAACCATCAACTTATCCAACTATCCATCCAACACACTCTAAAACAATTTCATCTCACAAAAACCAAAACATGAACAACCTTGTACATTTGTACCATATCTTGATCCGTCAGCTTGTACATCCTCTTTAGCTTAGTACCATTGTATCTATCTAGCTTTCGTGTCAGGTCATCCTTGATCAGCATCTTGCACATTTCGCACAAACCTTGGTTAGCTATTCCAAATGCATCCTTTAGCTAGATCTCCTATCACCAAAGTGTTATCCTTCTTAGTTTAGCTTGCCAAGTGCATCACTAACCCAAATCCACCAGCTTAGGTGCTCTTCGATAGATTCTTGCAGGATATAACTTTCTTCATATTCGATCTTGGTCCGTTAGTACCTCATCCTACCCATCTCATTGGCAAACGGTTCTCTTTTGGATTTTTTCTTTCTTTTGATTTGGAATCTTCCCTTTTGGGTCTTGAAGTATCTTTTCCAAGCAATCTTTTTGTTCCCTCCTCAAGGTTGCCATGATCTTCCATATCATGGTATACTACGAATGGGGCAATCTAAGTGTAAGGTTTTGATTCGGTCTTTTGCTTGTTTTTCTTCTACTTGTGGGTTACCTAGTGTCAGTTCCATGCTGCTTCCTCTGGGATTCATGTGTGCTACTAGGGAAATCCTTGCGTGTTTTTTTTGAGTCAAGTTCATTAGTCCTCTAGACAGTTGGTGAAAAGGCCTTGATGTTCTTGGTAACCTTGGCAATTAACCAACAGTCCTATAGCAAATCTAGTACTCAACTACATGGTGGTACTTCTCTTTGAAGTATCCCCCTGCTCAAAAAGCTTCAATGGATTCCCTTCATCTCCATTATCCCCCATCCATATCCAGCATCCATCTCTCCTACCCCAGCTTGTGCAACTGTATCTCTTAGAATCAATCATCACTCTTATCTTTAGGGATCCACAATCCTAGTCCTAGGGATCCACCCATCAAATCAATCCACCAAGCCTCATCTTTCGAGATCCACAATCCTAGTCCTAGGGATCTTTGACACCCATCTTCCATCAATATGACTCATTGAAATCTTGTTGCCTCAGCTTTATCTCATCCCATCATCCCTTCCCTTATCATGGATTCCTTTTTATGGCGCTCCACTCCTTCATCCTCCATCTCCCTTGAAGTCTTAAGCTTATTTACTCTTCTGCCTTTGATTTTCCCCTTTATCATTCTCCCATAGTGAGATTTTGAGCTAACTAAACCTCTTCTCTTAAGCCACTCTTCATCCTCCCACCTGCCAAGATTCTTGTACTTTTCAAGAAGCCATCGAGCCTCGCTTTCTCTCCCTACTGCCTTCTTGAGGGGGCATCTTGCAGTCCATTCTCTCCTCTTCTACTCTAGCCTTGGACATCTTATTTTCTTATCTTTGATGTCATGCCACTTGCGGCATCACATCAAAGAGGGGCAAAATGTAGACACCTAGAAAACCCTTTAGAAAATAAAGTATTTTTATTTTCTAAAAAAGTCCCTGATGACATCATCATTTATTAATTAATTATTTATTTAATTTATTTATTTATGTTTATGTCATTAAATCCCTTTATCTTAATTAAAAATATTTAATTAAAGAATCCCTCCCAAAAATGTTTAAATCTTATTTAAACATTATTTCCTTATTTATTAATTATTTAATTAATAAATTGACCAAAAATCCCTAAATAAATAAATAATTTATTTTTAGCCCAAAACTTGGCCAATTTCCTTAAGACCACTAACCTCTTCCAAAATCTTCTAATCCTTCTTTAATTTTGATTAAAGGATAATCCCATCATTTCCTACCCCTAATCCCAACTCAAAATATTTAATTAAGATTAAATATTAATCCTCATGTTTATTAAAAATATTTTAATAAATATCTCCTCAACCCAAACCCTTGAAATAAATAAAACTTTATTTATTTCCTAAAAACCATATTTATCCTCATCCTAGGAAGTTCTAGACTCTTCTAGAAAGTCTTCATCCTCATCCAAAGCTTAGACTCTTCTAGAAGATGCCAATCCTTATCTTTGACCCTAATTCTAATCCCCCCACTAACCTTGTCACATTCCTTAAACATGGGTTAAGATTCACTAACCCAAGCCAAAGACAACATATATCTCCTCCTTCACCCACCCTCATTAAATGCCATCCACTTGCCCATCTCTAACAAGCCTAATCTAATCTTAACCCAAGCCTAATCCAAGCCTTAATCATTTGCACATTCCTAAGTCAAGCTTAAGACTTTCTTAATCTAACCCAAGTCAAAATATCTCAACTCTCACAAATATCCCAACCATTAAACTTTATGAAGTCCACAAAGCCATAAATGACTCTTACAAGCCCATTCATTGCTCTTACAAGCCATTATGAGGGTCTTTATGAGGTTTGAGCCTCCTTTGTTGACCCCTCAATCCCTCTTGCTCTAACTAATGACCCTGTGACATGTGTCTCTCTTTGATTGGCTATAAAAAAGCATAATCCATGTGCTCTCCTCTCATTCAATCTAAACCTTCCATAAGCTTTCTCCCATCCTTACATCCTAGCCCTTGATCCCTCAAGCCCTTTGCCTATTTAAGGAATCCTCTCCCAAGACATTTTAACACAATCTAGAAAGTAAAGCCATAATGCCATTTTGAGAAGCCATTTTTACATCAAATCCATTCACTAAAATCTATCAAAAATCCTCCATTGAAGCCCATTTGAGAATTTGAGTATATATACATAATCAAGTCATCTTAGCTATTAGACACACCTCTACATCAAGTGATCATCCTCATTGAGAGAGCCTATCCATGGCTCATATTCTCATTTGAGGACTTCACTTTGTCTCTCATGAAGTTATGTTAAATTAGTATACAAATGCTTTTTGATTGTTTTAATTTAGTGTTTCTAACATACTAAAGTAGCATATACAATGTCTACACCCATGATCATGAATTAGAGGAAAGTAGATACATCTAAGGAGAAGGATGTAGATCCCTCCCTATATAGACAATTGATTGGTTTTCTTATGTATTTAGTCAACACTAGGCCAAATATAACATTTGCAGTAAACTCTCTTAGTCAATTCATGGTTGAACCAAAGAGAATGCATTGGAAAGTGGCCAAGCATGTATTGAATTACTTGCATTGTACAATTGAGTATAGGATTAGATATGTTCAAGGTGAAGGTATCAAGTTGATGGGCTATACTAATATAGATTGGGTAGGAAGTAAAATAGAAAAAAGGAGCACTTCAGGGTGTTGTTTTAGTTTGGGATTAGGAGTTGTATCTTGGTTCAGTAGGAAGCATAAATCCATGGCTCTAAGTTCAGCAGAAGAAAAATTCATAGCAACTAGCATGGTGACATGTGAAGCTGTATGGCTTCAGAAGTTGTTAGTAGCCTTGTTTGGTCAGAAGGTTGAGACTACTATGATACACTGTGATAATTAGAGTTGCATCAACTTGTATGAGAATCCAATGTTTCGTGATAAGTCTAAACATATAGACATCAGATATCACTTCATTGGAGATTATGTAAAATGGGGGGTTGTTCAGATATAGTACATACCTATGGAGGAGCAAGTAGAAGACATTCTGACAAAGGCATTGGAGAAGGTGAAACTAATCTTCTTTAGAGATAAGTTGGGTGTCATGTAGAACAACTTCCTCACTAAGAGGGAGTGTTAGTTTTAGATAGCTTGGATTGTTGTTCATCCACATGTGATTAATTGACAAATAATTGTTAGATTTACAAAAATTAATTATTTGTTAATTAATTAACTCCTTCTAGAAGCCACTAGTAACCTATTGGTTAGGTTGTTTTAATTGAGAAGCAACTAGAAACTTCTTGGTTGAGTTGTCTTGATCAAGAAGCAAATAGAAACCTCTTGGTTAAGTAGTATAAAAAGGGGTCAAGGGAGGCATTTGGAAAACATAACAGTATAGAGAACAACAAGAAGTTATAAAAGCATTTGCAGTGTTAGCAATTGAGTTAGCAGGGATAGCAAATAGTCTTGTAGTGTTAGCAAGGGTGTAGGGATAGCATTGGGGATAGTAGTGGAGAATATCAACAAAAGAAATTAGGAAGTTGTCTAAATTCTACAAGTGAGAGCCAAGGAATTTTGTATCTCTTGATTTGTTGAAGTTAATATATTTTCCATCTACAAAACTAGTTTTCCCTTAGGAGTTTTTTCAAGGACAATTTGTCCAAAAATATTGTGTTCTTTATGTTTTGAATTTTTTTTTATATTTTATTGGTGAAGTTTTAGTTGTGTTATTTGTCGATATTAGCTATGAATTTATTTCCAGAAGTTTAATAATTGTTTACGATAGGAGATTAATAATCAGTGACTACAACAATGTTAATTTTCACACTGACCAATCTTCGTCTAATTTTTTTTGGACCTTATGAAATCACCAAATGATAGACACATATATTTCTATATTTTATTTCATGATTTACATCCATCAATGTAAAAAACTTTGAAACTTCTTATAGGTGAATAACATAATTACAAGAATAATAAATCATGGCATATAAATCTAGATCCCCATCTTCAGTAGGAGAAGAGTCAACATTTCTTCCTCACCAACACCTATAAAGTGGTCCTCGCAACAGACAAGGCTTACCATTTGAATTATCCAAGATTTTGAAACCAATAGTGTAGTGGTCTCAAGTACAATAGAATCAAAATCAGATCCACAACCCTTTTAATAGTCGAAATCACAACAACAACAATGAGAGTGAACAATGATATTGCTTTCTGAGCCACTAGGCTAACCCACACACTAATAAAGAACATTTGATAGTAACAAAAGAAAGAGCTTTCCCATACCCATGTTGACCTAATCAAGCTTGTTATTGATGGTGCACTAACATATTTTGATGTTATACACATCTTCCTTAAGCATGTAAGCTATAAGGTGCATACTCACCTTTAGCTACAAACATGACCATTTTATTTTATTTTTCGGATTGGCAGCTTGATCCATTTTTTTTCCATCTCCCTTAAAATCCTCTTCTCATGAACAGTTAGAGGAACCTACCAAATTATGGCATATTCCTCCTTTCTCTTTTTCAAAATACTACCAAAACAAGCCTATTATGCTATCTACAAGTTAGGCAAGTGTAGGTAACAAATTTTGAAATATCTACTTGTTCATTACATGTTCATTACTATCAAAGAAACATGGAAGCACCACAACTATTTTTGCCTCTATTTTCTTTCAAACCCTTCTCATATGCATGAATGGAACCTTCTCATACTCATGATCCACGATGGATACAAATGACTCCTCCAACAATTGCCACATCATAGAGACAAACATGATTGTTCTCATACTTTTATATTCAATTCTACAAAGTTATGCATGGCTTTCATTCCATTTTAATTGACATATACTATCCATATATTTTTATATAGATTGTGGACAAAAATATGTATTTCATATAGATTTTCATACATACATATATATATATATATATATATATATATATATGCTACTTTTATTTAGGATTTTAGGTTTTTAAAAATCAACTTTACTAAAAATTTAAAATTTATTTATTTTTGAATTAAAAGTAGCCAAAACGAGGGGGCTAGCCCATAATAGACAAACTGGTCAACTATCAGCAAATTACCATCAAACAAAATTATCCCCTACCACTAAGTAAAAAAAACAAACAAGGTTCAAAACCATAATTAAAAAAGTTTTAGTAGGCCTAAACATATAGCCCGATTTCAAACTAAAGAAACTATAGTAAAATATAAACAAAGGCTTAACAACCTTGCAACCTATCAAGTCCAGCAACCAACAGATAAACAACATAAAAATTAAAAGGAGGTAACCCTTAAGATTTCTTGGCCTCCTTCCTCCTTAGGAAGATGTTAGCCCAATCTTTTGCTAGGAAGTCAAATAGCATCTTAGACCTTAAGCAAATTTAGTGTGGTGGCAGTCACATGTGTCACTTTAACCATGAACTTTGTCAATAGGTGCATTCTCTCCTCTTGTGCATGGGTTTCCTCCCACACCTCATTACCAGCCCTTTGCAACTCGCTCGAGTAGCCATTAGTATCAGTCTTTGTAGCTTCCTACATAATCGAGGGGTTAGTAGCATTTTTAGAAAAATCCTTAATAGGGGAGGAGATCATTATGGGGGAGGGCACCTTGTCCACCATATCAAGGAACTAATCCCTCATTAGGTCCACACACCCTAGATCAACTATTGCAGAAACATGTGACACATCATGATTCTCCTTTTTTCCTTCTCTCAAATCTGACCTAGAAGAGTCCAAAACCTCCTCTTCCTCCTCCTCCATTCCTCCCACCCCAAAATTAACTACCCTTTCTTTCATCCTCTATTTGGGGCAGCTCGAATCCTCCAAATCTATCTCCTCCTCCTACGAGGCCCCCTCTTTCAATTTCCTCTTAGCATTAGATTTTGCTAACCTCCCCAACCTATTCCTACCCCTTCTCCCCTCTTCCTTTGACTCCTCTAACACCATGTCCTTTCCTTTATTGTGTCTCCCTCTTTTCCCTGAGGGTGTGGGTTTCACTTGAGGACCCACTAGGTGAAGGTTGTGAGGTATAGAGTCTAGGAATCATGATCCTAAGGGGAACCATTTGGGGCTAGGGGTTTAGATGGGTAGGAATGTCAATTTTCACAATCCTAGGGGGGGCCAGGGTGAGGTGGAATTGATACAGCCTAAAAATTAAACCTTGGTGTTAAATGGTAAAATTTACCCCCTTTCTCATTTTTTCCTTCACATCAATAACAATGTCCTCTAATTCAGTCGGTAGGAAGAATGGAATAGAGATAAAGTATGTGGCAAAAATGATTAAGAAGAGGAAAGTGATAGTAGTAGCAAACTACATACCTTCCTTCCAGGGTTAGATACTTCATCAGAACCAAAAAAATTTGTTCAATGGTTTGGGAAGCTTCTCCCACATGAAACCACCTCTATGTTGAATAGGCTCCTCTCCATACACAAAGAAGTATTGCAGGCTCACATCATCTATCACCCTCATCACCTTTTGCCACTTCATACCTTACATGGCCAAACCTATGGCAAGAGAAATCACCTCCTCAGAGATATGGAACAAGATACCATTTATTGTTACTTTGCAGTCCTCTGAGGAGTTGACAAATTACATATAGAAATTTTCCTCATGTTCATTAAGCACCTCCATAAATGAGACAAATCCACATTCCTTCAGAAAAAACCACACCAAGGGCTTCCTCACATTTTCCTCAATCATAGTGAGCTCAATACGCATCAAATCACCACCCATCTCTACAATTTTTCTCTCTCCTCTCTTCTTCTTCAAAACCCAAACACAGTTACTAAAAATGACTTCACACAAGTAGGGAGAAAAACCCAAAGGTGGAGATAATAACCACAATTAGTAGTAATAATGGAAGTGACCAAATTAGCAAGAGAGATCATGTGTCAACTGCCATGATCTTTCTCCCAATCATTTACATCATTTCCAATGCACATTAAACATTTAAAAATTAATTATTTTTTCTGCTCGGCATACAATAACACACATAGGTAAATAATTAAAAAGCCCTCCTTCTCAAACTTCAATTTTTTAGGCCATATGAATTTATTATTCCTTGTACCCAATCCATCACTCCTTTCCATTTGTACATCGAGGACCTTTCCTCTCTGCCAGCTCAACAACATAATACAAAAAATCCAACTAGGACTCATCATATTTCACTTCGTGACTCACTAACTCCCTTACCAACTTTGGCAATGCATTCAAATTCCTCAACCATCTAAGCCCCTTCATCTTTAAGCTTGTCGCCCCCATGCCATTAGCCGCACTATTTCCCTCCTGAAATATGTGATTCAAACCAAACCTATTAAGAATGGTTAATAGGTACTTGATGTCTTCTATCACACATTTGATGGCCCATCCCTCCCTCATTTTACCTCTAATAGTATCTATGATGATTTTAGAATTGCCTTTAATTTCTACATCCCTCCATCCCACACTTATGACTAATTTTAAGCCCCAATATAGAGTTATCATCTCTATCATATTGTTTGAAACTTTCCCTAACATACCAAAATATGCCAACAACATCCTACCCTTAATGTCCCTAACAATCCCTCCACCTAC
Organism: Cupressus sempervirens; assembly: GCA_028749045.1. Lineage (NCBI taxonomy): Eukaryota > Viridiplantae > Streptophyta > Pinopsida > Cupressales > Cupressaceae > Cupressus > Cupressus sempervirens. Next base: position 279,638,556 of record CM053793.1, on the reverse strand, counting down.
CGAACCCTCCTTTTTGGCTACGCCATCAAAATTGAATTTAACCCAATTAGTACGTGGGGGCTCCCATCGAGTTCTTTTCTTAGCCATAAGATTAAAATTATCGATCTCCATTATCCCTTCTGCCAACTTCCAGCTCTTGGCCACTCTAACCTACAGGGTAAAAGGGGGGAACACTAGTTTTCTCCACTTGCTGCAACTAATGTTTTTGACCATCAATTTGTAGATCCTTTCCACCACAAATTTCTCTTCTCTCTCCTCATTCTTGAACACCCTATTATTTCTCTCTTTCTGAATACCCCAACAAACATGGTGGGAATGATCTTCGATAAATTGATAAGGATGGGGGTGGGTAAAGGGGCCCTACCAATTCACCATAAATTGCCCCATGTCCATATTAAACACCTAGTTCACCTCCAATACCTAAAGAATTCTCCTCCAAACATTAGCAACATAACTGTAATGTAGGAATAAGTGGGTGATGCTCTCTTCCTCCTTACACATATGGGATCTATTGGGTAATTAAAACCCTTGCTTCATCAGGTTGTCTATAGTGAGAATTTTCCCATGGATGGTGGTCCACCAGAAAATATTGATCATTGAGATTAAGTGGTTAAACCAAACATTCCCCCAGTCATCATGTTCAAATGTTTTGTCGAACATTAGTTTATAGGTAGATTTAACTGAGAACTCCCCTGTCAAGGTAACCTTCCAAATGAACTCATCAATCTGGTCGCTTCCCAAGATTCTATGCTCTTCTAGCATAGAATTTAGCTCTTCTATCATCTCCCCATTGGAACCATATCATTCTGATGCAACTTTACCATTTTCCACTTTCTCCCTAGGCTAATAAAATCAGCTACCATTCATCCCCCCTGATCTTATAGGTGATTCTAGAGAGAACCAAACTTTTCTTTATTAATGGTTTATCCATAAGCCATGGATCCTCCTAGAAATTAATCTAGTTACCATTCCCCACTAGCCACCTGACACCCTCCTTCAAAAGGGTTCTAATTTTTACAATATTTTCCCAAATGTTACAGTCAATAGGGAGATCATTTCTCTAGGTGCAATGTCAGAACTTCAGATTTCCAAGGTACTTAGCTTTTATAATGTTACACCAGTTAGATTCCCCCTTCATAAGATTCCACCCCATCCTAGTGAGAAGCACATTATTCAAATCAGTTATCTTCCTTACTCCCAATCCTCCTTTGCTCTTGGGTTTAGAAAACATTTCCCAGTTAACCAAACTTAGTCTGATCTTCTCACTTCCTCCAGACCAAAGAAAGTTACATTGAATTTTCTCCAACTTATGAGCCATACACTGAGTAATTTTGAACAATGACAGGAAGTACACTCGTAATCCCTCAAGGGAGGAAATCAGTAGTTATAGCTTGCCCACACTACTCAGAGTTTTACCTTACTACCCAGTCAGCTTTCTCTCCATCCTTTCCAAAATGCCATTCCAAAAGTTGTTACTAACATCTTTCATTGTTAAGGGGAGACCCAGATAAGTATTAGGTAACTCAACAACATTGCAAGTGAAGATATTAATTAATCTATTTTCTTGCATTCACTACATATATCTCCAACACCAACTTCCAAACTCTAGCTTCACCCACTAAGGACTCCCCACTTAGGAAGGTATCATCCACAAACTGTTGTATCACTTTGGGGGGAAGTGTTGAAGCAAGTTTAATGCCTTTAATTATCCCCCCCTCCAACTTTCTCAAGAATGCTCTACCCAGAACTTTAGCTACCACAATAAATAGGGAGGGAGAGATAGGATCACCTTACCTAAGTTCCCTCTCCCCACCAAAATTCCCCTAAGATGACCCATTAACCATCACAGAATAATTGACAGTTTCCACCATTGATTCCACCATTCTAATAATTTTTTGACTAAAGCCATTCTTTTCCATAACTTTATACAAGAAAATCCAATTAATCCTATCAAAAGCTTTAGAGATGTCAAGTTTCAAATCCATACCGAGATTGCCACTCTTCTCCATTGAGTGAAAAACTTCATGTATCGTTATGGTAGCATCCAAGATTTGGTGTCCTGGGACAAACACACTTTAGGTTTTCCCAATGAATTTATGCAGCAGTAGCTTCAACCTATTCACAATATTTTTTGAGAAAATCTTGTAAGTAGTCTTACATAGCCAAATCAGCTTGAAGTTGGAAATGACATTTGGGTCTTTCACCTTGGAGATCAACGCAATACAAATTTTATTAAGTTGTTTAAGAAGTTTCCCAATTCTGAAAAAGTCGTAGGTTGCCCAAAGGAGATCCAACTTGATCACATCCCAAAAGTGCTGAAAAAATGTTGAAGGAAAACAATTAGGTCCCAGGGAATTATAAGCTTTCATAGAGAACACATCTCTATGGACTTCATCCTTAGTCACCATTTGAGCTAACTCTTCATTCTCTTCAGCCGAGATAATCGTGGGCATGGAATTAATAAACCATTGCCTATCCTCCTCCCTAAAGTTTCTTTGCTCTTCCAAATAAGAATTTTTGAAATATGCCATTGCCCAGTTCCCTATCTCTTTAGGTTTATTCAACTTCACATTATTATCATCTTTGATGTTACCTATAGTGTTTCTCTATTTATGAATTGAGGCAGATCTATGAAAAAATGTAGTATTCCTATCACCCACTTTGAGCCACAACACCCTAGATCTCTATTTCTAGTAGGTCTCCTCTCTAATCATTGTTTGCTTCTAGAATTTTCTATATTTATCCTCCTCCTGGATAATATTATTCGTAGCCATGCCTTCCCATGTAGCTTTCTATAGCTCAACTAACTTCCCTTCTACCTTCACCTTAGTGTTGAAGATATCACCAAAATATCTTTTTTTTTTCTAGGGTGACACATTTCCTCTAACATTTTCGAGCTTTATAGAGAGTCTATTTGTTATTTAAGTACCAGGTTGTTAAAAAGGTTAAATAAAATGTAATGACCTTGCTCAAATATGACCTTATAATGATGATTGAAGGCTCAAAGAATTTTGTTTGGAACACTTCACACACAAGGGTCATATGACTGATATAACATTTTAGTTTGCTTTAATGACTCTTTTCTTCAATTAGCATCAATGAGAATGTTTACAAATGACTCTAAATTGACTAAACAATGACCTAACATGAATATGCAACTTATTTTGACAATATTTAATGCATATATGTGACTAAAACTACTTGCAATATGTAGTTACAACAACTAGTAATTATGACAAACACTTTGGATGCAACCTAAGATGACATTTATAAACTTACAACCAAGTGGTATTTTAACAAACATTTGGTATGCATAATTATAATATTATTTATGCCCAAAAAGAGAACCTACAGCCAATTGACATTTTGACAAACAATTGGCATGCAAAGTAATGAGTTGATCATGAATGGCAATAACATATTCAATTACAATAGTAGTTGACCAACAACTTATATCTCCTTCTTTGCAATAAAATGTCTACTACAATGATGCTATGAATTGGTCAAGACTCTTGGCTTACAATTGTTTGCCAATAGTGCCAAATTTGATTTTTTTCAGTATTCACTTATAGTAGCAATTAAAATGCCTATGATGACAATGCAAACTACTTAGTGAATGCAAGAAGAACCTGATAATGATGACACCCAATGTCGTTGATGAAGAAACAATAAAAATCCAGTGTGATAGGCACCTTCCAAGATCAAATCAAAATACTCAAGCTATTGCCCTTGTTCTTTCCTGGCAAAAGTTTAGATAATTAATTGCAACACCAGACACCATCCAATTTGTCCCTAAAATGATTGTGTTGACAATAGGAATTGAATGCAACAATACCCAAAATGATTGGCCTCCTCAATCGAAAGGTATGAGCAAAAACATGAAACTCACATAGGCTAATCAACCTCCATGAAAATAGATTATGAAGGTTTGTAATAATCCTGCTCAATAACATAATTAATCTCAGCAATACATCAAGTGCTGGAGTAACTTCTCCATCAAATGCAACAATACATCAATAGTTGCAAGTACAATAATACATCAACTATTGTACTCAAATAGTCTCCATCGTGAAGCACAAGATCAGACTTTTGAAGTAAAACCCACAATCAACAATAATTTAGCTAGTATCTCATAGCCTCAAAATTGCATAACCAATGACGGTTTTTGTCCCCAAAGATCCTCCAATGTCTAAAACCCTAGTTGGCTTTTCCACCAAACAATCACATCAAACAATCATCAATTCATGGATGATGAGAGTGAGGTCCATGATGTCTATTCATAATTTTTCCTCAAGAGGTTCACCCAAAATCTAGAAGCTTCTAGAAATTATTTTATTTTTATTAAGTGACTTTATGATACATTATTTTATTTAAGTCACTTTATTAAATTAATTAAATATAAAGTTACCTTTTAATATTTATTTATTTGATAACTTTATAAATAATTAACTTAATACCACTTATTTATTTAATTAAAATAATTAATTAGTCATCCTCGTAAAATATTCATTATTTTGAACAACTTGATTAATTTAATTAATTAAATCAAATTAACTCCAAAATGAGGACATTACGTAAAAATCAATGGAAAATGTTACTGACATATTGTACTTAGTAGTTACAAAGATTAAATTAAAAGTTATATTATTAATATCAATTTCAAATATTACTTAGTGTTATTAATTGAATTTGAAATTAAGAGGTTTCTTAAATTTCAATTATAAAATTTAAATATATTGTTATTTCGTAAATGTTTTTAGATTACGGTAAAAATAGGTTTTAAAGGGACCCCAAAAGCCTTTCACATCCTCAAAAAAGGAAAAAACAAGCCATCCATCAGGAAAGAGTCCTTATACCTACTAAAAGCAGTACCAAAATTAGGTTTTATAGGGACTTGAAACCACTAACAAAGTCCAAATAAAGTACCCAGATTTTACAAGGACCTAGAACCATCAGTACAGTTTAAAAACTAAAAGCTAAAAAACAAGACCAAACATAGGAACCAAAAGTAACAACTAGAAAACATGACTAGAATAGGAATCCAACCAGAAAAGAAGACCTAGGAAACTATTGCAGTTCCGTAATCATCTTAACTGCCTCCTTACCAATCTTAGCCATGTCTTGGATGGAGTTAGCAGCCGAAGAAGCAGCAATAATCAAAGCTTTCTTCCTCAAACTCTATCTTGTCCTCTTGCTAGGGCCCTCTGAAGATATGGTTCCTTCATTTTCTCTTTTACCCAATGTTGTCATAGCAACACAGATGCTTGAAGTTACCTGCTCCATTTTTGTTCCACTTTTATTGACAAGCATTCTAAGATTATGCTCGTAATCCTTAAGTTTCTTTTGGGATATCTCCCATTTGCACCTCTATGTGTTGTATAATAGCCCAGTTAGCATCCTAGTTATGTTGCAAGGTTTCCACTTTCTTCTTCAACCCCATTATTTCATTATTAATCCAAGAGTCGACTTGAAGAAAAGAGTCAACTTTTTGTTTGGCAGACTGTAGGAAGGAAAGCTTAGTTTCCCTCTCCAGGGAGTCACCAGCATCTTCAACAGTGGTGTGTGGTGGTGTGTGGCAAGGGACCAACTTTATCAAATTGTACCTCCCCATCCAATGGTTCCTCCTCACCAGAATCCACAGGGACATGGTGACTCGGGACCTCCTTATCTTGTCCTTCAGTCTTGTTTACAAGAGTGGAAGCTATCCCCATGTTTTCCTTCTCACTCAAAATGTTTGGATCATCAATTAAGTTTTCTTTCTCTTTATCACCTCCCCTAGACATAGTATGAGTACCCTCATTATCAGACTTGCTCTGTTCTAAGTTATCATCAGTAGTATCTTCCCCTCTCCCTTCCTCATTTTTGTCTTTCGTATCCAGATAACCTTCCAGGTTAGAGCTAAACTCCCCAGCATCCATCCCTTCCTCTTCCTCAAGGACATCCTTATCTGAGCCTTCAGTACTCTCCACCTCTGTATCCTCTTCCACAATTTGTCTTCGAGAGTTGGAGGGTTTCATATTAGCCTTATCTTTCTCTTTAACATTCTCATCAGTTTTATCTTTTAAGGGTTTAGAATTCTTATGTTTGCCAGTGGAAGGAGACAAAGAAATGGATTTATTTTTACAAAAATCCTTAATGAGAAAAATTAGACCTTCATGTAAAATGGGTCGAGACTATTTCTTTCTATGGGCATTCAAACTTTGGAGCAAAGAAAACTACAAATAGAAAGGGAAGGAAATTTTGTCCTTGTCCCTGAAATGGTTAAGAAAGACAAAGTGGAATTTGTGCACCCTTTTATTCCTACCATCAAGGATAAAGTACTCATGAATACAACCAAGCACATCACACCAAATACCTTTAATCTATTGCACATCAAAGAAGTCTCCATTCTTCTCCAATTGCATCTCCTCTTCATCTGTCTTCGAGAATTTTTTGTACGTCGCATTGGAAATACTGGTCTACTTTGAGAATTTGATACCTTTCATGGGAAGACCAATGACCTTGGCAATCAATTCCTTAGTGAGGTTTATAGAGACTCTGTGTAAAGTAACTTTTTCATCAACCCAATTTTTGAAGAAGGCAGTGGTGACATGGGGTTTGAATCCATGCAACTGCTCCAGGTAGCTGACCACCTTCCCTTTCTGGAGAATCTTCCAAATATCCTACCTAGCCTTCCAATCATCACATTTTTTGGGCTCCTACTTCCTCGGTTCACCCCCCATATTACAGAGTGAACAAAAAACCAGAGACACCCAGATATTGATAGCAAAGAGACTAAAGTGAGACTAGTTTTTTGTGACACGATGTTGAGGTCACCTTTTTGATGATATGTGTAGAAAACACATAACCTTCACATGAGTGTACCTCCTCGAGGATGGTAATCTGAAAATCGTAAGGCCACTCCCACAAATCATTAAATTTCTAATCCAAGCAAATCTTTACCACTTTGGAATGAATAACATCATAATTAATAATCACTTTAAGTTCCACATGCTTGCTTAATTCATCAAGCCACCTCATCTTTTTCCTAGTTTGAACAACATGATTTGCTATCTAATCAGCGACCTCGTTGGCTTCTCTATAAGTATGGGAAATGACCACTTTTTCAAAATTTTGAAATAAGGTTTTGATTTTCATAACCGTAGCATCTATAGACCATGAGATAGAATTATTATTATTAAGGATATTAATAATATTCAGAGAATCAACTTCCAACCATAATTTGGAATACCCCAATTCAACAGCTAAAATAGTGGTATAAAGGGCAGCAGTAGCTTTAGCAATATGGTTATTCGAGTGACCAATAGGGATAGCAATAGCATCAATAACATTTCCCATATGATCTCTTAGAACACCTCCACATCCTGCTCTTCCTAGGTTACCCTTAGCAGCTCCATCAAAGTTCCCTTTGATCCATCCATTAGGAGGGACAAGCCATTTTATGAGCGATCTAGGATTATCAGTTTTCAACTTAGATCCTTGAGATCTTAAAGGGTAATCAAGTTGGAAGGTTTGAGCAGGCTCCCTTTGGGATTTAAAATTCTCCTTGAAGGCTCTGATGATATTTTGACCAAGCACTCATCTTGGAAGATCATTATTTTTGAATATCCTATTATTTCTTTATTTCCATATGCCCCACCAAAGGTGGGGGAGGGTTAGTTTCCAAAGAAATTGAGCATCAGGATCCTTTGATGGGCATCTCCAACTCTTGAAAGAAAGATCCACATTGTTTTGATGGACCCATGTCATACCCCAAAAATTCAAAATCTCAGTCCAGACTTCCTGGGTATAAGAGCACCTCAAAAACATATGATCTCTATCTTCAAGTCCCTTTCTACATAAAGAACACCTATTTAACAAATTTATACCTCTTTTTTGCAAGTTGTCAAGGGTTAGAATTTTGTTTTGGAGAAGAGTCCAAAAGAAAAAGTTAATTTTGGCTATGAGACCCTTAATCCAAGCTTGTGACCAGAGAGGTCGATTACTCTTATCATTAAAAGCAAAGATAGAAGAGACTTTAAATTGCCCACTAGGATCAGCATGCCAAATAATCTCATCCTCAAGATAAGGGTAAAGAGAGACAACATTAAGGGATAATCTGATATTACTGAAACCTTGATCAACATCAATTAAATTCACCCATGAGTCATTCTGCTAGTAATGACTAACAAGAAAGCCAAATCTCTGCTTGCATCGACCAATTAAGGCCTTGTCATGAAAATCTTTGATCAAGGGATGATCCATAAGCCAGGTATCCTCCCAAAATTTCACTTTTAGCCCATTACCAACTTTCTAGGAATGTCCTTTTTCTAAATTTTTCTTGGTCCCCTGAATAGCTCCCCATATGGAGGAAGAGTGAATAACATTAGGAGAGACAAGGTAATCAGGAAGGGAATTAGCATTGAAGAGATACTTATGTTTCCATATGGTACTCCATTCTTTGTTGTCATGGTAAACTCTCCTCCCTTGTTTGGCTAAAAGGGCTTTATTCATGCTTCTAATTTTCTGAATTCCCAATCCCCCTTCACTGTGAGGTTTACATACTTGATCCCAAGCAATTAAAGGCATTCTCCTTTTTTCCTCAGAGCTAGTCCAAAGGAAATTTCTTTGAATTTTATCAATTGATTCAACAAATTTAAAAGGAATTCTAAAAATATACTTAGAGCATAAGTAGGAATGCTTTGGAGACAAGCTTTCACAAGAGTTAACTTATCAGCCTGGCTTAAAAGAATTCCTTTCCATCCCGCCAACTTTTTGTTGAATTTGTTAATAAGATCTTCCCAAAAAGCATTAGGGACCTTTAAGCCTAGGGGGATCCCCAAGTAAGAGGATGGGAGAGATCCTATAGAAAATCCCAAGATTTTAGCAATTTTAAATTGTTTGTGGATAGGGGTGTTAATAAAGAACACAACACTTTTACTCCAATTAACCCATTGTCTGGATGCGGGAGAATATAAGTTAATAGCTTGCTTTAAAATCCTAGCTTCCTTCACTTCAGCCTTACCCATGAAGATGGTATCATCAATGAATTGTCCATGAGAACAAATTAAAGGATGGGAAGATGGTTGTAAGCCCTTAATCAAACCTCTTTGGACCAAGTCCCCAATAAATCTCCCCAAGCAATTAGACATAATAACAAAAAGTATGGGGGATAAAGGATCAACTTGTCTTAGCCCTCGAGAAGGAAGAAAGAAAGGAGAGGACTACCATTAACCAAGACTACAATAGAGACGGTAGAAATCAATTATTAGATCAGACCTAGAACCTTATGGTCAAAGCCAAAGGCAAGCAAAATATTATAGAGGAAAGACCAATCCACTCTATCATAGGCCTTAGCAATGTCCACTTTCATAATGAAACCCTGATTGTTAGAACAAGACAAGGAATGAATATTCTCATGAGCAGAGATGATAGAGTTAAGGATTTGTCTACTAGGGATGAAACCATTATGTTGTTCCACAATAATCAATGAGATCACCTGAACAAGTCTGGAGGTGAGAACTTTGGAAATAATTTTATAGAAAGAATTACATAGGTTGATCGGTCTAAACTGATCCGGAGAGTCAGCCCCAACTTTCTTAGGAATAAGGCACAGAAAGGTGGAATTGATTTCCTTAAGCATCTATTTTGCCCCATAGAATTCCTTAATAGCATCACAAACATCTTTACCAACAACTTTCCAAAGCTTTTGGAAGAAAAGCACGGGGAATCCATCAGGACCAAGGGCTTTATCTCCTCCTAGAGAGAAAACAACTTTGAGAATTTCATCATCCTTAGGAATTGAACATAACATTTTATTCTGTTCCTTTGTAATCAGTGGAGGAATCACTTTGAGGAATTCAGCCTGACTATCCACATTGATGTTGGGGTCAGCCGTCATAAGGGAGGAGAAAAAAGTCACCATCTCATCCATGATAGCCTTGTCTTCAACAATTTTCACATCTCCCTTTTTTAGATATGATATGTGGGTTTTGGCACTATGCTTCAGAGTGGAGAGATGGAAAAACTTTGTATTTTTATCTCCTTCCCTCAACCATATAAATTGTGATCTTTGTCTCCAATAGATTTCTTCTTTAGTGATGATGTCATGGTATTGGGCATGTTTTTCATTTTCTTCAAGGAGAAGATCAAAAGTATAACCTTCCTTCTAGATTTTTTCAGTATATTTAGAATTTCCTCCTTAACAACAATTTTGTTCTAAAAAATGTTCCCAAAGCTACTCTTGTTCCATTTTTTGACTTCCCTTTTAACATTTTTAAGCTTGGAAGCAACTCTAAAGAGGGCAGTGCCTTCAAAATCAATATTCCACCATCCTTTCAATTTAGTTTCAAATTGTGGGTGCTACATCCACATCTTCTCAAATCTAAAAGGAAAATTCTTCTTGAGGTTAATCTTCTCAGTAGTGAGAATAAGAGGGAAATGATTCGATCCGATTTTCTGACAAGCTTCCAGCTTACAAATGAAGTCTTTAGTCCAATCAGGAGAAATAAGGCATGGTCAAGCCTAGCCTAAATACATTCATTACCAACTCTCTTGTTGCTCCACGTGAACTGGATTCCATAGATGTCCAAATCCATTAAGCCCTCATTATTTATGAAATCCATTAAATCCAATCTTCCTTCCAACTAAGTAGCATTGCCTCCCATTTTCTCAAGGTCATAAAGAGGGACATTAAAATCTCCCATAATGATCCATCGTCTAGAATAATCTTTACTTTTAAAATTAGAAAAAAAATCGCATACCTTTTTCCTTAGATGCTTTGTGTTTGGAGCATAAATATTCACAATATACCAATCTTTCTTTTGGTTATCATAAGGTGTTTACTAGCAATCAAAATTGTTCCAGAGAAACAGTTCTTCTTCCATAACATCAGAGTTCCCCCTGATGCCCCTTCTGAATTGCTAGCATTTACTGAATAGTTTTTAAAAGCTTTAATCTATTCCACTTTCTCTTTATTCATCATAGTCTCTTGAAGTAGGAGAAAATCAGGCTTTTGTTCTCTAACAAAATTCCTAACAATGTCCAGTTTATGAGTACTATTCAACCCACTAATATTCCAAGTTATGATCTTCATATCCAATTTTTAGGAGTAAAATCTAGAATAGTTGCCTGCCTACCATCAGCAATATTCTGCATACTTTCTAACTCTCTAGTTTTCTTAGTAGATCTTCTTCTAGGTTTGTTCGAGGAACCAACATCTGGTTTCACCTTAGTGTGCTATTCTATTCTTTTTCTAGTTTTTTCTAGATTAGAAACAAGAGGTTTCGCCTTGATATGCTGATTTATTTTGTTGCTTCTAGTCTCTACCCCCTTAGTATTGTTCTTTTTTTCAGCCCTTTTCCTTTGGTTTGGGTTATGAATTGAGCCATTTTCTTTCACATCATCCAAGGAAGGAGGCCCCACCATAGAAGGGTCATTTTCTACTTGGGTTTGCACTTGAATCTCCCTGGATTGAGAAAAAAGAGGATCTCCTTCCTCAGGTAAATTTCCAATATTAGCCAAGATTTCACCATCCTCAAGCACAGTTTTGTCATCAATATCTCTCCATTGTTCTTCTATCCTTTGATAAATAATGATTTGTTTTGATAAATCTGCCTAATTTTCCAATTCTTGTTCAGGTAAACTGGTTTCAGACTGTAAACTAGGACCTTCTTTCTCAGAGTTGGCTTCTTCAGAAGTGAGCTCTTTATCTGCCTTAGCTAGTGGAACTTGAAATTTTTGATTACTCTTTTGTTCTTGGCATTGGCCTTCTTTGGGTTTCCATACTTTCTTATGCTGAACCTTGTTCTTTTCCCCTTCCAAACCACTTCTAGCCTAATTTTTACTTTTGGAGGGACAATTTTTAACCAAATGCCCCTACTTCTTACAAGTATAGTAGGAATTAGGCAGATCTTCAAAAATGATTTCTTGAGTTCTTTTACCCAACTTGGAAATCAAATCCACCTTTGCTGGGAGGTGATTCAGGTCTGCCACCTTAACAAAGAGTCTAGCACATTGAAGTTAGGATCTAGAAGCCATAGCATTATCCATAACCACAAGTTCTCCAAAAGAACTAGCGATACCTTTAAAGATGTCTTCATGCCATAATTCTAAAGGGAGTGCAGGAAGTCTGGTTTAAGTGGGAGTGGTTAAGAAAAAAGAGTCTGAAAGATCCATGTTGGGTTCCCATTTTTTAATGGTGAGAGAACTTCTACCAAAAGACCATGACCCTCCACAAAGAACTCTATCCATGTCTTCTTTATAATTGAAGATAAATGAAAAGAAGCCATTAATCATGCGAGCAATGTCTACCTCTCCTCTAATAACCCATTTCCTTTTCACCATCTTTCTAAGAGATTCAAGATCTGGTCTAGCACCTAAAAATTTTCCCACTAAAGTGAAATCCATGGAAGACATGGAAAAATCAACTAAAGGGTCTAGAATAAAAACTTGAAACTCACCTTTCTCCTAGCAGGTCTTAGCAGTCACCAGCAGGAAGAGAGACTTTCCAGTTGGTTTCTTGCCAAAAAGGGATGACCAAGTTTTTCGTTCTGAGACCCCTTGCTTCTGCCCTTCAGAGGACTTTTCCTTGAAACAAACAACATTTTCTTTCTCCTTCTGGAGATCCTATCTCAACACATGAAAAGAAGACAGGGAATCCAAAGGTGGGACACAAACCCCACACAATGGTTCAGAATCCCCTAAAGACTTTCCATTGTCCACATCAACCAAACATTTTGACCCCACAAACTTCTCAGCATCCTCTGTTGTTCCCCCAGGGTTTGTACCTCCAACTAGATTCTCCCTGACTAGTTTCCCGCCTGCATGCGAACCAACTAATTCAAATTCTGAAAGAGCGCCCATTTTTTGGTTATTTCTTAAATGTTTATGGAAGTTCAATTTCAAATTTATTTCCTTCATTAAGTGATATATGTTCATTATTTAGAATATGTAACCCAAATGTTTATCTTAGCCCGTCTTTGTTCCTTACTATTTAGAAATACAAGAAACCCTACAATTCAAATCAGGCGCCCCTTGAACAAATATCCATTCTTAAATTAATCTATCTAACCTCTCAATATTAATGTTAGATGAAGTAAATATGCATGACATATAATGTCTATAATCTTCTTTTAACGTTAACATAAAACAAGTTGGTACTAGCCTCATGTATTTTCAATCTAGGAAAATGTGGTTATCACTGAGGTTCAAAAGCTTCAATATCAATTTAATAAATGATATGATCATTAAAGTTTGAGTTGGAGGGAAAGTTTAAATTGAATAAGATTTTAGGAATCCCCAATATCCATTCGAAAGGTATCTACAATTATTTTTAATTCTCTATTTTGGAATTTATCCACACCTTTATTTCAAAATTGATGATAACTTTGTTAATCTAATGAGTTAATCAGAATTAAAGCTCTGCCTTCCAATGATAACAAATTCAAAACCAACCTCATAGCAAGACTAAACTCTAGCATAATTTGACACTTTCTTACATGCATTAAAGAAAACAATATTATTCCACCTATGATCTATAATTAATAAACAATTTCATTCTGTTTCACATTTTATTTTTTATTTATATAATTATTTTACTTTATTATTAGTTTTTTCTTCAAACATAATCACACCATATGCAAACTAAGAATCTTCTTCTAATCTTCATACAAATATTGTCTTAAAACCATTATGAACTCATTCAATACAATTATGTCACTTCATGACTCACATGCCTCATTAATTGTTCACTTTGTCCTAATCACATTCTTATTTAATCAGATTTTACTCTCAAAAAACATAACACATAGGCAGGAACTACAATGCTTGTGTCACTTTTTTTTTTGGGGTTGACAATAGATAGGCCTTAGAAGTAATAAAAGAACCCTACATTAATGCTATACTCCTTCAAAAATGAAAATGGATAGAAAGAAAAATTCATTTCGTTTACCTTAATCTTTGGTTAAGGGAAATTAAAGAGAAATTTATGAGATATTTATGGTTGGTGGAAGAAAGATTGATTTTATCAAAAACGTGAGTAGAAAATTGACCAAAGAAAAGTCAAAGGGTGGAATGCACAGGAAGTTAAGTAAACATAGACATGTTTGGAAAATAGGTTGGAGAAGAACTTTGTTGCATTTATTAATTACTTGACATCCATCCTGATCCAACGATGGGGAAGGTGGATAACTACGTACACTAACTACCAATAAATATAAAAAAGAACACCAAAAGAGAGAGAGAGAGAGAGAGAGAGAGAGAAAGAAATGGTTGATATAAAATCAATCATAATAGCATTAAAAAATAACTTCAAACATGCAAACGTACCATATACAGATCAAGACAAAAAATTACGGAGTCGAATATATTTGAAGGAAAAAAAACATTACCACTAGAGAGTAAGCAAATTTTTTTTTTTGATGGAGGTCATCCACAAAGATGTTTTAGGTACCCAATTATATGTGCCCCCCCATGCGTTCTTGAAACCTCTTTGGCTAAGAGCCAAGGACTGAGGAGCATCCATGCTACCAAATTTTCTTAGGGCACGATCTCGGCCTGATCCCTTTTCGATGTCTTTGGACTTTGCACTCAACAAGACTCGATCCCTGGTGGACTCTTTGTGAGCCATTCAATTCCACCACTAGACCAAGGGCCCATTGACAGTAAGCAAATATTTTGAATGACATATCAATAATATATAAAAATATATAAATTTGATCAAAGGTAAGAAGCATAGAGTGCAAGGCAAAGTATATGCATAGTCAGTTCAAGAGAAATAAAAACTGGAAAGTTCGGTCTCTGCTATGAACATCCTGTCAAAAAATGATGTGGCCAGCTTTGAAAATAAAACTATTGAGTCGTCACCTTTATTGTCCATTGTCCATTGCCCTATTGACCAACATGCACTTAAGAAGAGCACGCGAAGAGAAGTGCATGATTTCCCTATCATATTTCTAAATGGCTTTGTGCAATCTCTCCATTTTTTTCCTCCTCTTCTTCTTTTGCTCCTCTACTGTTTCCCATCAATTGATGCCCAAGAGATGCCATCCCCACGAATCTCATGATCTGCTCTGCTTGAAAGTGGGTCTGAATGACACCAAGGGCTTTCTGAGTTCGTGGGTGAATGGAACAGATTGCTGCACCAATCGGACTGACATCTCCTGCGACAATCACAACCACGTCGTCTCTATTAATATCTTCTCTTTCCAAGGTGTCATATCTGAGAGCCTCTGCCAACTTCCTTTTCTCACATCACTCAGCATTTACGGAGTATCAGGTACTACTTCACTTCCCCACTATTTGGGAAACCTCTCTTATCTTGACTCTTTAATTATAGGTGCAAGTGTCTTAAGTGGGATGGTTCCCCCCTTCATTTGTTTGCTCCCCCATCTTACACATTTAGAGTTTTCAGTCAGTCAGTTCGATTTTCCCTCCCGTCTTGCACATTTAGATTTTTCAGTCAGTCAGTTCAATTTGCCCCCCCGTCTTGCACATCTAGAGTTTTCAGTCAGTTAGTTCGATTTGAACCCCCCGTCTTGCACATCTAGAGTTTTCAGTCAGTCAGTTCAATGGAAGCATACCTTCCTGCCTTGGCAATCTCTCTTATATTGAATTTATCTCTTTTCGTGGCTTTAGTGGGATAATCCCTCCCTCCATTTGCTCTCTCACCCGTCTTACATATCTTGATCTATCAGCGAATGACTTCCATGGACGCATAGCATCTTGCCTTGGCAATCTCTCTTACATCAACCATTTAGATTTATTAGTTGGTAGCTTGGGTGGGATGATTCCCCCTTCCATTTACTCTCTCACCCATCTTACATATTTTGATCTGCAGAAAATGACTTCAATGCTAGCATACCTTCTTGCCTTGGCAATCTTTCTTCCTTAACTATGCTTCGCCTTTCTAGCAACCAACTTACTGGAATCTTACCAACTTCTCTTGGAAGTCTCTCTTTGTTGACGTATTTATATCTTAGTGACAATCAGCTGAGCGGTAAAATTTTAGATTCTTTGGGCAATCTCTATTCACTTAAGGAGTTGCTTATCGATAATAACCAACAGAGCAGGACCAATTCTCCTTTCATTTGCTCAGCTTTCCTCCCTCACTAGATTGGAAGCTGATGCCAATCATTTCAATGAAACCATCTCTTCTTCATCACTTCCATCCTCTTTATATATTCTACTAAAGGAGGTGAATGGAGTGGATCAAAGACAAGCATGAATGCAATGATAAACATTCAAATCAATAAGCAAAATACAGATTCATCAAACTGTGCTATAGCACTTCATACTCATTAACATAACTGAAATCTATTACAAATCCATAGAATGCTACAACATTCCATCCACTCATGATCCACAATAGAAACCCAAAATGGGCTCTGGTGATCCACCATGATTAGATAAACATCTGATACTCAATTCCTTACATAATGCCTCTATTTATAGAGAGCTAAGAACTCTCTAGACTACAGAATAAACATATTACACATGCTATAATTTATTATAATATTACATATATTAAAAACATGGGCAGCTATATTTGTGGGTTGAAACAGCTATTTATTGTGGATGATCTCATTATGGGCTAGATGGCTAGGTTGGGCTGTTATGGACGGCTCATTGTCTGTGGGTTGCATGGCTAGTAGGTGGAGAAATTACTCTGCCAACACTCCCCCTTAATTTCTTCCACTAATGCTACTGCATTTATATTGTTTTCCCTTGTCATAATTACTTCAGGTTTTACGACTTACCCCTAACCAATGTAAATTTTGAAGTGGTTTAAAGCTCACTGCAAACTCCACAAACATCACACAAATGGTTTCAAGATCATCATAAACTTTGCACTCAAATGGTTTACAAACCAAGCACTCATTGGTTCTAATGACCACAAATCATCACTACAAGGAAACTATCATCATTTTGGGCCTTTCTCTTTTGTACATGCATCAAACTGATTATTGAGTCCATATAAAAAGAAATCCATCTAGTGAGATACATGGGTGCCCAGCTGCTATACTCGCTAGTTCTATAGGAATCCTTTTTAGATACATGGTTCATCAATACATTCAATCAAACTCTAGGGTGTCAGGTACAACCGATAATGCACCTATTACAATAGCTTATTAACAAACAATTCTCATTCAATCTCCATCACTTGATTGGGGGATATCAATTCAAAAATCTACTATTACATGACCACATTTGATATGACAAAGCCTTAAACAATCTCTCATCTAGATTCCAATAGTTAAACTCCAAATCAGCACACACAGAGACCTTTGCACTATGAAAAAGAGCTTTAGCACACCATCTCACCTTTTATTCAACATGTTACACCTAAGGTAACCAACTTAACTTTAACAACTAATGCATAACAACTGACACACATATTTCAAACAAAAAAATAACAAAAATTTCCATGATCAATATCTTCCATGCCATGTGTATGCATTCTTTGGCACTCCCGCTTGCACAAAGATACTCCATATGCTTCTAATCTATGAATGAAAATGTCACATAATGCTAACTAAAACACACTTCAACTTTGATGTCCTTCTTTTCATGACTTCTTTGTTTCTCATAGCAGTCTCTTGATTTCTTCTTCTCTTTATTCTTGTAGAAGATAACTTCAAATGCCATTGCCTATTGGGCTACGTTGCCACAATAGTCTTCACCAATTCTAAACTTCTTGAGCTCTCCATGATCTCTAGGATCATATCCCATTAGTTCTGATACCACTTGAAGGAGGTGGATGAAGTGGATCAAAGACAAACATGAATGCAATGATAAACATTCAAATGAATAAGAAAAATACAGATTCATCAAACTGTGCTACATCACTTCATACTCGTTAACATAACAAATCCATAGAATGCTACAACGTTCCATCCACTCATGATCCACAATGAGAAACCCAAAATGGGCTCTGTTGATCCACCATGATCAGATAAAAATCTGATACTCAATTCCTTACATAATGCCTCTATTTATAGAGATCTAAGAACTGTCTAGACTATAGACCAAACATATTACACATGCTATAATTTATTATAATATTACATATATTAAAAACATGGGCGATTATATTTGTGGGTTGAAACGGCTATTTATTGTGGACAGTTTCATTGTGGGCTGGACGGCTAAGTTGGGTTGTTATGGATGACTCATTGGCTGTGGGTTGGATGGTTGGTAGGTGGAGAAATTACTCCACCAACATCTACAACTCTCACGAAACAATCACCAGTCGATTTTAGAAACATTCTTTCAGAACCTTACAAGCCTAGTTGATTTGAGCTTATCTGGTTGTGTGCTAAATATTAGCCCCACCTAGATTCCATCCTTTCATTTATTTTTTCTACATCTAAAGTCGTGTAGGATTGACGACCAATTTCCATCTTGGGTATCAACACAGTTTTCACTTGAATAATTGGAAATAACAAATGCTAGTCTTGTGGGAGTAATTCCCTCTTGGTTATCAGAAACCAGTACTCTGTTGTCTTATCTAAATCTTTCAGGAAATCATTTGGAAGGCAGGTTGTCCTTAAATCCTTCAACATGGATGCAACTAAAACTAGATGTGTCTATAAATAAATTGAGTGTATGCATCCCATCAATGTTGTCTCCTAATATGACAATATTGTTGTTCAATGATAATTTTTTCACTGGCAACGTTCCTCCTAGCTTGGGCAAATCATCCCTACTCAAAATGTTAAATCTTGCCAACAACAACTTAATAGGAGTGATCCTTGTTAGCTTGTCTAATTGCTCTTCCCTCATTGTCCTAAATTTGGGAAATAATAGTTTTGAAGGAAGGTTACCACATGAGTTTAGTAAGCTAACTGATTTATATTCATTAGTTGTTCACAATAATAAGTTGCATGGATCATTCCCTCTTTCATTAGCAAATTGTTCAAAGCTACAAGTTCTTGATATGGGAAACAATTTATTTGGTGGTGAAATACCAAATTTGATTGGAGATCTTTTATAGCTAAGAGTGGTGGTGATGAAGGAGAACAATTTTACAGGCAGTATTCCTTCAAAAATAGGCCAGCTAATGAACCTTCAAATCTTGCTGCTTTCATCTAATCACATCTTAGGCACAATTCCACAAACAATTGCATTCTTGGAAGCAATGGCAAATGAAACTCAGAATGGTTTTGTATTATCCTCTAATTATATTGAGTCATTCCATCAAGATGGGTTGGATATGACTTTAAAAGGTACAAATCAACACACCAACATCTATAGATCTCTCAAACAATGAATTGGAGGGAGAAGTTCCTTCTAATTTAGGAAATTTGAAGGGGTTAAGGCTTTTAAACCTTTCAATGAATAACTTGAATGTAAGTATTTCAAAAGGTTTTGGAGAAATGCATCAACTGGATGCATTGGACCTTTCAAGAAATCATTTTTCAGGACAGATCCTTGCAGAGCTTGACTCTCTAAGTTTTTTAGGCTCACTAGATTTGTCAAATAATAATCTTTCAGGAAGAATACCACAAGGAATGCATATGAACAGCTTTGGAGAATCCTCTTATTCAGAGAATCCTAGTTTATGGGGGTGTCCCCTACCCAAAAATTGTTCTTGCCCTACGTTTGTTCCTTCTTCTCCTCCAATTTACATTGATAAGATAGAGAGAAGCACTATTTATCTATGGCATGGGATAACATTTGGATTGTCCTATGGAATAACTTTTGGTGGAGTAATATCATAAAAAACAGCTGGCAAAGGAAATACTTCATTAAAGTTTATGCAATATTGAAGTTTTTATTTCCTTGGATGAAGAATTTGACACTATGAAGGGATACATGTACAAGCCATTTAAATGTGAGTTTTTTTGTCCTTCAAAGTATATATCACAATTCTAAATATTCAACTACTAAAATTCAAAAAGTGTTGGTATATTTTAAGATAAAATTCTCTATGCTATTCTATCAATTGTAGATTGTTGGTAGTTCTTGTAAATTGAATGATATAATTTTCTACTTTTTATTGATACATAACTTTGTGTACAGGGACCTATGTTTGCTTATGATGATTTCTTGGTTCGTTTAGAGACTTCTTGGACTTGGTGGCCCAAAAAAAGCATCACACATGCTTTTGGGGAGGACCTACTTGTAATAGAAAACTCTTTTACTTTTATGAAGAAAAGAAAGATCCAAAAAATAAAAAGTTACTCATTTTGTTTAGAAACATATGATGTAACATCAAATAATAAGATAAATCTTGAAGTCTAAACTTGTAATGATTGGAACATCTAATTTGTCACTAGTTTAAAAATTAAATAAGACATTTTTTAGTTTGATTTATAGCAATCTAATAAAATGCATATACACAAATCCAACTATTCCAGACTTGTGATATTGCTATTAGAATTTAACTATGTGTTTTTGAGTCAAACTCATGGACCCATATTTCATGAGTTGTGATTCAATATGAATCCATCTCTCATGAGAATAAATGAAACATTTTATTGGTAAAAAAATAAAATAAGAAATTATATCAGTCTAATAAAATTCATATACACAAATCCAAATATTCGAGACTTGTGATATTGTTGTGAGGATTTAACTATGTTTGTGAGTCAAACAAATTAACCCATATTTCATGAGTAGTGATTCAACATGAATCCATCTCTCATGAGGATAAATGGAACACTTAGTGCTCATTAGATCTAGGTGATGCTCATAGAGGTGAAGTACTAGGACTTCTCGAGAGGCCACGCATCCCAGTACTGCTTGATCTTGAGCGCATTTAATTATAGAGTTTCCTCCATGGTTAAACCCAATGTGTTTGCAACCCCATTTGCAAAAGCTTCACCAAGTGTTGTGCCTTATGAACCATTCATTAGAAAGCCCTTTAAGCTCATCAATTAATGAGTAGGAGATAATTTCCACAATAAATTAAGAAGTCCAGACTTAATTATCATATTAGGAAGTTAAGAACTATAAATATTAAAAATGTAATTAAATTTTTATGCATATAATCTCAATCCCCACTTGAAGTTAAAATGTATGCTACATTTTCCTCTATAAAATATCATATAATCTTTTTAATTACCTTTTGGATGATGGATTTTCCTTCATTCCAATTTAGAAACTGAAAATTTTAAACTTTTTTCCAATGTGATGTGTCATATGACTAAATTCAAATCCTAGGCCTTGATACTAGCATCATGAATATAAAGAATCCATTCCAATTAAATGTCAAGTTAATAAGCCTCCATTTCAGAAAGATATCTCTACAGCAAACATATGATGATACAACAATTGCAATAATTGTACATTCGACATTCAAACTGTTTTGATCTTACTGTGGCCAACTATTCTAAAAAAAATTTATAATATCATTTAGATACAGATGATAAAAATGGATCCATTGACTCACAAATTTTATAATTTTAAATGGGCTTCAAGTGAAATAGGTTTCTTGATGGCATGCAATTAAATGGTCATGTTTCAATTTTCGCAGCCTCAAGACAGAGACAATCTCCTAATTGTCATTAGTCTGTCTAGGTAGCAAAGTTCCATTTGAATTTTGGTTACTATAGAATTTAGTCTCTTCGTGCAAAGAATGTTTATTAGTATTTGAAGTATATTTTATAGAAGCATCAGAAATGACACTTGTAATTTGTAAATAATAAAATTCTTCTTTCTTGGTATGTTGTCCCCTTCATTCTCAGCATGATAATAATATCATTCAACTTTCCGATGAGTGTAATCAAGGTTATCCTCTGTTCCTGCTCCTATATTCAGTTCTTTATGAATCTTCTTTGTTTTTAGTCGTATATATCTCCATTATCAGCAAGAAGGGCAAACTTTTTACGAATGGCTTAAACAACACAGGAGCATAAATAAGGTGAAATTATTGCGAAAGAGAGCATTGTAACGGATGGCTTAAAGAACATTTTAATGCTTAATTCGTAAGTTCAAACTATTAAATAGTTAAAATTGTCTTATTATTTTTTCAAGTTTAATTTTTTCTTAGTATTCACATTTGTCATCCTTTTCAACATTGTGGTGAGGAAAATCTCAGATCTAACATTATGTTCCTTTTTTTTCAACTCTGTTTCTAAGATCTAAACACATTCTTACTATGAAGTAGTCTACTCTCTGTTAACTCACTACATTCTTAATTTCACTATCTCCATTTAGTGTAACTTTACAAACTATCTTCACTGCCCTTAATTAACTGCTATGAGGTAGTCTGATATCTCTGTGGACTATCATGCCAAGCATGCCTTACTTTGTCATAGCTGAGCACCACTATCATAGCTAATTTGCTTTAAAGAGAATTGAAGATTCAAATGTTATTACCAATCTGGCTTCAAAGAGAATTGGAGAATTTAAAACTCTCATTAATGCTAAGTGAGAAAAAGATATCCGCTTAATTGCAGAGTGGCTTGGTACCTCCTATTTAGCTGGAGGTACTCCTGTTGTATAAGCTTACACCATTTGCCAATCTTGCTAGTATGCATTACTTCTTCGTATGGATATTGCGGTGACAGTTTCTTCATCTCTCTCAAGGAGTGGCGAGTTTCTGCTGTGCTCACTGACATTGTTGATGCCATAAGATTCTACGTATCAGATAAGGAAAACTAAAGAAAGAAGAAATTTTGAGTTGGAATATAAGATTGT
Source organism: Cupressus sempervirens (assembly GCA_028749045.1). Taxonomy (NCBI): domain Eukaryota; kingdom Viridiplantae; phylum Streptophyta; class Pinopsida; order Cupressales; family Cupressaceae; genus Cupressus; species Cupressus sempervirens. The sequence goes on along the minus strand of CM053793.1, from coordinate 279,615,933 downwards.
AATACTTTTTCAAGTTTTTTTTTTTGTGGGATAGCTAATGAATTTGTTGTGGGATTAGACTTTCAATTTAAAACTTGTACGATGGGCTATGTTAAAACTAATGATACGTTTTTATGGTGTTCATACAAATCTATTACTCTCAGTAACCTCACTTTAATTTATGATAGATATATTAGTGACCGTTAGTTCTTTGCTCACTTAACTTTTAATTTCAAAGAAATAATAATTTAAAACTAATAATAAATTTAATATATATTTAAGATGGTCTGTCTGTATATTTAGGAGTTCAAATTTTTATATTTCAATTGCAGTTGTGTTATTGTACTGATATTTGTAGCACATATTAATAGGACATTTATATGTAAGTAATTAGTTTTCCAAAAAAAATTAAGTCATTATAGTACAAAATTATTTGAGCATCTTTATGTAGGTATCAAACAACAATTTCAAACAACCACTCTTTGACCCTTGCATGTATAGTAGATCTCAAAGTGTTTGTTGTCCCTACTTAGAAACTAAAAACAATAGCTCCATATAATTAAGTAGCATACAACAATACAAAAATGTTGTCCTAAAAATGGTCTAAATCCAATCTACCCTTTAGTATCTAGGGTACATGAAATTAGCCATAACACTATTGGCAATTAAATCATGTTACATATAATAGAAAGTAAGGGATTTCAACTGCAATCATTTCAAATATATTTTTGTATAGAAAGAATAAATTTAGACATAGTTTCACGATCTCAATAAGATAGTCTTTGATGTGAATGATTCAACTTTTCATTGGCAAACGTTTTTGTGAGAAGAGGAAGAAATCCTTTCCAGAAATAAATTTTAGTGGCACCAAATGTTTCACAAGCTCTGGCTTAAGGATGGGGATGTAAGTACCTTTGAAAACATTAGAAGGATAGCTCAGAATTTTTTTAATTAAATCTGCGCTCTAATAAATTTCTCACCAAGAAAAGGATATCTCAAGCAATATCTTTATTTTCACTGCATTTATCTAAAGCATACCACTAAACACTAAACTATTGTAAATCAGTCATCCCTGACAAATTTGGACTTCACAATTGATAATGTCCTTAATGACATTGTTTTAGAGGGAATATCAAAATTTCATGAAATTGTTTAGTTTAGAAGTTAACTTACCAAAAGTGATAAAACATTTTTCTTATAGAAATGCTAGTCTTTCATGAAGGGGAAATATTGTTGTATGAAGCTAGGAGAAATAGAATATTTTTTAGGAAATGAATATCACATTCATTGCTATAATTTCTTAAAAAAATTCCAATTACTTTCAATTTTTTTCTTGACTATTCTCACTTTGCATCACTATCTTCTTTTTGAAATGTCTTATCATAAATCATTTTCAAAAGTATTTCTTAGTGAAAAATGAGTCTTCATTTTCCTTCTAAGAGGAGATTGTGGAAGGAACCATCATAGTGTTGAGTGACAAAGTATGGAAGGTGACACCATATAGTGGAAATGGGTCTTGCCGGTGGATGTAAGCTCATTGTACGAGTAGTTTGTCGTAGATGAAATGGAGTATGATATTTGTTGCATAGGGTGAGAGATAATCCTGAGGTCATGATATTCGTGCCAAGTGAAGTATTGATGATGATGGCAAGTAGCAAAGACTAAAACTTTGGTACAGAGAGAATGGTGTACAATGCTTGGTAATTGGATGAATGGAAGATAGTTGGCAGATTGTTATGAAATGTAGATTACTTACCATAATTTCAAAAATTGATCATCTAATACAAAAGTCCAAATAAATCATGAATAATGTGAGATAACATATTGCAAATGGTGTGTGCATCACAAACAAAAGGTATACTTAAAGTCATTGTGTAGTACCCATCCTAAAATTGTTGAGTATGTAGTAAGAAATAAGTTGTATATTCTTTTAAAAAAATCAATTTTGTGCATATAAGAACTAATAAGGAGAAATTAAAATTTATTTTTGCAAATATTTAAACTAATATAAAAATGTCTCTAGCACCATTAATTTAATGTATTTAAATTTAAGAGGTGAAATGAAGCTTTTTTGGTAACATATCTAGAAAGTATTATACTAATAGAAAGAACATAATATCATGAATGATATTTAATAGGGCATCTATAACAAAATAAAATAAATAAATAAATACAGAGGAAACTAAATACTCAACAAATCAATCAACTATAATAATGTTTTAATTGATCATCTTCTTAAAAGAGATGAAAAGTTGAAACATACAAACCCATCATGCAAAGTGATTAAGAAGAAGCTAAATTCATACCATTGAAAAATATTTAAGAGCTCAATTTGAAAATAACTAGTGAAAGTAAAGTTGGTGAAGAGTTTGAATCTAGCATTCAAGAACATTTGGTGTAATGGAAAATTCTTTATTATAAGCAAATAAATTGAACTCAATTCATATCTTCTCCAATACAAAAATATATAAATACATTTTAAATTATATTGTTTATATTTGATATAAAATACAAAAATAAATAAATGCATTTTAAATACTATTGTTTATATTGGTTGCATATGTAGCTTGGTGTCCAATCCTAATAAAAAATGAAATAGTTCCTAACGACTTAGAAACACCATTAATAAACAAAAGGAAAAACTAGTGACAACAAGCCTTGCTTCTGTAGAACCTTATTAGAAGGAAAATCAAAGGCTAGGAGCTTTGGTCACTTCAATACATGTAAAGATTTGTGTTGATATAATAGTTAAACATGTGCTATATAGGACATTTAGGGTCTACCTACCTTGGTCTAGAAATATGACTGTCAATTTCCAACATAAGTAAATGGTGAGGGAGGACAAACATATAACTACAAATGTCAATTTTTCAAGAATCTGAGAAGCTATCCCAGAAAATGTAAAATTATCTTGATGTTGTTTAGGAAGAACATGCAATATTGTCCAATCTAAATTTGCACATTGTTTTAAGTAGAAAATTATAAATTTCTAAATTAAACGCATACTCTAACCATGTTGTTCTCTGCATTGCTAAACCAATCTACTAATGTATGACTTTTCTAATGTGATGAAGTGTGGAAGGTTACACCATACAATGGAAGTGGGTCTTGTTGGTGGAGGTAAGTTCATCGTATGACTAGTTTTTCATACACAAAATGGAGTATGATTTTAGCCATGTAGGGTGAGAGATATTCCTGAGGTCATGATACTCATGCCAAGTAAAGTATTGACGGTGATGGCAAGCATAAAAGACAAAAACTTTGGTACAAAGAGCACATTGTATGACACTTGGTAGTTGGAAGAATGAAGGATAGTTGGTAGACCATTTTAAAATGTAAATGATTTACAATTATTTATAAAAAAATTCTTCTACTACAAAATTCTAAATAAATAATGAGTAATGTGACATATTGCAGATGGTGTATGTATCACAAAAAAAAGCTATAGTTAAAGTCATTATGTAGTACCCATCCTAAACTTGTTAAGTAAGCAATAAGTAGTATATTCTTTTTTTAAAAATCAATTTTGTGCATGTAAGGACTAATAAGGAGAAATTAAAATTTGTTTTTACAAACATTTAAAATATATATTAACTATAAAAATTTATCCAACAATTTAAATTTTTTTGTAATAATGGGTTTAACTAATAGAAATATGTCTCTAGCACTACTAGTATAATGTACTTATATTTAAGAGATGGAAGGAAGTTTCTTTGGTAACATATCTAGAAAGTATTCTATTAATAGAATGGATAGAATATCATGATTGATATCTAGTAGGGCATATATAACAAAAAAAAAAGGAAAAATAAGCATTGTCTTGTTGTGTTTCTATAGAACCTTGTGAGAAGGACAATGAAAGGTTGGGTCAGACACTTTAGTAAATGTAAATATTTTTGCTGACATAATAGTTAAACATGTGCTATATAGGGAATTTAGGATTTTCCTACTTTGATCTAGAAACATGATTATCATTTTCAAACATAAGTAAATGGTGAGGGCGGAAATACATATAACTAGAAGTAGGACTTTGCTATTTTGTATTCATGGGTTAAACTAGTAGAAAAATGTTTCTAGCACCATTAATATATTATATTTATATTTATATTCATATGATATTTACTAGGGCACCTATACCCAAAAAAAAAGGAAAAAAGAAATAGAAAACCAAATAGTAAACAAATCACAATTATAATAAAGTTTTATTTGATCATCTTGTTAAAAGAGATGAAAAGTTGAAATATACAAACCCATCATGCAAAGTGATTAAGAAGAAACCTAATTCACACCCTTGAAAATTATTTGAGATCTCAATTTGAAATTAACTTGTAAAAGTAAAGTTGTTGAAGAGTTTGAATCTAGCATTCAAGAATATTTGGTGTAATGACAAAGTCTATATTATAAGAAATTAAATTGTATTGAATTCAAATCTTCTTTAATACAAAAATAAATAAATACATTTTAAATTTTTTTGTTTATATTTGATACATAGTACAACAATAAATTAATGTATTTTAAATTCTATTGTTTATATTTGTTGCATATGTAGCTTCAGTCCAATCCTAATAAAAAATACAATACTTCCTAATGACTTGGAAACATTGTCAATAAATATAAGGAAATACCAATGTCAACAAGCCTTGTTTCTGTAGAACCTTGTCAATAAATAAAAGGAAAACCCAATCTCACCAAGTGTTTGGAAAGTTCTCCTTGTTCAACTTGGATATCTCTCTCTTGTACAACCTGATCTTTAGATATAAGTCCCTTCAAACTTTCCTTACAAGAGCTACAACTCTAATAGTAATTGTCAGAATGTAGAATAACTTGGGGGGTGGAGTTGGGGGGTGGTCCAGATGTACCAATTCAACTTTTAATAGCTTCAAACAACTTTATCAATCTCATAAAATAGCTTGGTCTCTATAGCATATCATTAAAAAATTAACATTATTTTATCTATCTATTCTATGTATGTATGTGGACAAACTATAAAATAAATAACTATAAAAAATAACATTCACACAAGTAAATGACACTTTGACACCAAGATTTAACTTGGGGGGCAGGGGTGGGGGGTGGTCCAGATGTACCAATTCAACTTTTAACAACTTCAAACAACTTTATCAATCTCATAAAATAGCTTGGTCTCTATAGCATATCATAAAAAAACTAGCATTATTTTATCTATTTGTTCTATGTATGTATATCGAAAAACTATAAAATAAATAACTATAAAAAATAACGTTCACACAAGTAAATGACACTTTGACACCAAGATTTAATGTGGAAACCCAATCTGGGAAAAGCTACCAATTCACATGTTACCACTTTTTCACTCATTTAAAGTGAGCTCAGTTAAGAGTCAACCTTGTTAAAGGTTACAAAAAACATTTTTATGTCTGACCTTATTAAAGGATTTAATCACCCTATTATGAGGGACCTTGTTAAAGGACTTTGGATCATTCCAACATAATGTCACATTGATTAAAGGATTTACAAAATGACTATTAGGTCAACTTTGATTAAAGGATTTTGATTGAACTACACTGGTTAGAATATAACAATAGGTTTGATCTGTAAAATACAACTCACTTTGCAAATTCAAATCTTCATTTGCTCATCTATTAGTTCTTCAGACAAGGTGAGATCACTAAAAGAAATGGCTTTTGTTTGCTTTGCATAATATGGCCAACATTTATCATTGTGTTTACATGCTGGACCACCACTTCCTCTTTATTCTAAGACCAATTTTTAAAATAACGAAGTGTTTTAATTTTCTCTTTAGTACAATGTCTTGTGTGTTATGAGGCTTTTGTCACTGAGATTTGCTATTTAGAAATTATGGCCATTATTTCCACTTTTCATTATTATGGGATTTTGAAAAACAAATGGGCATTCTCTTTTTATTTATTTATTTTAGCCTTTTGCATTAGTTTCTATAGAAATTTGGAGGGATTTTTCCATTTCTATTATAATGGCGACCAGTTTAAAATAAAATTTGTTGAATCTCTATAGGCATGAAACACCATTGAGGTTTTCCATTATTGCTCATTTTTCCCACAAATCTACCCTCGTGAGTCCCTTTAGTAATCTTGAGGGTTTGAAATAATGTTTCTTGTTGATGATTTTTCTTTAATATTCCACTTTTCATTGTTACATTTGTATCTCTAATGAGTGAGGAATAAAACTAATGTTTGCAGGTTTAGATCATCAAATTCTTGTAAAATAAATCTGTGTAGGCATGGCTTGTGTATGTCATGAATTGGTTTAGAAATTATATGGATTTTCTCACTCTAATGAAACTTTTCATTCCATTTATTTTTTTCATCATCATATGTATAAAATTAGAAATTTCTAAGGAATATTGAATGACCTTGCTGTAGAGCATTCCTTATTAATAAAATTAAAAAATATATGAAATTGTGTATATATTGAAAACTATAATATTTAAAATCATTATTTTCATTGTTCCCATTGAAAAATTAAAACAAATCAAGTTTAATTTAGATACACAAATAAATAAATCAAGTATAATTTAGAAACATAATAAAATGTAAAATGTCAGAAGAATATCAAGTTATATGCAATTTAATCTAAAAATATGTTAAAATGCATACATCATATTTTATTTTATTTAGAAGTCTACTAAAACTTTATGTTAATTGAATAGAAATTTAAAGCTTTGTAAAAAACAAAAATGATGATTGGATTATCAATTTCATCTTACATATATAATAATATGATAATTTAATTTTAAATAGTTTTAAAGATATTTTAATTTAAAAATTATTTCTTAAAAATTTGAATTTTTATTTCTAATCTACAATAGAAATAAATATGAAAATTGAAAAATTATAGAAATTTCAGTTTTGAGATGTTGTGTTATGAAGTTAGAGAATATCATTTTAGTATTTAGTTAAAACTTAGCTAATTTAAGTTTTATTTCTTTTAGGAAATTACATTAATAGTGATTGATTTTTGATTTTTTAAGTATTAGAAACATGTATTTTAACAATTTAATAAAAGGTTCTTTTAAAAAAGTTAAGATTTTTTAAAGAATATATAATGGAAATTTTTGTTTGAAAAACTAAAATAATTTAGAAAACCAATATTAATTTTTGAACTCAATTCTTTATAAAAAAATAAAATTTAAATATAAACTAGCAATATAAAAATTGCAAATAGAATATATATATATAAGTTAGTTATAAGACTCATTTAAATAAGACTCATTTAAAAAGTTAAGAAAGCTTGAGAACTTGTCTTGTGCTATTGGTGAATCATAAGTAGAAAAAAAATAGATCATCATATTTTCATTTTCCTTAGTTTGAGTGAGGCTACTTCCCCATTGTCTTATGTTTGAGGTGATTGTAAGGAAAAAGAGCATTCATCCTTACCTAAAATTTGAATCACTTTCAAACTAGAATTTTCATAACTTTGATTACTAAGCTTATTTTGTTACAGATCAAATGCATTAAATTTGAGAAAATTAGATTCTACATTAATGCATTTTCATGTGATTTTCATGGTATTGCATTTATACACAAATGTGAAAGTCTAGGGTCTTGTCTTTATCTTTAGACCTTAGTATCCAACATTAAACTAAATCATAATATGAAAAATGGCTAGGATCTTCTTAAACTATCAATATAGAGATTAATTGTCAGCATAGAGATTAATTGTGTAATATGATCTAATATTGAACCAAGCAAAATAGTAAGATCCTAATCTATCAAATCCTATAAATATCATTGATTCTATTCTATATTATTAAACATAATAAAAACAATATTAATGCACATCACTCTATTTGAATTTTCAATCCTTAGTATAGTTGTTTTCTAAATCTTATTTAACTATATTGTTTTCTGAGTGCAAAAATATTGGTTAAAAGTTTAATGGAACAATATGTTATAAACATGTCAAAAGATTAATTAGCAAAGTCATCTAAATCAATTATGATAATTTAAATAATAATATATTAGTTACAATAATTTTTAAGTAAGGTGATATTAATGTCTATAAGTGATTATGTGGATGCCAATTTATAAAATTTAAAATTTATTTAAAAAATATTGATTAAAAGTTTAATAGAACAATATAAGATAACCTCAAATTTAAAAATATTTTGAAATTATAATTGTTCTTCCATAATATAATTTTTATTCACTTATAATTTTGTTTTAAAAACTTTCATTTTAACTTAAGAATTGCATATTAATAGAAAATAGTTTACTAACAATTTTTTTATTGAAAAGCTATGCCAAACATTTTAAACATTAAAAAATATTTAAATAAGAGAAAAATATACTCCTATGAAGAAAATGAATGCAGGAAAAAGGAAATTTTGGGGTAAATAATTATGCCAAAGGCATTCCCCATATGAAAGGGATGAGTAGAACATTCCATCAAGAGTTCAAAAGGTCTGAAAAGGTTGGACAACCATTGAAAGCACCTTGGCCACTTGTTTTCGTTGACATTTTTTATACACCAACAAAAAAATAATACGATCATCTAAAGTATGTATGTCCAAAGGTAATATGAACTAACAATACCACTTTCCTATTGAAGAGAGTGTGAGTCAAAAACCTTGCGATTGGCAATGAAAGGACACATTATTAGTAAATACTGAGAAAATATATGGTAATATTTTTAAAGGGAATTTTTGTTTTGTTCGAAAAGCATTTTTCTTTCTAAAATAAACATGGGATTGGTAGTTGTTTGAATGTTGCATGCCAATGCCATTTCCCTATGAGGGCGCAACATTGATAGACACTTAACAGAGTTAGTTTTCACCAATAATTAATTAGAAAAAACACTAACAAATTTTGTGTTTTTTCATACATATGAATACAATTTTTAACAAGCAATCAATTTAATTTGAATTTTCTTATTACATTTTAACACATAATTTAGACAAGCATTAATATCATTACATATATTTTTCTTTTTAAGATTATGATTAAAAAATGTTAAATAAATCTATCTAAAGAAATGTGATTAATATCCACTACCAAATTATCAAAAATTAATTTACTACATCCAAAATTATTTATATTTCTGTTATCTTCATTTTTCCCACTAACTTTAGTTTTTTCTTTTAATTGTTAAATTTTTTGATGGTTTCATAGGTTATAATTTTAACAAATATTTTATGTGGTGTTTGTTATATATTATTTTTAAAAAGTATTGTTTTTTATATTGAAAAAAATAAAATTGATGTGTAGATGGTTGTCAAATTTAATCTTGAAAGATAAAAGTTAACATTAACACACTCACACCATCCTACTCCATCCTTTCTCCATTGTAGAAATTCCTATCAACATTAATTAGAAAGTGTGGATTTTAGTACTCAATTTAAAATGAAATAATTAAATAAAGTAAATTGTTCAATGGACTTATTATACATATATTATTTAATATATGTCTATTAGTTTCAAAAAAGTCAACAAGTGATAATAATTTTAAGTTTATTGATAAGTTTCACATGTAATAATGGGAAATAATTTTTACCTTTGAAAAATTCTAGCGAATGTTGGAAGATTTTAATACTATTTTAAAGTTGGTAACTTGGTACTGTCATGAATTTAGTAGCAAAGTTCACCTTACAAGTTCAAGCTCTAAAATTTGAGGATTTTGGTAGTCTCATGAAGAATGTTTGAATAAATAATATTAAAAAAATATTTTATTTATTTATTTATTTATTTTTTCTATAATAATAGTTGCGAAACAAGTGGCATGTGATCAAGAGAGGTAGATGATTTTCTAGTCTATTTTGGAGATGAAATGTTGAAGTGTATGTGTTTTCTCTTACTAATTTTTTCCTCTTTATATAATCCTAAAACATCTCACCTCACCACACTAACTAATTTTTTGAGCAAGCCCCTTTTCATGAGGGCACACTCTTACTCTATTTCTATTATTTTATATTGCTAACTACCTCTAACTATATTTCTACCTTTATCTCTTTATCTTTCCATCTATTTTTATTCATGTCTTTCTCTACCTCTATTTCCCTATCTCTCTAACCATTCAATTTCAATTTCCAAATTGTAAGGAGGGATGTGTGTGTGTGTGTGTGTGTGTGTGTACATACATACATACATATGTGTATATGTATATATGTATGTATGTATATATGTATATGTGTGTGTGTGTATACACACACACACACACACACACACACATACAAACCTATATAAGGAAGGGAAAAGAGGGTGTGGTTTGAGAAACAAAGAGAGAAATGATGTGTGTATGTGTGTGTGCGTGTGTGTGTGCATGCAAATTAAGGGAGAGGGAGAGATAGAAATAGAAAGAGGAGAGGGAAGTAGTAGTACAAAAAGTGTGTGTGTGAGAGAGAGAGAATACACACACACACACACACACACAAGGAAGGGAATAGAGGGGGTGGGTTGAGAAACAAAGAGAGAAATGATGTGTGTGTGTGTGTGTGTGTGTGCACGTGTGCACGTGCAAATGAAGGGAGAGGGAGAGATAGAAATAGAAAGAGGAAATGGAAATAGTAGTACAAAAAGTGTGTGTGTGTGTGTGTGTGTGTGTGTGTGTGTGTGTGTGTGTGTGAGAGAGAGAGAGAGAGAGAGAGAGAGAGAGAGAGAGAGAGAGATTTGAACTCACATGTTGCCTTAGTGGAAGATGAGGATTTGAACTCACATGTCGCCTTAGTGGACGATTCTTCACTTTTGAGGATGCATCTTGATTTGGATAGTTTAGGAACTTACTTGACAGACTTTGAATCTTCAATCACTAGAGATATCATCCATATTAACAATCTTGAACCTGTCATTGATTTATCCCTTGTTCATCATGACCTAATTGATTGGTCCCAATGCAACCAAGAACCCGAGATCTTAACATTTCAAGATGACTATGAAATAGCCTGTTATTTGAATGCCATTGAACCTGTAGTCTCTTCCACCAGTGAACCAGCTACTAGTATGACAGAGCTAGATAACAAGTACCTTAGCCACAAAATAAAGAGAAAAGAAAAGAAAAAGAAAAGGAGTTATGATGGCGAAAACCACTATGTGGCAGTGTCAGAACCAAAAAAAGTAAAAAGAAAGGATGTATCCAAGGGTGAAAACCTCTCTGAGGCACCTAAGGATGAGGTACTTGATTCTCTTCCTAGTTATTTTCAAGATAGATAATCAGTATTTATTGAACCAACACAAGAAATCAATCTAGGTATGGATGAAGCTCTGCAAATGGTACATTTGGCTCAGTCTTTGTCATCACAAGAAAAAGAAGCCTATACTAAATTCTTACAAGAAAAGAAGATTAATTTTGCATGGACTTATTTAGATATGCCAGGGTTGGACACTAATCTTATTATGCATCACTTATCCATAGCTCTAGGTGTTAAACCAGTTAAGAAAAAATTGAGAAAAATGCATCCTCACATAGCCGTTTTAGTCAAGGAAAAGTTAGAGAAACTTCTTGGTGTAAAATTCATGATAGCTATTGCCTATGCTGAATGGATATCAAACATTGTAGCAATTTCAAAACATGACAAAACCATTCGAGTTTGCACAGATTTTAGAGATGTTAATAAAGCATTCCCAAAGGATGATTTTCCACTTCCTAATATAGAAATGATAGTGGATATGACCACGGGTTATGAGATTTATTCCTTGATGGATGGTTTTTCTGGATATAATCAAATTAAGATAGCTCCTGAAGAACAAGAAAAGACTACATTTACTTTTGCATGGGATACCTATTGTTGGAATGTTATGCGTTTTGGATTAAAAAATGCAAGAGCTACCTATCAATGAGCTATGACAACTAATTTTCAGGATATGATGCATAAAAACATGGAAGATTATGTGGATGCCACCTTGGCCAAGTCTAAGAAAAGATATACATACTTAGATGATTTAGAATTCATTCTAGATCATATGGAACAATTTCAAAAAAGGTTAAATCCTAAAAAGTGTGCATTTGGAGTCAACTCTGGCAAATTACTAGGATTCATTATTTCAGCAAAAGAGATAGAGGTGGATCCTGAAAAGGTTCAAGAAATTGTGGATATGCCACCTCCTAAAAACATTAATCAAATGAGGAGTCTTCAAGGATGTCTTCAATCTATAAGGAGGTTTATTTCACAATTGGCAGATAGAGCTCAACCTTTTGACAAAAACTTACATAAAGGAGTCAAATGTGGATGGAATGATGAGTGTCAATAGAGCATGGACCAGATCAAGAAATACTTGGCAAATCCTCCTATTTTAATGCCTCCTATCCTAGGGAAACCGCTTATCCTATACATTTCAGCAACAAAATCTACTTTGAGGGCATTATTAGCTCAACTTGATGAACATGGGAAATAAAGAGCAATATATTACATTAGCCATACTCTTGTTTCATATGAGGTTAATTACACCAGTATTGAGAAAGCTTGCCTCGCAGTTTTGTTTGCTTCTCAAAAGTTCTGACATTATATGCTTGCACACACTATACACCTCATAGCAAAAATAGATCCACTCAAGTACTTACTATGCAAGGCTGCCCTCATAGCTAGACTTGCTAAATGGATGATGATCCTTTCAGAGTTTGAGATAGAGTACATTGAGTGTAAAGCAATCAAAGGACAAGCCATAGCAGATCAATTGGCTTATTTCCCACTACAAGATGATGCACCTATTGAAGTTGATTTCCTAGATGAGCACCTCATGTATATGACTGAAAGAACATGGAAGATGTTCTTTGATGGGTCCTTTATGCAAAGTGGTTCAGGAGCTGATGTGTTGTTTGTTTCTCCTCATTGGTACACAATTTCTAAATCTTACAAGCTATTATTTCCATGTATAAACAATATTGCTGAATATGAAGCTTTAACAAATGGACTTAAAATGGCCATAGAATGGAGAATTATAGAGTTACACATCTATGGAGATTCATAGCTAATGATCAACCAAGTTAATGACGATTGTCTAACAAAAAATGATAAATTGGTACCTTACAAGAAAATGGTGGATTCCTTGAGACTCTACTTCACATTTGTCTCATTTCAAAAAATCCCTCAAATAGAGAATAAGGCAGTTGATGCTATGGCTACAGTTGCTTCACTTCTTCAATTAGAGAAACACGAATCAAGATTTGAATTCATGGTGGAAGAGCTACATCACCCTATCTATGATTCCCAAGAAAGTCACGTTATTTGTAACCTTGGTGGTCATGATTCATCTTGTTATGGTGCCATTTACTCATACATTCATGATGGAATTATACCTGAAACATTTAATCATTCTAAACATAGAAACCTTATTCGAAATGCCTCTCGTCATTCCCTTATCTCTGGTGATTTGTATAGGATGGGTCTAGATCGAACACTTCTTAGATGCTTAGAAAAGGATCAATCTTATCAAGCGTTAGTTGACATCCATGAGGGTATCTATGTGGGAAATTCTAATGGTCTTTTCATGGCTCGAAGATTGCTTTGTGTGGGATACTATTGGCCTACAATGCAGATTGATGCAGTAGCTTTTGCAAAGTCATGTGAAAAATGTCAAAAACATGGTAACCTGATACATACTCCAAGTAGGGAGCTCATTCCTTTTATTTCTCATTGGTCATTTCAGCATTGGGCCTTTGATCTTGTTGGTCAAATTCATCCCAACTCATCATCTGGACACAAGTTTATTATCATTGCCACTGAGTATTTAACTAAATGGGTAGAAGCTGTCCCACTTTCTATTGCCTTGGGTAAGGAAGTTTCTCTATTTATTTTGAATCATATTATCTGTAGATATGGAGTGCCTTCTGAGATTATCACTGATAATGGAGGTCAGTTTAAAAATAAGGACCTTAAGCAACTCTGTAAGAAGTTTAAGATAAACCAACATTGGTCCTCTATTTATTTCTCACAAGGAAATGGACAAGCAGAAGCCTCAAACAAAACCATTCTTAAAATCTTGAATAGAATAGTTCATAAGAATGGTAGAGATTGGCATTTATAAATAAATCCAGCTTTGTGGGCCTATAGAACTAGTATTCGCACTCCTACTGGGGCTACTCCTTTTTCCCTTACATATGGTGATGAAGTAGTGTTACCTTTAGAGGTTGAGATTCCTTTACTTAGAGTTTCTCTCAAAGGTCTAGTTTCAGATGAAGACTATCGTGCCATGAGACTTCATGAGTTAGAACTTCTAGATGAGAAACGAAAAGAATCATTTGACCACATGAGGGTCTATCAAAAGTGTATGTCAAAAGCATTTAACAAAAAGGTTCACCCTAGAGAGTTCCAACTGGAAGATCTTGTCCTATGTGTGAATCATAAGAATCAAAAGAATAGATATCAAAAGGGTAAGTTTGAACATAATTGGCTTGGACCTTACATTATCACAGCAGCTTTTGGTTCAAGTGCTTATTTACTATCTACAGCAGAGAGAGAGCAGATCCCTAATCCTATAAATATCTTGCACTTGAAGAAGTTCTATCCATAATGCCCATTCTGTCTAGGGGCATCTTTGTATATATTTATAGATTCTAAAAAAAATCATAAAAAAATATTGATATATTTCAAAAATCCAAAAAAATGATATATTGTAAAAAAGTCTAAAAATTGAAAAATGTCCTGAAAAAATGATCTCCTTAGTGACAACCTAGCAATAGGCACTTTGATGTATCTCCAAAAAAATTATATATTCCAAAAATAAAAATAAAAAGAAGAAGGAAAAATTCAAAAAATTCAAAAAAAAAGAAAAAGAAAAAAGAAAAGAACCCATGTGGTGAAAACTTGAAAATAGGCGCTACTTGAGGCCTTTGCACCACTATTTCTTAGTGCATGTCCTCGACACTTAGCCTTTCTCCATCATGCCTTGTCCTTGTTACTTTGGTTTGGAATTGGTCTTTGTCTAGGGGGCATAACTATATTAGCTTTGGTCTCTTGGATGTGTTAGTCTTTAAGACACCTCACAAATAGTGTTTTTCAACACCCATTAACTTCAAGTGTTTTTCAACACTTATTGGTTTGGTCTTACCCAATTTTTTCATGTGATCTTACCTACTTGCAAGCATTTGATACTTATCTTGAAAACTCAATATCAATTAACACACTTAAATTTTAAACACAACACTTACTTCTTGACTTACGTCATGATCTTTTCTTTGTGTGCTGACTGTTATTGATTTTTGTTGAGTGTCCTTGTATAATAAGTCTCTCTATGATGCATAGCTAGAGGACTTGGGGCATGGGGCATGTTTTTATTTGTTTTCTACTTGTGAGTGTGGTCCTGAACTCTAGAGTGTCTCTTTTTGTTCTCATGAAACACTTAGGAGATTTGAGGCATCATCCTTGATTATTTTTGCACAACCATTATTATAATCATCTTGGCATCTATGCCTTGATGCGAGCATGGTTTTGCTACATTAAATTGGGTAAGCTAACAATGAAGTCATCTTGACCTTTATGTCTTTGATGCTTATGTTAGAATCTTTCCACAGTACAATCTGATATAAATTACATTCATATCTTCATAGTTGCTCTCGTGACTAGTGATGATTGTGTAATTTTTTGATGTCCGTTAATAATAGCCAAATGATAAAAATAAGTTCTTTTACATTCTGTAATGAATGATGAACACAAAAATCCTATGTAACATCTGCTCTTTTGCAAGTACACATGGCATTTTCATGTAGCTTGCATTATTAGACTTCATATTAGTTTGCATTTTTAGGCTGCATAATGAGTTTGAGAGGGTTCTCCCTTCATCTTTATTGTGGACTTTTAATCAACTGTGGTCATGTTTTGATCTTCATTTCCTTATCTTCTTTCGTGATCTCAATCAAAATTTTCATCTTAAACAGTTGATTGATTTTGGGGCATTTTCTTTTCTTCCTTCTGTTTCTTTCCTTATCTTCCAAACTCCTACCTTCCATTTTATTTTTCCCCAACTTCTTTTCTTCTAAATCACATTTGGGGCATAATATTTCTTGCTTGATCTACCTTAGTTCTGTGATTCTTATATCTTTCATCTTACATCAAGAACTTTATCTTTTGTTTGATTTGATCAAATTTACCAATTTGTTATTTCTCCTCTATCTCATTTCAATTTTGATCACGAGGGGGTAGTAATTATCAACTTCAATCCTTGATTTAGATTTATCAATTTTATCGTCAACTTTTTCAAGTTAAAAATTATTTGCATTGTTTGGCTTGATGTGTTTTCAAATTGACCACACATCTGGGTTGTTTTGTGATCCCAAATTGACCTCACACTTCAATTTCTTTCTTTGACTACATGTATTCCCAAATTGATCACACATTAGTCAAAGAGGGGAAAATGTATGCACCTAAAATGGCCGCCTAGACTATGGGCCCCATTATTTAATTTATCAATTATCAAATTTCTTGAATCAATGGTATTGCAATATTTTATTAAATCAATTCAAACCAATTTCCTTAATCAAATTCAATTTGTTTTATTTCTAAGGTTGATAATTTTATCCTAAGTCTTATTTAATTAAAAGAACTTGCTCTCTTTTAATTAAATAAAATAAGTCCCCGTTTAATTAAAAGAAAACATCTCTTTTAATTAAATAGTTCATCCACATTTAATTAATTAAGAGAAAAACCTCTCTTTAATTAAATATTTCTTATTTAATTAAAAGAACTTGCTCTCTTTTAATAAAATAAAATAAGTCTCCATTTAATTAAAAGAAAACCTCTCTTTTAATTAAATAATTCATCTACATTTAATTAATTAAGAGAAAAACCCCTCTTTTAATTTAATTGAATATTTTCTATTTAATTAAAAGAACTTGCTCCCTTTTAATTAAATAAAATATCCCACTTAAATCTCTTTTTGATGAAAAAAGAGTTAAAACAAATAAAAAATTAAATAAATCTTTTATCTACACTTAATATGGGACTTATTTTCATCCTCTCTCCACTTTCTTCTCAACCACTCCACTTTTCTCATTGGTGGATCTTTATTTCACATGGATCATTATTTCTCCACCCTTGATTAAATTTTTTTCCTCTCAATCTAGATCGTCCAATCTTCTTTATAAGGGAGAGCCCTCTCCTCATTTTTGAGACACCCATTATTATGCTATTGTTATGTTGCAGGTTTGGAGAGTGATTTTTGAAGAAGGAGTTTTGAATATTAAAGCTTTTGTGGAGAAATTCTATCTTCTTGTCTCATTCTCTCTTGCATGCATGGCTTCCATCATCATGATCCATATTTTGATTTTCATGTTAGCTTAGATCTTGCATTGATAGATTAGATCTTGCTTTCATAGATTAGATCTGCATTGTTATTTTCTTTCATAGATTAGATTTCATTTCTTGTATTGTTTTGCATTGTTATCATTTAGATTAGTTTTTCATTTTTGTTTGCATGCATATTAGATCATTGAATCTCTTGTTTCGTGGTGTACTTGTATGGGCACAAACTAGGTTAGACTGAGGGCCTCCATTACAAACCCTTGCACTCCATGAATAGGGAGCTCTGAGTCACCATTCAAGACCTCATTTTTGAGAAATCTTGAATATAATGACTCATAGAAGTGTGCCCACGTATTAGGCATACATTTTTGGCACCCACCGTGGGGCAACCCACCTTTGCTTTTTAGATTTTATGCAGATCTATTTGCAGATTCAAAAAAACTCTTGATTTGAAAGATTTGATCATATCTTTCAAATGGCTAGGTATTTTGATCTAAAATATTTTTGTAGGATTCTGATATATCAGGGAAGCTTTGGTGCAATTTTTATATTTTTCTAAAATATTTTCGATTTTTTATGATTTTTCATAAAAAAATCATTTTTGGGAGTAAATTAGCATTTTTTTGAAAACATTTATAGTTTCAAAAAGCTCTCTCAATTTTAAATAAATTTTGTTCTTTGTGTTTCAATTTTAGAGGTCGTATCAAGGGTCAATAATTTGAGACTCAAGGAAACCCTAGATTTGAAAGATTTGATCATATCTTTCAACCGGCTGGGTATTTTGATCTGAATTTTTTTTTGTAAGGTTTTGATACATTAGAGAAGCTTCGATCCAATTTTCAAATTTTCCTAAAATATTTTTGATATTTTATGATTTTTCATTGATTTTTCTTGAAAAATTATTTTTGGGAGTAAATTAACATATTTTTTGGAAAAAATTATAGTTTCCAAAAGATCTCAGAATTTTAAATAGAGTTGGTTCTTTGTGTTTCAATTTTAGAGGTAATATTAGGGGTCAATAATTCAATTTGCAAAAAATGGTCTGTTTTAACAAAATGACTCCCTATGGCACAAATTAAAAGATCTTTTCAAAATTCTAACATTTTTGGAAAGCTCTTTGATTTTTGATAGGGGTCACTTTTCCGTATTTTGAGTTTTGGATCCGAGTTCATATCATATAGATCCGATCTTTATGACTAGGTCAAAAATCAATTGAAAAAAATGGCATTTAATGAATAGCTTGCATTTAATTTTTACAATGAATCACTACATGATGTGAGCTTTCATTTGGGTTACCTAATGATTATTATCACTCTTAAAAATCAGATTTTTAGATCTAATTCTAGTTTTGCATGAGTTGACATATATTGCATATCTTGTGTTTGCTTGTTTTATTTGTTGCTTTGTTCATTGCGAGCGAGTGTTCAAGCGTAAACAAAAGGTACAGCAAAGAAAAGATGCATTGCAAGGATTACCAGGTATTTTGTTTGATCTCCAAAATATTTATATTTGATATTAAAATTAAACCCCTCATGTGTTTGGCTTGAGTGTTTTACATGCTTTCATAAAACACATTTCAATTGATGCTCTTAATGGGAAATGAATGAACATAGATTTGCTTTCATACAAGTTTGCGTAAGTGAATGCTTGTGTTTAAACCTTAAGTAATTCTTAGTTCCAATATCAAATATCTCATTAAGTGATTGAGGGCATGGATTCATTCATTGTTTACATAGGGAGTTGAATGCACCACTTTGTGGACTCACTCTATGTTTACTTGGAAAGTTAAATATTCCATTGTTCAACCCTTTTTCATTTGTGAGTAGTATTGATTAGTAGTCTTAGATTACTTGTGATTAATCTATATTGCTATCTTGGGTTATTGGACTTGCTAATCCACTGGCCCCTCATTTCCACCCCATGGTTGCAAGATCAGTGCCACATTAAGGGGGAGGGGTCTACACGAAAGAAGCATTAATTGCTCCACTAGGCAACCCTTTTGTGCTTTTTGGAACTCGCTTGTTTTCTAAGGTGTGGAATCACTTTGAGTTGGTGTGAAGAGTTAAATGTTCCACTTTTGGACTCACTTTGAGTTAGTGTGAAGAGTTAAATGTTCCACTTTTGGACTCACTTCACATTATCTTAAAGGGTTAAATGTTCCACTTTTGGATTCACTTTGCATTTACTTGAAGAGTTAAGTCTTCCACCTTTAGTGCTCTAAACACTTTTGATAGTGAACTACTTAGTTTTTATTTCTAAGAGGCCTACTTGGGGATTTTATCACCCCTTGGGACAACCTCAACTCCCGTGTTTCGATGGAGTATAAATATTGGGAGGTGAATCCAAAGACACCTCTCTTGGGAATTAAGTTTGATATCACTCTTGGCTAAGCCTCAAAGAACTTTATACCTTTGAGAAGTGAAGGAGGAGATTTGGGTTACGGTCTCCCCCCGACTGTGTGATTTTGGATTCTTTTCATCTACAGATTTGGGCCTCACGTACCTTGCATATATTGAGGACTCCTTTTAGAAAGCCACGTATATCCTTGTAGACAACTTGATAAGGTGTTGTTGTGTTCTAAGTGCCTGCTAAAACATTGTCAAGAACATACACAAGTAGAATCTTTAAGGAGTAGAAATACTAAGTCACTATACTTGTTCATGTGCAAGGTTGTTTTGCCCCTTGCTCATTTTTTGAAGACTGTTTGCTTGAAATCTCCATTTTCTATCTTGTGAGCTTGGTTCATGGTAAAGAATCTATTGATACATCTAGTTGGATATTTAAAATGAACAAAATTTGAGTTCTTGAGTTAAGACTTTACGATCGAATAACTTTGTTATCCCATTATTTCTAGTCTCCCTAGGTTGGTCCTATTTGGATTAGGCTACTTACCCCATTGTTAGAAGCCTTTTTACACCTTAGGTTATTGTGCTTTGACTTCTTGAATTAGTAGTCATTGATTTCATAAGAGATCTTGTTTGGAGTTGGTGAGTTAGAAATCGTCCTTGTTGAGAAAGATATACGCTTGGATCTTTTGATATTACACTTGGAGAGTCTTAGTAATCTCTTGTCCATTCACTTTCATACAAAAATCAATTTTAATTATTTATAATTTGGGTAAATCATTCTCCTGGTCCATATGTGCTAGTGTATTCACCCAAATTTGTGAGCATCTTTGTGGCAGTGTTGGTTTATGCCTATTGCAAAATTCTATCTTATCAAATCTCTTTTGAACAAGTTAGTGCTTTTACTATCCTAGTTTGGTACCAACGTTTCTTAAGGTTATCCTATCAATTAGTATCTTTTATTTCATGTCGATTACAACAAGATATCAAGTAGATCAAGGAAAGCAACCTCAAGTTGTCTTTAAACAATTACATTTAGTTCAAACTTGTAGAAGACATAAGGGAAAGGAACCTATGTCTATTCAGTCATCTGAGAGTATTCCAGAAGTTTTGTGTGACCCTAGTGGTGATCTTATTGAGTTGAGTACACCCTTAGCATCACCTCATTCAGCTATGGATATGAGTTTTACAAGAGCTCCATACAAGAAGAATCAAAGTAGTGAGTATAATGTTGACCTTTTGAGTGGTGATCCCACTCATGGAAGTAGACCAACTTCACTCCTTATTGAGGATAGGTATTTGGATGCACATAAAAAGGAAGAGAAAAGTAAACATTATGCATATCAAGAAGAGGAAGCCCAATATGATGATCAAATTGGTGAGCCTTCTAGTGCTCGCGTGAATGCAACATTTATTGGTAACCGGTTTAGACAATCAAGACCATGTACACCACTCATGACACCTTTAGGTTATGCAAGTGGAAGACTCAAAGAAATTGGTCGTGAAAGAAAAGCCCTTCTAGAAGAACAAGCTAAGAAGGAAGAACAATTTCAATGCCTAGAGGAAGAAAGGCAAGTTATTATTGAGATGGAAAGAAAATTCCGTCAAGAAGAAGAAGACTTTTTCAAGACTTCACAACTTGACAATCAATTCAACAATGTGCACATTGGTGGTGGAAAAAACTCTCCCCCATCTACCCCTCCGAAGACTCCACAAAGTGGGAGATATTCAAGAACATCTTCACAATCTCGTGTTCCTAGAGGAAGGCAAACTTCAAGACATGATTATTATAAGAGACCAACATCTCCTAGAGTTTCAAGAAAACCTTCACAACAAGCTCATCATGGTTCACAATATGGAGGTGGTAGCTCCAAATTTGAATATAATTCTTATGATTTCATGGCTATACCACAAGATCCCCATTTTTAGTAACGTATGGAAGCATATATGGACCAAAATAGAGATGCATGTTTTCAACGTTTAATCAACAAGAGTGCTAAGGTCCCTTAAAACTTTGATGTGGAAAAAAAGATTCAAAAGCATGATCCTTCCATGAAAGAAAAAATTTGTGAATTGAAGAAACAAATGAAGCAAATATCGGCACCTAAGAGTTCTTTTTCATTTGATTCAATTTGTCCATATCCTTTTGATAAGAGTGTTGACATGAAAGATTTTCCTATAAAAGTTGAGATCCCCCAATATGATAAATATGATGAAAATGGGGATCCAAATGATCATGTGCGTTAGTTCTATACTATTATTTTTGAGTTTCATCATGAGGACTCATATCATATGAGATTATTTCCAAGGAGTCTTAAGGCTCAAGCCATGGAATGGTTTACCAATATAACTCCTCCTGTTAAGACATTCCCTGAGTTAATTCAAAGATTTTTTCAACATTTTTCATACAATGTTTCACGATCTATCTCACTATTGGACTTATGTCACACCAAAAAAAATCAAGGAGAACCCTTTGTTAGTTTCTTGCAAAGATGGAGACGACAATGCTCTCGTTATTCTATGACTATTCCTGAGAAAGAATAGATTAAATTCCTCATTAGTAATATGGTTCTTGAGATGAAGTATGAAGTTAAGAAGATGGTTTTTGAACCCTTTGATACCATGATTGAAGCTACATTTAGAATTGAGGATGTTTTGAGAGAGCAAGGTATTTTGACAAAAAAATGGAAACAACAACAATAATGGTCATAATAACAATAACAATAAGGGTAAAGGAAAGAACATAGATTGGAATAAGAACAAAAAAGTGTTCAATGATGGAGTTGTGGATTCCTCAAACCCTATAGACCAAGTTGTTCTCCATTTGGCTAGTGCTAATCAATAAAGTAACAGACCAAGATATCAAGAACGGTCTAAAGGAGAGAAACATAACTTTACACAATTATGTGAGACATATGAAGAGATATTCACAAAGCTCCTTTCACGTGATCTTGTGCACCCTTATGATGTTGTAAAGTTCTACATACCTAAAGTTAAGCCATGGTGGTGGCATGAGAAGGCTTATTGCAAGCTTCACAATGGCATTGGACACAATATTGAAAAATGTGGGAGATTCAAGCATATTGTTCAAGATCTTATTGAGAATGGAAAACTTAAAATAGATTGACTAAATACCAATTCTGATCACACAACATTCAAAGAGCCTTTGCCCAAGTATGAAAAAGGGGAGGCTTCCCAACCTAAGAATGGTAGGGCTGCAATCAATTATACTTATACAAATGTAGAAAATGTTGTCAATATGCTTGAGATTGTAGAAGAAAGTGTCAACATGATGGAAGATAAAGATCCCAATGGTTATAATTTAAATTTGAACTCTCCTACTTTTGTCGAAAAACCTATTTTGGTGCTAAGGGGTGCTCACTCTAGAGAGTCATCTCAAGGTCCCCTTGTCCTTAGAGGACCCAATTCAAACAAGTCAAGTAAACCTAAGCAAGTGTCTTCCCAAAGTCTCAATGTTGTTACGCGAAGTCAAGGTCCCCTTGTTATCAAAGGACCTAGTTCAAACTAACCAAGTAAGCCGAAAAAAGTGCAATACAAGAATGTTCCTTCAAAACTAGTGGTTAATCCCAAGACAAATTATAATCTTGTTGATCAATTGTAAAGAACTCCTGCTTAGATTTCAATCTTTGAGCTTTTAGAGTTGTCTCTGAGACACAAGCAGGTCCTTGAGGATGCTTTGCACATGGCGAACATCCCCAATAATTTAGACATTGATCAATTCCAAAACATGGTTAATCATATTACAAGCCCTCATTATCTTTCCTTTTTAGAGGAAGATGATAAATCTTTGAGCCATCCACACAATCTTGCCCTTCATATTGAGGTTATGATACATAGGACCCGTGTTAGGCATGTGTTGATAGATGGGGGTGTTGGGCTTAATATTTGTTCTTTGAGTCTTTTAAAGACATTGGTTTATTCTGAACATGTTATTGATAGCAAAAGAAAGATTACTATCAAAGTTTATGATGAGGTAGAGAGAAGTTCAAAGGGGTTTGTTGTCCTTCCTGTTAGGATTGGCCCTATGGAAAAAGATGTTTTATTCTAAATAGTTGATGCTGGACCCCTTGCATACAACATTTTTCTTGGTAGACCATGGATTCATGATATGAAAGCAGTACCATCTACTTATCATCAGTGTGTTAATTTTCCTTACAATGGAACAGAGATATGTATTCCTGGTGATAACACGTTGTCTATCAACTTCATTTCAGCAAGTGCTCATGTTCCCTTTAATAGACAAGAAGATGATTTTAATGTAGTTTTAGCTGATTGCAAGAACAAGTTTAAGTCCATAGACCTTGGCATGGGGGGTTATCAACTTAACTCCCTCGCTGCATTACCAGTTTCACCTAGGTCTTATGGTAAACCTTCACAAGAGATGAAACCTTCCTCTTCAACTATGACATTATTTGACACATTTGTATAGTCATCAGTGCCTATTCAAGATGAGAAAGAAGATGTGGTTGTTAAAGATTGGATTTATAGAGAAGAGAAGTATATGCACAATGAAGATTTCACTCCTTCACCTAATGGTTACGGAAGAGGGTATTCTTTTGTTAAGAAAATGGGTTATCCTTGACATGGTCCTCTTAGTAATAGATTGGATGCTAGAGTTGAACCCCTTGATCATCAACTTTTTGGATGCAAGTCTAAGAAGTCAGTCAGCCTAGGGTATGTGGATCATAGTAAGAATATTGCTTCTATCCTTGATAAGTTAGATAGTGAAGAAGAACAATAATACATACCTAATTTAGAAAACCAACAAGATATGTGTGGATATTGGGTCCCTTCTACTGATCTCCTTTGGGGAGATTTAGATAATCTAGTATCTCATGAGAAAGTTGCCAATTTAGAACAAGAAAGTGTGAGTCTTGATAGTATTGAAGCTTCCACATCCAGACATCCCAAGCATTCATGGTGTAAGCATCCTAGTCGAGATTTTGAAATAGATTCCAATGAGTATGAATGGGATTCTTTCTCAGAATCTTCCACAGTTGATATGGATGTTGATGTTGTTCATACATATAGTTCTCAACCTGAGTTATTTAATGAGTCGTGTGTAGGACTAGAGGATTTGAACTCACATGTGGCCTTAGTGGACGATTCTTCACTTTTGAGGATGAATATTGATTTGGGCAGTTTAGGAACTTACTTGACAGACTTTGAATCTTCAATCACTAGAGATATCATCCATATTCACAATCTTGAACCTGTCATTGATTTATCCCGTGGTGACCTAATTGATTGGTCCCAACACAACCAAGAACCTGAGATCTTAACATTTCAAAATGACTATGAAATAGCCTGTTATTTGAATGCCATTGAACCTGTAGTCTCTTCCACTAGTGATCTAGCTACTAGTATGACAGAGCTAGATATCAAGTACCTTAGTCACAAAATAAAGAGAAAAGAAAAGAAAAAGAAAAGGAGTTCTAATGGCAAAAAACACTATGTGGCAGTGTCAGAACCAAAAAAAGTAAAAAGAAAGGACATATCCAAGGGTGAAAACCTTTCTGAGGCACTTAAGGATGAGGTACTTGATTCTCTTCCTAGTTATTTTCAAGATAGATATTTAGTACTTATTGAACCAACACAAGCAGTCAATTTGGGTACGGATGAAGCTCTACAAATGGTACATTTGGTTCATTCTTTGTCATCACAAGAAAAAGAAGCCTATACTAAATTATTATAAGAAAAGAAGATTAATTTTGCTTGGACTTATTCAGATATGCTAGGGTTGGACACTAATCTTATTATGCATCACTTATCCATAGCTCCAGGTGTTAAACCAGTTAAGCAAAAATTGAGAAAAATGCATCCTCACATAGCTCTCTTAGTCAAGGCAGAATTATAGAAACTTCTTGGTGCAAAATTCATCAGAGCTATTGCCTATGCCGAATGGATATCAAACATTGTACCAGTTTCAAAACATGACAAAACCATTCGAACTTTTACAGATTTTAGAGATGTTAATAAAGCATGCCCAAAGGATGATTTTCCACTTCCTAATATAGACATGATAGTGGATATGACCGCAGGTTATGAGATTTATTCCTTAATGGATGGTTTTTCTGGACATAATCAAATTAAGATAGCTCTTGAAGACCAAGAAAAGACTGCATTTAGTTATGCATGGGGTACCTATTGTTGGAATGTTATGCCTTTTGGATTAAAAAATGCAGGAGCTACCTAAAAATGAGCTATGACAACTATTTTTCATGATATGATGCGTAAAAACATGGAAGATTATGTGGATGACACCTTGGCCAAGTCTAAGAAAAGAGATACACACTTAGATGATTTAGAAGTCATTCTAGATCGTATGGAACAATTTCAACTAAGGTTAAATCCTAAAAAGTGTGCATTTGGAGTCACCTTTGGCAAATTACTAGGATTCATTATTTCAGCAAAAGGGATAGAGGTGGATCCTGAAAAGGTTCAAGCAATTGCGGATATGCCACCTCCTAAAAAGATTAGTCAAATGAGGAGTCTTCAAGCACATCTTCAATCTATAACAAGGTTTATTTCACAGTTGGCAGATAGAGCTCAACCTTTCAACAAAAACTTAAATAAAGGAGTCAAATGTATATGGAATGATGAATGTCAACAGAGCATGGACCAGATCAAGAAATACTTGGCAAATCCTCCTATTTTAATGCCTCCTATCCTAGGGAAACCACTTAACCTATACATTTCAGAAACAGAATCTACATTGGGGGCATTATTAGCTCAACTTGATTAACATGGGAAAGAAAGAGCAATATATTACATTAGCCACACTCTTGTTTAATATGAGGTTAATTACACCAGTATTGAGAAATCTTTCCTCGCAGTTGTGTTTGCTTCCCAAAAGTTGTTATGTTATATGCTTGCACACACTATTCACCTCATAGCAAAAATAGATCCACTCAATTACTTACTATGTAAGGCTGCCCTCACAGGTAGACTTGCTAAATGGATTATGATCCTTTCAGAGTTTGACATAGAGTACATTCAGCGTAAAGCAATCAAAGGACAAGCCATAGCAGATCAATTGGCTTATTTCCCACTACAAGATGATGCACCTATTCAAGTTGATTTCCTAGATGAGCACCTCATGTATATGACTGAAAGAACATGGAAGATGTTCTTTGATGGGTCATTTATGCAAAGTGGTTCAAGAGCTGGTGTGTTGTTTTTTTCTCCTCATGGGTACACAATGCCTAAATATTACAAGTTATTATTTCCATTTACAAACAATATTGCTGAATATGAAGCTTTAACAAATGGACTTAAAATGGCCATAGAATGGAGAATTATAGAGTTACACATCTATGGAGATTCACAACTAATAATCAACCAAGTCAATGATGATTGTCTAAAAAAAAATGATAAATTGGTACCTTACAAGAAAATGGTTGATTCCTCCTAACTCTACTTCACATTCGTCTCATTTCAACAAATCCCTCAAATAGAAAACAAGGCAGTTGATGCTATGGCTACAGTTGCTTCACTTCTTCAATTAGAGAAACATGAATCAAGATTTGAATTCCTAGTGGAAGAGCTACATCACCCTATCTATGATTCCCAAGAAAGTCATGTTATTTGTACCCTTGTTGGTCATGAGTCATCTTGTTATGGTGCCATTTACTCATACATTTATGATGAAATTATACCTGAAACGTTTAATCGATCTAAACATAGAAACCTTATTCGAAATGCCTCTCGTCATTCCCTTATCTCTAGTGATTTGTATAGGAAGGGTCTAGATGGAACACTTCTTAGATGCTTAGAAAATGATGAATCTAATCAAGCGTTAGTTGACATCCATGAGGGTATCTGTGGGGGACATTCTAATGGTCTTTCCATGACTTGAAGATTGCTTAGGGCAGGATACTATTGGCCCACAATGCAGATTGATGCAACAGCATTTGCAAAGTGATGTGAAAAATGTCAAAAACATGGTAACTTGATACATACTCCAAGTATGGAGCTCATTCCTTCTATTTCTCATTGGCCATTTCAGCGTTGGGCCTTTGATCTTGTTGGGAAAATTCATCCCAACACATCATCTAGACACAAGTTTATTATCACTACCACTGATTATTTCACTAAATGGGTAGAAGCTATCCCACTTTCTGTTGCCTCGTGTAAGGCAGTTTCTCTATTTAATTTGAATCATATTATCTGTAGATATGGAGTGCCTTCTAAAATTATCACTAATAATGGAGGTCAGTTTAAAAATAAGGACCTTAAGCAACTCTGTAAGAAGTTCAAGATAAAACAACATTGGTCCTCTATTTATTTCCTGCAAGGAAATGGTCAAGCAGAAGCATCAAACAAAACCATTGTTAAAATCTTGCATAGAACAGTTCATAAGAATGGTAGAGATTGGTATTTACAAATAAATCCAGCTTTGTGGGCCTATAGAATGAGTATTCGTACTCCTACTGGGGCTACTCCTTTTTCCCTTACATATGGTGCTGAAGTAGTGCTACCTTTAGAGGTTGAGATTCCTTCACTTAGAGTTTCACTCAAAGGTCTAGTTTCAGATGAAGACTTCCATTCCATGAGACTTCAAGAGTTAGAACTTATAGATGAGAAATGACAAGCATCATTTGACCATATGAGGGTCTATCAAAAGTGTATGTTCAAATCATTTAACAAAAAGGTTCACCCTAGAGGGTTCCAAGTGGGAGATCTTGTCCTATGTGTGAATCATAAGAATCAAAAGAATAGATATCAAAAGGGTAAGTTTGAACCTAATTGGCTTGGACCTTACATTATCACACCAAGTTTTGGTTCTGGTGCTTATTTACTATCTACAACAGAGGGAGAGTAGCTCCCTAATCCTATAAATGTCTTGCACTTGAGGAAGTTCTATCCATAATGCCCATTCTATCTAGGGGCATCTTTGT
The DNA here is from genome assembly GCA_028749045.1 of Cupressus sempervirens. NCBI lineage: Eukaryota > Viridiplantae > Streptophyta > Pinopsida > Cupressales > Cupressaceae > Cupressus > Cupressus sempervirens. Next base: position 279,587,503 of record CM053793.1, on the reverse strand, counting down.
ATATATTTATTGATCTTGAAAAAAATCAAAAAAAAAAATTGATATATTTCAAAAATCCAAAAAAATGATATATTGTAAAAAAGTCTAAAAATTGAAAAATGTCCTAAAAAAATGATCTTCTTAGTTACAACCTAGCAATAGGCACTTTGATGCATCTCCAAAAAAATTATATATTCCAAAAATTCAAAAAAAAAAAATTCAAAAAAATTAAAAAATAAATAAATAAAGAAAAAGAAAAAAAAGGAAAAAAAAGAAAGAACCCAAGTGGTGAAAACCTTGAAATGGGTGCTACTTGAGGCCTTTGCACCCCTATTTCTTAGCGCATGTCATCGACACTTATCCTCTCTCCATCATGCCTTGTCCTTGTTACCTTGGTTTGGAATTGGTCTTTGTCTAGGGGACATAACTATGTTAGCTTTAGTCTCTTGCATGTGTTAGTCTTTAGGACACCTCACAAATGGTGTTTTTCAACACCCATTAACTTCAAGTGTTTTTCAACACTTATTGGTTTGGTCTTACCCAATTTTGTGATCTGATCTTACCTACTTGCAAGCATTTAATCCTTATCCTCAAAACTCAGTATCATTTAACACTCTTAAATTTTAAACACAACACTTACTTCTTGACGTATGTCATGATCTTTTCTTTGTGTGATGACTGTTATTGATTTTTTTTTAGTGTCTTTGTATAATAAGTCTCTTCGTGATGCATAGCTAGAGGACTTGGGGCATGGGGCATGTTTTTATTTGTTTTCTACTTGTGGGTGTGGTCTTGAACTCTAGAGTGTCTCTTGTTGTTCCCATGAAACACTTAGGAGATTTGAGGCATCATCCTTGATTGTTTTTGCACAATCATTCTTATGGTCATCTTGGCATCTATGCCTTGATGCGAGCATGGTTTTGCTATATTAAATTGGGTAAGCTAACAATGAAGTCATCTTGACTTTTATGTCTTTGATGCTTATGTTAGAATCTTTCCATATTACAATCCGATATAAATTACATTCATATCTTCATAGTTGCTCTTGTGACTAGTGATGATTGTGTAAATTTTTGATGTCCTTTAATAATGGCCCAATGATAAAAATAAGTTTTTTTACATTCTCTAATGAATGATGAACACAAAAATCCTATGTTACAGTTGCTATTTTGCAAGTACACCATTGCATTTTCATGTAGCTTGCATTATTAGACTTCATATTAGTTTACATTTTTAGGCTGCATTATGAGTTTGAGAGGGTTCTCCTTTCATCTTTATTGTGGACTTTTAATCAACTATGGTCATGTTTTGATCTTCATTTCATTATCTTCTTTCGTGATCTCAATCGAAATTTCTATCTTAAATAGTTGATTGATTTTGGGGCATTTTTTTTTCTTCCTTCTATTTCTTTCCATATCTTCCAAACTCCTATCTTCCATTTTCTTTTTCGCCCCACTTCTTTTCTTTTAAATCACCTTTGGGGCATAATATTTCTTCCTTGATCTACCTTAGTTCTTTGATTCTTATATCTTTCATCTTACATTAAGAAATTTATCTTTTGTTTGATTTGATCAAATTTACCAATTTGTTGTTTCTCCTCTATCTCATTTCGATTTCAATCATGAGGGGGTAGTAATTATCAACTTCAATCCTTGATTCAGATTTATCAATTTTATCGTGGACTTTTTCAAGTCAAAATTTATTTGCATTGTTTGTCTTGATGTGTTCCCGAATTGACCACACATCTGGGTTGTTTTGTGATCCCAAATTGACCTCACACTTCAATTTCTTTCTTTGACTACATGCATTTCCAAATTGATCATACATTAGTCAAAGAGGGGCAAATGTATGCACCCTAAAATGGCCGCCTAGACTATGGGCCTCATTATTTAATTTATCAATTATCAAATTTCTTGAATCAATGGTTCAGAATATTTTATTAAATCAATTCAAATCAATTTCCTTGATCAAATTCAATTTGTTTTATTTCTAAGGTTGATAATTTTATTGTAAGTCTTATTTAATTAAAAGAACTTGCTCTCTTTTAATTAAATAAAACAATTCCCCATTTAATTAAAAGAAAACCTCTCTTTTAATTAAATAATTCATCCACATTTAATTAATTAAGAGAAAAACCTCTCTTTAATTAAATATTTGTTATTTAATTAAAAGAACTTGCTCTCTTTTAATAATATAAAATAAGTCTCCATTTAATTAAAAGAAAACCTCTCTTTTAATTAAATAATTCATCTACGTTTAATTAATTAAGAAAAAAACTCCTCTTTTAATTTAATTGAATATTTTCTATTTAATTAAAAGAATTTCCTCTCTTTTAATTAAATAAAATATCCCACTTAAATCTATTTTTGATGAAAAAAGAGTTAAAACAAATAAAAAATTAAATAAATCTTTTATCTACACTTAATATGGGACTTATCTTCATCCTCTCTCCACTTTCTTCTCAACCACTCCACTTTTCTCATTGGTGGATCTTTATTTCACATGTATCATTATTTCTCCACCCTTGATTAAATCTGTTTCCTCTCAATCTAGATTGTCCAATCTTCTTTATAAGGGAGAGCCCTCTCCTCATTTTTGAGACACCCATTATTATGCTATTGTTATGTTGCAAGTTTGGAAAGTGATTTTTGAACAAGGAGTTTTGAATATTAAAGCTTTTTTGGAGAACTTCTATCTCATTGTCTCATTCTCTCTTGCATGCATGGCTTCCATCATCATGATCCATATTTTGATTTTCATGTTAGCTTAGATCTTGCATTGATAGATTAGATCGTGCTTTCATAGATTAGATCTGCATTGTTATTTCTTTTCATAGATTAGATTTCATTTATTGCATTATTTTGCATTGTTATCATTTAGATTAGTTTTTCATTTCCATTTGTATGCATATTAGATCATTGAATCTCTTGTTTCGTGGTGTACTTGCATGGGCACAAACTAGGTCAGACTGAGGGCCTCCATTACAAACCCCTGCACTTCATGAATAGGGAGCTATGAGTCACTATTCGAGACCTCATTTTTGAGAAATCTTGAATGTAATGACTCGTAGAAGTGTGCCCACATTTTAGGCAGAAAGAAATCTAACATACTAGAATAAAGCATAAGATGATCTTCCAAAGTAGATAACATCATCTATCACATGCTAATCATGAATATAAAGAAACATACTAGTAAATAATATCCTTCATAAGATCTAAGAACTAAATGAAGATAAATACCAACAAAGAATGCTCCAGTCATGATGACTATGGACGGATCTCAAAGGTAAGAGTGAAAAAGCACTACCGCCCGACCGCATGGAACCTAATTTTCCCACTCCCACCGTGCTGAAGAGATAGTCTCAAGTCCCAAATAGGATATTAAATCACACAACACAAGAACTCTCTAAGTCTATAAATCTTAAAAGTACACTAACTCAAGGTTCTAACACTAAACAACATCTAATTTGTAGAGGCACACAAAGACACATAGGAAACCTACTATGTAAGCGGGAAAGTGTCATCGCACGAATCACGCTAGAGTTACCCTAGTAGTCTCTCAATAGACCCCAGCCCCCTAGTGATCCCTATGCGGCCACTAGTATCCTCTCGTACTAAAGAGGCATAATATGAAATGCAAAGTCGCAACCAAGCATTCTCTCAACTCTCATCCTAGTCTATACTATAGCACTCAAGGGATGGGTGAGAGCATATAATTATCTTATAAGGTTCATTTTAATCCCCATTTAGTTTCATTTTTCCACTTATTAAAATAACTTACAATGAGTTACCTTTCCAGCCACTTAGGGCCTCAGCCCCCATTGCAAGCCACTTTTCGACACTACAAGTACATAACCTACCCTAGGTTCCTTAAATCACAAATCAACAGATAAACTCAGTCCTATACAAGTGACTGGAAAGCATCATAAAGATAATCAAAATAATCACATCAATTCTCCATGAGCCATTGAAAAGCATCCAATGATAATCATAATATCCACCGGTTCTCAACAACTAATTCCCATTGACTTTTAATAAAATCATTGCATTATTTTACTAAAATCAATGTTACTAATAATTAAATGAAACTTCCTTAATTCCAAAAGCACCTCCCATTATTCAAATCATAAGAATAATACTTATCAACTTTCAAATAATTAGTTTACAATTTCCTTCAAACACTTCAGGGACAATCATTTATTTAAAATAATCTTCATTGATTTTAACTAAAATCAATCTCATTGATAATTCAATTATTTAATTCCACTAAAAACTTATTAATATATCTTTTCTTTTAATTTTCCCTCATTTAAAAATCCATTTACTAAAATTCACTAATAATTAATTAGACTCCTATTATTAACTAATCTTAATTTAATTTAATTTAATTAGATTAGTTAATAAAACATATAAAACTAATGCATAATAATAATATTCTATTTTAATTCGAACCCAAACCCAAAACAATTTCCAAATCTTGACTCTACTAAGGGAAGATTGCAATAATATTTTTAATTCCCATAACTGGATGAAATAATAAACATGCCCGAATTCCAAATTACAAACTTGAAGATTCATTCATAGAGAATTATTCAGACATACATAATAGACACGATGAAGACAGTAAGAGAAAGAGCATAATAAAATATGTGAAATAATAATGAGTGCCTACCTGGACATTGATGCTAATTCGCTACACCTCAAAAAATTTGTAAAGAAGCTCCTCCTCTTAAAACCTTCTCCTTTTTGAAAATTTCTTCCTTCTCCAACATTCACAATTCCTCAAAGAACCAAAACCCCCCCCAAGTGACTAGGAGTACTTGTAGAAGCATATGAGCTTGTCCATACACACTAGGAGAGCCTGTATATAAAGGCCTCTAAGATGCATCTAGAATGTGTCTAGAAAGAACTAAGAGATAAGCATGACAACTAAGCACATATCTTCCACAATAAGAAGATAAACATGATGAGGTGTCTGTAATGTTGTAGACACCATGTGCTCAAATAATGTCCTAACTCCTAAGGGTAGACAACACGTGCATAATTAGAGTGAAAACTTATGTGTTGTCAATATGACAACTCACAAGAGTTCACATACTCCTATGTGAATAAGTATTAAAATAATGAAAATTACTTAATTAATTAAATTTCTTTATTTAATATTCAATTGACTCCTTTTTAAATTAATTTATTAATTTTAAATCTCATGCACTCACTTTATTAAAATCCACTTGTTTTATCTTAATATATTTTAATCACGTGCACGCATCATGCGATCTAGAATCTTTTAATAATTTTAATATCTTTTCCACTTTTAAATTTATTTTCAAAACTTAATTGATAAAATATTTATCAACTTAAATAATAATATTATTTAGCATTTACTTAAAAATGAGCTCTGAATATATTATTATTAAATTAAACAAATATTATCATGTTCCAAATTTAAACTTATAATTTTAATCTTCAAATTTAATTCTTTTTTTATTTAATTAATTTCCTAATTAATTAAATAAAATAAAATATTAAAATATCATAATAATAATTTCCATTAAATTAAATCATTAATTAAATCTTTTAATTAGACTTAATTAATAGAAAATACACCAACGACTCATAAAGTAAAATACAAAAATCCATCAAAGAAAAACACATACAAAATCAAACGAAAAAGGGTTAATATAACGAATTACGTCATCTGACACATTCAGAGGGTACTTGACTCAAATACATGTCCTGATTTTCAATTGGGAAAAATGGCTTAAAAGGTTGGGATTTGGACTTGAGAACTTATCTACCCTCTCTTACCATTAAGATAATGTGATAGGGTATGCTCATCCTGGCAATTCAAGGAAGTCGATACCTGGTACTTGCAACCTACATAAAATCCATGCATGTACATACACAATGTATATACTAAGCTAAAAAAGAAATGGAAGAAAGTGGTGCATTGTGTAGATCCCAACTAGCAGGTGACTATGACTCCCTTTCTTAACCACATCAAAAATGCCATACATAAAGAAAACAAACACGCACACCATACACATGCAAGTATGGGGTAAGTATCCATAAGAAAACACATATGATAATAAATCATTTAACTAATCATCATCAATAACTGAAAATACTATAATTATCATCATACATATATGACATATAAATACCAAGTAATCTCATCATGTAATAAACTGAATGTAAAAACAATATCTGATAATCTCAAAATAATGTTACTAATAATCATCAACATAAAACTAGTCCTAAAAGAGTTCGGTAACAATAGAAAAATGCAAACTAGGGTAGGCACTACATCCACCCCCCCTAGAATTAGGCTTACTCCTAGAAGCCTACACGGATGATAATACTAAAGAAATCACTGTGCAGGTCCCATTGAACCCTTTTGCCCTATATGAGGATATGATTCCACTGAGCATACTACAACACACTTAGAGCAATATGATTCTAGTTTAATATTAAAATAAAAACCACATTGATCAAACATTCATTCTTATAACAAATGCTAAAATAGATTCCCTAAATTCTCCAAACAAAGGATCAACATAATGTTCACAAAGACGATGAAAGGCATACTACCTTAAATCATAGATGAAAGATACTTGTTTTGAGGGCAGAATAAGTTTTAATTTTCAGTTTTGCCCATGTTTAGGTTTCAATATAATTTCAGGTTTAAAACCTAAGTGTTGAAGCATGAGAAATATGCAAGTAATAGTTTAAGTCATGTTTCAACTCACCTAGTTTCAAGTTTCAGTTTGAAAGAGATAAACATGATAGTTCAAAATTTTTGTTCTGTTCAACTAGTTAACACTAGTGGTGCTCCAATATACCCAAAGCTCCTAATGTAGAAACTCGGGCTCTGATACTAGATGTAACGCCCTACCAAGGGATCCAAAAGAATTAACCTAAACTTTTATTAAGTTTGTCAAACAATTTTTTTTTAAATCATGAAAGATAATCCATTCTTATCAAATGCATAGTAGTGGAAGCAATAACATGCAATAAACTAAAGAATACATAACAGGTTACATTCCTTAAGGATCCCAAGATGTTGAGTCACATTTAATCTAACTAATACTAAGTCTAACAACTACGACATCCACATGAAAGAATAATGAAAAATCCAAAGTCCATTTTATACATTTTTTTTTGAATGCCTCTTGGCAATTAAATTTGGAATGCCCAATCATCCACTGTACATGTCACAGGTATGAAAAGCTTAAAAGAATATACATATGTAAAAATAAAGATACATTATCCACATCAAATCCATGATATAGAAGCAATAAAGTAAATGAAACCAATAACATACATGATACATCCATCCATCAATAAAGATATAACAACCATCGTAAAAGATGACCATTCATCATAAAACACATCTAACTAAGTGTGCAGTTCCGCCCAACCATCAATAGCATCATTAGACCATCATGCACCCTATCCATTCCCCATGTGTAACATCCCAAACCACCAAAGAGATCATTGGTACTATCAAAATAGGGATGTCACTCCTAAAACATGCTACAACTTATGTAGAAAGAAATCTAACATACTAGAATAAAGCATAAGATGATCCTACAAAGTAGATAACATCATCTATCACATGCTAACCATCAATATAAAGAAACATACAACTAAATAGCATCCATCATAAGATCCAAGAACTGAATGAAGATATATACCAACAAAAAATGCTCCAGTCACGATGACTATGGATGGATCTCAAAGGTAAGAGTGAAAAAGCACTACCACTCGACCACATGGAACCTAAAATACCCACTCGCACCATGATGAGGAGATAGTCTCAAGCCCCAAATGGGATATCAAATCACACAACACAAAAACTCTCTATGTCCAAAAATCCTAAAAGTATGTAAGGTCCCTCCTCGCATGTACTTATTAAATATGTATCTCTCTATTAAAATTGTTGTAGGAGATTAGAATGGATATGAAATAATGTTTTATGGTTTAGATGTCCTAATAAGAATTGACATCCTAATACATTCATGTTTTGATTTATGTAACAATCCAAATAAGCTTTGAATATATTTGCATGTGATTTTATGAGGCTACTAATGGGTGCAATGAGTGTGCAGGATATTTTAGTTGAGAAACCCAACGAAGGAACGAAACTGATCCCTATGTGCCATTCGTGGAAACCTTGTTGTTTGTAACTTAATTGTATTGTGATATGTATGAATGTATCTTTTCATGATCAGTAAATGTTAATGTTTTGTAACTGTGTTCTTTTAGTGTCACTTGACACTCGTAAATTTGCATATGCATTTTAGCCTGCTAGTTAGGGCTAACTGTGTAACCTTTGGACCTAAGTTGGATTAAGTTAGTGTCTTTTTTGCTAATTTTGTTCTTAATCAAGTTTAGTCACCCCTAATCTGGATTAGTACTTAATCTACATTTTTTAGAGTTGTTAGATGGTCCTAAATTATTTCCTAGCTTTTGTTTGGTTCCAAACCTATTCTTAAGGCTTTAAAACATGAAATATTTATACCCAAAGGTTATGGGTATGGGTTGGGGGTCTTTTCCAACCCCTAAGCCCCTTTTATTGACTTTTGAGATCACTCAAAAAGTCTCTTTTTGCCTTTGTGCGAAAATTGACTATGGCTACCATGAGTTGCCTCACCCCACCTCCACTTAGTGGTCAACCATAGTATGGGTTGAGTTACGAACTTCTAGATTTGTAGGTGGGTGGGAGAAGTTATTTCCTTTTTGGTGGTTGAGTTTGAGTCCTTTTTTTAGACGCCCTTCTTGGAGTAGTTTTGGGGGGGTTACCAAATCTCTACTTGAGAGGAGTCTTAGAAGATTGAAGGAAGAAAGGGAAAAGCTCTACACAAATTGTTCATTTGCCATTACCTCTTTGTGAAGGTAGGAGTTCTTCATCTCCCGTGTTCAGATTTTCATGCTTGTTTCATGCTTATGCTATGGTGTTGTTATTTGGATGCTTGTATGTATGTTGGGTATGTTGGGAAGGATTGCAACCATGTTTCTTGAATGTTTTCCTTTCATGTTTATGTTGAATTTTGAAGTTTCTTGTATGGGTGTTTTGGTATTACTCACCCTTGGAGAGGGAAAAAGTGGCCAATTTCGGGAAAGGGGCTTCTTAGTTGGACTCCAATAGTGTAGAGTCTCTTCTTAGGATGAGAAGAGGGAGAGAGGGTGGGATGTTATGGGCCCCTACTTGTCAGAAAAAATCACGTTTTGAGTATTGGTATGTAAGAATGGAAAAATAGAAGTTTTTGTTATATTAGCCTCAAAAGGGCATTTGTGGAAGAACATAAGTTCTTGAGATATAGCCCCGATTGGGCACCTGGTTTAGTGTTGTGTCTGATGTCTCCTATTGAAAAAATCTACCTTTCCCTAGTTTTGATTCGTTGTGAATCCTATTGTGAAAACCTTGTATGAATATGCATGTTTGATTGTTTCTTGGTCATGCTTGTTGTCACCTGATCAGATTTTGTTCCCTCCATGGTTCTCACCTAAAATTGATATAGAACCCTTGATGAGGGTCATGAAGGAAATTCAATTACATTATTGTAAATTTTGGGATTGGAATCCTATGTATTTTGTATTTCAAAACCTTGTTGTAATGGCAACGACGCTGGGTTTTCTTCCTGGTTCTTTTTCGGCTGAGCCTTTGAACCAGGTTTGCCAATAAAAATGGTGATTGAGTAATATTTCTTATGATGAGATTTAATCATAATTTTCAATTCTATGGATGCACATCAAAAATAGAATGAAATGATGATGGTTTAATTAAGAAAAATCTTCAAGTTTCCTTAGATGTTAATGAATGAAAATTATGTTAAGGAAAGAAAAAAAATGGATATGGTTGATATATTTCAATTCAAGTTGGTTTAGGAGATCAAATAAATATGGTGTTAATGTGACAAAAACTATTGTATCAATGTTTTAAATCTATTCAAAATATTCACCTTGAAAAAAAAAAGCATTGCTTTGTAAATCTATACTTAGAAAAATTTTGACAAAAAAAGAAAAGTATTCCAAGAGAGTAAAAACTCTCTGGTTTTTGTATGGAGAGAAAATTTTATTCCCCTCATTACTACAAAGAATCTTAAAAGATTCCTTTTATTTTGATTGAAAAATATAAATTCAAATTAATCAAATTATAAATAAATATAACAATGCAAAATAAATAAACTTTTAACTTTTAAACTATCCTAGTATCTTCTTACCTAATAAATTTTTTTTCTTAAATTCATTCCCATCATCTTTGTTGGTGCACTCATCTCATTTATGTAAGGGAAGGCTTAAAACAAAGGTGTTCTATTTTTTTTTAAAGCAAACCTTGCTTCTTCTCCTTGAGCGCCAGTCTTGGTTTTATATTTAAAAAGTTTTATTTTTTTTAACCAAAGTCAAGGATGGCTATTTTAGGGTGATGTCACCACTGTAATCACCATGTACCCCATTCATTCCTTGTGCAGTGGTTAAATTCATATGGGAATGCACTAGGTTTCACCTTTATTGTGATGAGACTACATGTTATATATGTTATTTTCCCCCCACTTTTCCTTGGATTACTCCTACCTTGGTCAGTGCAGTGTATTGGGCAGTACGCCACTTTGGGAAGCACTAGAGTTTGTAGAGGGTTGTAGCATGTGCAGGGTGGGGTGCAGTTATAGGGGGTTAGTGATAGGTTAACTTAAGTTTAGATTATGTTAATAAATATGTTAGTTTAGGAAAAAGAAAAGTTAGTATATGTTAAAGTTAATTTATATTCATTTAGTTAGTAAGTAGTTAATTTAAGGTTTGTTTTAGATTTTCATTTGTTTTGTTTTGTAAGATAGTTTATATTAGTTTATGTTCTTTGTAGTTAGATTTTATTGAATTTAGTTATTAAGTTAGTTATTAATTATGTTTGTTTAATTTTTATTTATTTTTTAGTTATTTATTTTCAATTTTAATATATTTTTAGTAGTAACTTTATTCTTTCAATGTTTTAATAAACTTATTGTGAGCTATTATCTTGTTTTATTATGTTAGTATATGTTAGACAAATAGAAAATGTTAAATTGTTTTCTTTATCAATTAATCAAAGTTAAGTGTAATTTATATTGTTAATATCTCTAGAAATGTTTAAATTTCTTAACAGCATTATGGGTTTAAATAAAATTGGGATTTGAGTAAAGTTAATTAAAGTATATATATGTGTACGGGTAGACGTGATGTTTCTTTTAATTAGATCTTGATTAGATATTTCAATTATTTTTAACCCAAATTCATTTAAATCGTTATTTAAATAATCTTAGTATATTGTTGTGAAATTAATGTAGTAATGTAACAATTGTCGATATAATTTTAATAACAAAAATTCAATTCTTAACGATGTATTCCTCCTCAAGTTTATAAACTTAAGATGAAATGTAGAGAACCTTTACATAAACTGTGATCACAACCTTTTCAAACTTATAGCATTTTAATTATAATTCAGAAAAAAAAATTATGTGTTTTCGCCTCGTAGTTTGGGCATGACAAAGTACACTAACTCAAGGTTCTAACACAAAATGACATGTAATTCCCAGAGGCACACAAAGACACGTAGGAAACCTACTATGTAAGCAAGAGAGTGTCATTGCACGAATCACACTAGAGTTACCCTTGTAGTCTCTCAATAGACCCCAACTCCCTAGTGATCCCTATGTGGCCACTAGTATCCTCTCGTACTGACGAGGCATACTATGAAATGCAAGGTTGCAACCAAGTGTTCTCTCTACTCCCACCCTAGTCTGTACTAGCACTGAAAGCATGGGTGAGAACATACAATTATCTTATTAGGTTCATTTTGATCCCCATTTAGTGTAATGTTTTCACTTATTAAAACAACTTACAATGAGTTATCCTAGCAGCCACTTAGGGCCTTGATCCCCATTCCAAGCCACTTCCTAACACTGCAAGTAGATAACCTACCCTAGGATAATGAAATCAAAAATCACAAAATCACCTTAGTCCTATACAAGTGACTAGAAAGCATCATATAGATAATCAAAATAATCACATTAGTTCTCCACGAGCAACTAAAAAGAATCCAATGATAATCATAACATCCATCAGTTCTCAGTTCTTAATGAGTAACCGAAAAGTATCTCAAAGTAATAGTAATCAAAGAATTCAAAATGATCAAGTCAAAACATATCACAACATGACATCATCAAGATCAAAACAAACACTTCAGTCCTATCAAGGCAATTGGAAAGTAACCCAAGTATAACTGATCAATGACTCAAAAATGGTTATGTCAAGTATCTCAAATACATACACCTCAGCTTCACACAAGAAGACTGAAAAGCAATAACAATTAGTAAATACAAACATCTCATAGAGAATACCATCACATTACCATGGTTGGGTTTAGAAAGATCAAGATCAAATAACATCAACATGCCTTCACATTCACATAACTCCCAAGCCTCTAGTAGATGTTATAACTAGTCAACACTCTAGGACCACCCAAACCCCAAACATGGATAGAATAAAGAACAAGATACAAACACATATTTTAGTTTTATTTCACAATCACATGGTTAAACCAAATATTAGGTTTCTATTTTTTTTTCAAGTATACTTCAAGTGTATAAGATTCTTCATTTAATCTCCAAGTCAACCCATTTATCTTTTCAAATAAAACATAGAATTATTCCTCCATTATTCTAAAACATTTTTCTAAAATAATCAAAAGATAATTATTTACTTATTTAAATCATTGAACTAATTCCCATTGACTTTTAATAAAATCATTGCATTATTTTACTAAAATCAATGTTACTAATAATTAAATAAAACTCCCTTAATTCCAAAAGCACCTCCCATTATTCAAATCATAAGAATAATACTTATCAACTTTCAAATAATTAGTTTACAATTTCCTTAAAACACTTCAAGGACAATCATTTATTTAAAATAATCTTCATTGATTTTAAGTAAAATCAATCTCATTAATAATTCAATTATTTAATTCCACTAAACACTTATTAATATCTCTTTTCTTTTAATTTTCCCTCATTTAAAAATCCATTTACTAAAATTGACTAATAATTAATTAGACTCCTACTATTAACTAATCATAATTTAATTTAATTTAATTAGAGTAGTTAATAAATCATATAAAACTAATGCATAATAATAAGATTCTATTTTAATTCGAACCCAAACCCAAAACAATTTCCAAATCTTGACTCTACTAAGGGAAGATTGCAATAATATTTTTAATTCTCATAAGTGGATGAAACAATATACATGCCCAAATTTCAAATTAAAAATTTGAAGATTCATTCATAGAGAATTATTCAGACACACATAATAGACATGATGAATATAGGAAGAGAAAGAGTGTAATCAAATATGTGAAATAATCATGAGTGTCTATCTAGTTACTGATGCTAATTCGCTACGCCTCAAAAATTTGTAGAGAAGCTCCTCCTCTTAAAACCTTCTCCTTTCTGAAAATTCCTTCCTTCTCCAACATTCACAATTCCTTGAAGAACCAAAACCCCCACAAGTGACTAGGAGTGCTTGTAGAAGCATATGAGCTTGTCCATACAGGCCTCTAAGATGCATCTAGAATGTGTCTAGAAAGAACTAAGAGATAAGCAGGACAACTAACAACATATCTTCCACAATAAGAAGATAAACATGATGAGGTGTCTAAAATTTTGTAGACGCCATGTGCTCAAATAATGTCGTAACTCCTAAGTGTAGACAACACGTGCATAAATAGAGTGAAAACTCCTGTGTTGTCAACATGACAACTCACAAGAGTTCACATACTCCTATGTGAATAAGTATTAAAATAATGCAAATTACTTAATTAATTAAATTTATTTATTTAATATTCACTTTACTACTTTTAAAATTAATTTATTAATTTTAAATCTCATGCACTCACTTTATTAAATCCACTTGTTTTATCTTAATATATTTTAATTACATGCACTCATCTTGTGACCTAGAATCTTTTAATAATTTTTATATCTTTTCCACTTTTAAATTTATTTTGAAAACTTAATTGATAAAATATTTATTAACTTAAATAATAATATTATTTAGCATTTCTTATGTGGTTAAGGAAGGGAGTCATAGTCACCTGCTAGTCAAGATCTATATGATGCACCACTTCCTACCATACATAAAGAAAACTGAACATGCACACCATACACATGCAAGTATGGGGTAAGTATCCATAAGAAAACACATATGATAATAAATAATTTAACTAATCATCATACTTACATGAAATATAAAGTACCAAGTAATCTCATCATGTAATAAAATGAATGTAAAAACAATATCTGATAATCTTAAAATAATGTTACTAATAATCATCAACTTAAAACTAGTGCTAAAAGAGTTTCGCAACAATAGAAAAATGCAAACTAGGGCAGGCACTATTCACCCCGCCGCCTCCAATTAACCTCTCTTAATGTATTGAGATAAGGTTCAAAGTGGTTTCGTGTTATGATTCATATGTGATTTGATTAAGAGTAGTATTTGAGGCTAGGGCTAGTGGCTAGGCATAGGATTTAGAGTGGACTTAATAATTTTTGCTATGGTTAAGGTTAAGAAAATTATTATGACTAATGTTAGCATAAAGGATTATACCATGGTTAACATTATTTTTGGTGTTAGGATTTTGATTAAGGATTAATGATATAGTGTTATCGTTATCTTTAGGGCTTACATTATCATTAGTATAAGCATAAGGGATTATACCATGGTTAACATTATTTTTGGTGTTAGGATTTTGATTAAGGATTTATGATATAGTGTTATCATTATCTTTAGGGCTTACATTATCACTAGTATAAAAATAAGGGATTATACCATGCTTAAAATTATTTTTGGTGTTAGGATTTTGATTAAGGATTTATGATATAGTGAAATCATTATCTTTAGTGTTTACATTATCATTAGTATAATAGCTTAGGAAATCTATCACTAAGTTTAAGGTTTGAGGTTAGGATAAGAGTTAAGCTTTAATAATATGATTCTATTGATGATTATGTTTAGGTTTAGAGTCTACATCACAATTAGTATTTTTCTTAGAGTTATAGAATCATATTATTAAAAGTTAAGTCTTATCCTAACCCCAAACCTTAAACCTAGTGATATATTTCTCAAGCCATTTTATTATTATTATTATTATGATTATTAAAATTTAAGTTTGGGCAATCAATATTGACTATTATTATTATATCTAGTAATATTATATGATTATTATTATTAAATATAATATAGTCGAATGTGTCAAAAGGGATCATAGGTTATCCTATGACCCCTTTTGACCCATCTGATCAAATCAAATAGGTCCCTAGGGGTCCTAGGGCCTGTAGGGACATATGTTGTCATCAAATATGTTGAAAGGGGTTATAGGTTATCCTATAGCCCCTTTTAACTCATTCAATCAAAAAAAATAAGTCCCTAGGGATCCTAGGACCGCTAGGGACATATGTTGTCAAGAAATGCATCAAAAGGGATCATAGGTTATCCTATGACCCCTTTTAATCCATTCGATCAAACCAAATACGTCACTAGGGGTCCTAAGACTCCAAGGGACATATGTTGTCATGAAATGCATTGAAAGGGGTCATGGATTATCCTATGACGCCTTTCAATCCATTCAACCAAACCAAATAGGTCTTAGGACCCCTAGGGACATATGTTTTCATAAGATACATGGAAAGGGGTCATAGGTTATCTTATGAGACCTTTCAACCCTTTTGACCAAACCAGATAGGTAGCTTGGAGTCCTAGGACCCCAAGGGACATATGTTGTCATAAGATGTGTCGAAAGGGGTTATAAGTTATCTTATGACCCTTTTCGACCCATTCTAACAAACCAAATATGTCCCTACGAGTCCTAGGACACCTAAGGGACATATGTTGTCATGAAATGCATTGAAAGGGGTCATAAGTTATCCTATGACCCCTTTCAACCCATTTGATCAAACCAAATAGGTCCCTATGGGTCCTAGGACCCCAAGGGATATATGTTATCATGAAATGCATTGAAATGGGTCATAGGTTATCCTATGAACCATTTTGACCCATTCAATCAAACAAAATAGGTCCCTAGGGGTCCTGTCATGAAATGCATCAAAAGGGGTAATAGGTTATCATCACCCCTTTCGACCCATTTGATCAAACCAAATAGGCCCCTAGTCCTATGAACGCTAGGGCCATATGTTGTTATGAAATGTATCAAAAGGGGTCATAGATTATCTTATGACCCCTTTCAACCCATTCAAAAGAACCAAATAGGTTCCTACGGGTCCAAGGACCCCTAGGGACATATGTTGTCATGAAATGCATTGAAAGGGGTCATAGGTTATCCTATGAACCCTTTCAACCCATTTGAACAAACCAAATAGATGCCTAGGGGTCCTAGGACCCCTAAGTACATATGTTGTCATGAAATACATTGAAAGGGGTCATACGTTATCACATGACCCCTTTCAACTCATTCAATCGAACCAAATAAGTTCCTATGGGTCCTATGATCCCTAGTGACATATGTTGTCATGACATTCATCAAAAGGGGTCATGCAACATATAGAATAAAGGGACAAGGTAAATCACCAAAGGAAGAGACAAGGTATGTTAAATGTGAATCAAGTTGATGATGTACTGACTGAGTGTGAACTTATGTACAGTTGGGGAATGAAAATGTACCAAATTATAATGATAATATTGGGATTGACATTGTTATGGATAGACATATGATTTGGTCAGATAATTGCACTGCCAGTCAATTCAAATATGCTTGCATGTTTTATTGGTTGTGTAGGATGTATGAAGAGAGGGTGGTGCCTCATATTTGGAGATTTTTTGAGCTTGACCATGGGAATGGGGAACATGATGGAGTAGGGGCATGTGTGGAGAGAGCTCTAGTTAAGGAGAATTTAAAGAATTTAGGATGAGAGCTTCTTGATGCTTGCAACATTGTTGATTGGTGTAGTTCAACATTATCATAGGAGGGGCTCTTGCTTTAGTAGTAGGTAGGTTGTTTTATTTGGTTGAGAAATGGTCCATAGGTAATAGATCAAATTATGCTACTATTAGAGACTCATCAAAAATACATTCATTCGAGAGTTTTGATTTTAGTATATGGACCATTTGGACACTTCATTTATCTTGCTTTTGTCCTAGTTGTTTTAAGTGTGAGTCCTAGTTGTTTTAAGTGTGATTGGGATCATTATGAGTCAAGAGAGTGGATGGACACATGGGCTCAACATTATCTTACTCCATTGTTTGTCATTCCCCTTTTAGAAATGATGACATGGAAAATTCACTTGAGCATAACCACCTATTGAATCTTCTTCAGCTAGGACATGTCTTTGCATTAGTTGCACCATAGGGGAATGATGAGAAATTAGATTATTTGTTAGCACATTGTGTAAGAGGTAAAAAAAATCTTGCACAACCGATCATTGATGATGATGATTCACATATCATACTGGTTCAATTGTTATTGTTGGAACATGGTTGCAAACATATAGCTTATAAGGAATGGAATTCTTGCACTCGAAGACTATCAAAAGCACAAAACAATTCTCATATATTCATATCTTATTATAGCAACAAATGTGGAGTTGTTTAAGCATAAAGGAAGACCAAAAGTAAAAGAACTTTTTACTATTACTAATGCTGATCATGAAGCCCTATTGGAGACCCTAAAATAGAGAGAGGACCCTACATGAACACTCGACTAGGTATATTTACTTCTTATGTTCTTTTTTTCATAATGATTTAGTGAACTGATGATTATCTTGTTTAATATGATTATTTACTAATTTTTTTATAATATTGGAATGTCGGTACATTATGAAGATTAGCCATGCATGTAGATAAAAAACTAACCACAAATTAGAATGAAGACAAATCTATTCTATTTTTGACACTACGATTTTTCACACTACAATTTTTGAAACTACAATTTTTAACACTATGATTTTTGATAGTTTTGTATTGATTCAATAATGATGAAACACTTGGGATATTGTAAATGTAAACTTTTTGATTTAATTTAAGAAACAAATATGTTTTTACTTAATCTAATTTATGAAAAGGGACCTAAAAATGATGATTTTAATACATATTGACACCAAAATTGCACTGTGTCCAATGCCAAAAACTTGAGGGAGGTAAGAAATAATATTCTTACTTAATAATAACCCTAGTGATACCCTTGTTCCAGCCATGGAGAGTTTCCATTGTTTGCAACCACCCCATACTAAAGAGTCTCTAAGGTGCTCTAAGTGCATTTTGAGGTTGATCTTCTAAGGGTTGTAACTTAGAGCTCATGGGGGAAATTGATGAAAAGTCAAATGCTACAAGATAGTCATGTTGAGGCCTACAATAACTTATTTAATTTATGAGAGATCACATTCCATTTGGATTTGACACAACGATCTCGCTTGATGCCAAAACTTGCAATATGCCTCAGTTCATAGGTGCATCATTGCATAACTTTGAAACCGTTGATCTTGGCATTGAATCATCAACCCAATTAGCTTTGAATGGATAGGTGAACTTTAGTGATACCCTTTTTTAGCCATAGAGAATGTCCAACATACACGACCACCCTGTACCTAAGAGTTGCCAAGGTGCTCTAAGTGCATTTCAAGGTCTATCTTCTGATGGTCATAAACCAGAGCTCATGGGGGCTATCAATGATATGTCAAATGCTATAGGATGGTCATTGCAAGGAATAAAATAATCTATCTCATTTCCAAGAGATCACATTCTACTTGGATTTGACACAACGATGTCGCTTGATGCCAAAACTTTTAGTGTGCCTCAATTCATAAGTGCATCATTACATAACTATGAAACCACTAATCTTGGCATCAAATTGCTAGTGCTATTAGCTCCAAATGGGTAGGTGAACCCTAGTAACACCATTTTTCTAGCCATGGAGAGCCTGCAACATTCATGACCACCCCATACCAAAGAGTTGCCAAGGTTTTCTATGTGCATTTTGAGGTTGATCTTCCAAGGGTTATAACTTGGAGCTCATGGGGGCTATTGGTGAAATGTTGAATACTACAAGAAGTTCATGTTGAAGCCTAAGATAACGTATCTCTTTTTTGAGATATCACATTTTATTTGGATTTGGCACAACAATCTCTCTCAATGCCAAAACTCACAATGTGCCTCAGTTCATAGGTGCATCACTGCATAACTTTGAAACCATTAATCTTGACTTCAAATCATTAGCAAGATTAAATCTAGATGGATGGTTGAACCCTAGCGATACCCTTGATCTAGCTACAAAGAGCCCCCAACATTCACGGCCACCCCATACCGAAGAGTAGCCAAGGTGCTCTAAGTGTGTTTTGAGGTCAATCTTTTGAGGGTCATAACTCAGAGTTCATAGAGGCTATTAGTGAAAAGTTGAATCCTACAAGATGGTCATGTAGAGACATACAATAACCTATCTCATTTATGAGAAATCATATTCTATTTTGATTCAACACAATAATCTCTCTCAATGCCAAAACTCATAGTGTGCCTTAGTTCATAGGTGCATCACTATGTAACTTTGAAACTATTGATCTTGACATTGAATTGTCAGTGCCATTAGCTCTAGATGGCTAGGTGAACCCTAGTGGCACCCTTTTCTAGTCACAGAGATCCTCCAATGTTCATGACCACCCCATACTAAAGAGTCCCCAAGGTGCTCTAACTGTGTTTTGGGGTCAATCTTTTGAGGGTCATAACTCAGAACTCATTGGGTCTATCTATGAAATGTCGAAAGCTACAGGATGGTGATGTCAAGGTCTACAATAACCCATGTAATTTTTGAGAGATCACATTTTGTTTGGATTTAGTACAATGATCTTGCTCGATGACAAAACTCACAGTGTGCATCAGTTCATAGGTGCATCACTACGTAACTTTAAAATTGCTTATCTTGGCATCGAATTATTAGTGGCATTAGCTCTGGATGGGAAGGTGAATACTAATGATACCCTTATTCTAGCCACAAAGAGCCCCCATTGTCAACGGCCACCCCGTACTGAAGAGTCTCTAGGTTGCTCTAAGTGTGTTGAAGCAGGTGAACCATAGTGACATCTTAAGGTATTACAAAGATCATTTCAAATTAAACATTGCATCAAAATTTGATAATAAAGGTTGTTAAAATGTTCTTCACAAATTATTACATTTGAATCAAATATAACAAACATAATCAAAATGAATGATATTCCATAAGCATGAACAATACACATGATCTATGATAAGTTGAACAAATTAATATGTATATCATTGTGTACATAAATAAAAAATATATATATATCAAAATACATGTATCCATACACAAATTACACAAATATATCAAAGTTCATGTATCCATAGACAAATTATACAAAATATATCAAAATACATAGATCCATATACAAAATGTGGCTGATCATGTCATTGGAATGTGTATAATATCAATGTTTTTATATAAAATGTGGCATATTCAATCTCAAAATGTCTCATGACATATCCTATTACAACTATACTATCCTATACTACTGGTGGATGATCAAAATACAACCTTTTCTCTGTATTAGGTGGATTGAATATCTACTACATAAACAAAAAATGAAAGCCCAAAGTTAGACTACTAAATTTATATGATTCTATGTATCTAACACTAAATTACTCAAATGCATGATGATCCTTTTTTTAAGGAATATTTATAGTATTACAATTTAATCATAAATACCTCTCTCAATAACCTACTATGCTGGTTAGGAGTACTCTCATATGTCATCGACAATGCATGAACCTCGTTGATTGTGGCCTATATATGTTCAAATATGTTTGTCAGATGAATCTAAAACTTAAACTATAACATTATAAATCATAGCATACTAAATTTTTAACATATAATTAAGAATGTAAAATTTAACTTAGCTCTGTTGACTCCACCTCTAGATATAATGGTTGTGTGAGCAAAGATACAAAACTTTGATGTCTAGCCTCCTATGCACTAGGTGTTTCCATTGAGATACAAAAGACCAGTTGTTAATATCATGAAAATTAGTTTTAATTTTGTTTATGAAAATAAGGAAAATAATAAATAAATGATACTTATACATATAATGGAGCTCTCATTGTGAGTGGAAATTCTAGAGGGTCTGCGATTCCAAATCTACCTAGACTCATCACTAGTAGCCATACCCTTTACATTAAAGAATGTAATTAAATTTCATTACCATAAACATTTTACATGAGTGCATCGATATTTAATCACCTTAAAAACACCTAATTACCTTTCCCTTGTCAATTGGTTGTGCCCCACCCCTTGCAATCTAGCCCCCACTAACAAGTGATCACTACAAGAGAAAAAAGAAGATTAGAAACCATATATGCTCCAATATCAAATAGAAAAACAATGAAAGCACAACATAATGTACCATATATGTCTTAGGGCCAAATGAAATAGCCAAGAGCATGACATTATCAACCTATCTGAGCTCCTCCTTAGTCATCAACTAAACATGAATGGAGATCACATACATGTATAAGTCAATATCAGTTAAAATTAATCTATTATAAAGATTAACTCTAAATCACTTATGCCATAAGAAAAATATATATATACATGTACCGACATAGAATAATTCCATGCCTTTGCATGCCCCTCCTCTCTCACATAATGGTGTGTAGCCTCTGTACATGCATGTGGTGTATCCACCTCAAATAAAAATTGATACTTAGAAAGATCACCTATGAGACCCAAACAAATATTCTTTCATGTTATGAAAGTATGGGGCACACAAACATGTGATGAGATCACCGATGATGAACTCACACCAGCGTCATCAACATGGGGAGGCAACACTGAACTAGCCTAGGATATCAATAGGCTACTCAATATATGGATGGCTCTAATAGTCTAAGAGCTAGCCTCTGTAATGATATTAGGATGTTGTATTGGAGGAGGGGGAGACATCAGTAGGAGGTACAAAAGTGTCATCTTTATTCTACTAGTAAAAGGGTCTATTTTTAGTAGCTCATCCTCCTACACCCATGTTGGGCCCCATGCTCCAATAGTTTACCTTGAGGTGCAACACAAATTTGGTATACAATTTTTTAATGAAATAGAATGTCACCTCTAAATTGTTGTGCAGAGGGATGTCAAAAACCATCCATCAAAGATCCCAAAAGTTTGCATGCATAGTGTCATTTGTGCACCATTTAATTGATAATATGGGCTTTATGCATTCTACTTGTTTACCAATTTTTGGGTCCATAAAAAGGCTAACTATATCATCTTTAGTTATATTTAGGGCCACAACCTTATCATAGTCCAACCCATCATCAAGCATGGCATGCATTTACTCACACCAGTGAAGAGTGGCATTTTGTTCATTGATAAGAGGTTTAATATTATCCACTATGGTGTTGAACACAGATAACATGGAATCCAATGTATGTATAATGTTATATGTGGTTTGCAAAACCCTTAGTTCGGCGATATTTTCAAATATCAAATCCTCAATTCGAGGAGGGTTTTGAGGGGGTAGAGTATCATTTTCTAGATAGTTTTGAGGGGGTACTCAATAATTTAGTGGAGGGTCATGAGGAACATTATTTCCTAGCTTAGTATCATTATTTGGGTCATCCATACCTATTAATTTGCAAAACATTTAATTTCTATTTAAAAAACCTAAATTTCAACAATTTTTATTAAAAAAACCTAAATTTTAACAAATTCTATTTAAAATAACTAATTTATATTAATATTCATTGAAATCATAAATAAATATTAAAAAATATTAACTATATCTGATACCTATTATGAAATCTAATACCTAAAATGGAGCACAACCAAACAAACCAAAAAATACAATGCAAAAGTTGTTGAGATAATGGGTGTTGCACACATTGCATAATATTGTTATATTGTATTATTTTATTTTATTATGTAATGTTGCACCTAGATGAATGTGCAACATGTAAAGATTACCATGGGATATACTTCATGAGTTGTATTGTAACATTTTGATAATTTATTTCATGTAATTATTTAATATTGGGGAAAAAATTAAATTTCCAAAATTGAATGTGTGGTCAATGGGCTACATAGCACATGGTTTATGTAATACCACTCGGTGGTTTTGTGGGACTTGTTGCTATATAAGTAGCCACAAGGGTAGTTGTTATCTGAAAAGATAAAAGGCAAAAGGAAAGAGTCCAGTAGGACAAGGCTTGATAGGTTAGCCAAGGGAGCATTTTGCACAAAGGTTCAAAGCATGACATGGGATCTGTGGATTCATTCTTGTTCACATGGATTTCTTGGTTCTGGCTATGGCTTTGAAGGATTCCATGGTTGTATTGCATTGATGTTTTTGCTGAATAATACATGGTGATGGATGCTTTTCGAAGCTGGGTTTTTCCCTCAATGAGGATTTGTTAGGTATATCTTGTGTCTCATATTTGTGGGTATGTTGTCTATTCTCTTGTATGTAGATTTTAATTACATGTATATTTCAGATCTATTATGGGTTATGTGGAAATGGTTATATTCTTTGTTACAAGTTTCCTTACAAAAATCACTTTCAAATTTTTTTAAAAAAAAAATTATTGTAGATTTTAGGTTTCCAATTTCATATCGGATACTCAATATGATAGCAGGTACCCAATAACTGATTAGATACTCAAAAAGGCTTGGCCCAACTTTTTAGCCTTGGTATTAGGATGGGTGGAAAAAAGTCAGAGTGGATTTTGAAATGCTTTTAGAATTTTTCAAACTCCACCTTTTTCACATCACTAGTTTTTGACACACCATGATCCTACACATACCCATATGTATGTAGGGGACATATAATGACCATTAACAATGACATTAACTCTGCCAATACATGCATGGTTACATCCTTGGCCTCCATTCTTGGGCTAGTGTATGGAGCCTTTATATCAAACCATTCGCTATAAATTGGAGAATATGCTTCATGCCTAACAGTCAAGTGATGCATTTGCATATGCAATTTTATCACCTTGAAAAATTGTATTTGATCCTACTAGTTGGGAACAACTGATTTTTCATTTTATTATACCTAATCTGAAGACAATTGTACAAGAATTTGTGATCAACCGAACTAATCAACAACTAGATCAATTTAACTAGGTTATGGATTTGGCATGTGCTATTCCCATTTATCATATCATTTCAATGTTGGAGGTACTATTTTTTATGTGTGCAAGATATGGAGGAAGAGCAGTGGTGTTGGCAAACATGAAAATTTAATAATACCAAGTCATCTTGAGGAACTTGTGTATGCTCTTGGAAAAATGTCATCAAAAATGTTCATCATGACCTTTTTTGCTTCTACATGTTTTTGCATTGAGCCTTCACACACCTAGTGCTCACAAATGTCTACTTAAGAAGATATGTGAACCTATAATGCACTACTATGTCCTGAAAGATGTAGAAAATCATATAATCCTTCATCACACAAGGTCTTTCGCTTGGTGTGCTCATTCATTGTGTGATAATATATTTTGTAATTTCTTTTTCAACTTTAAATCGATGAAATTAAAAAACATAACAATAGTATGAGCAAAATTAGATGCACAAAACTAAATAAATCAAGAAAATACAATGAATGACAAAAAATATATGCAAAACTAAATAGTAAATACAATTATAGAACTTGCAGGATCTAGTTTGAAGTCATAGTTTTTAAACCTGAATGCCATCATTTCTTTCCACATCAATCACTTGTACAGTAATAATTTTTATTATTTAGAATGGATATAATTTTTTTGGTAACCATATATACTCACAACCTATATTCACAAAGTTATATCAAGTATATCATCTCATTCATTTTCAAACAAGTTGTGCACTACTAAAATGTTTAAATCAAAAATAGAGTAAGAAAATATACGATAAAACTTTACAACATGCTCCCAAATAATTGATAAGAAGAAAATGGTTCTTAAAACATTTCATCTACCAAAGCATGGAGAAGTACAAAGTTTATTATTACACAAGCATAAATGTAAAATAATATCTACTATTGTTGGCTTGTAGAAAGTTGAAGTTATAGCTAGGTACACTAGGTAATGTCATGTTTAGAGCTAATGTCATTGTGGTTCAAAGGTAATTTTTCATGTTTAGAGGTAATGTCATTATGGTTTAGAGGTAATTTTCATAGTTTAGAGGTAATGTCAATGTGATGGTGATAATAACTTCAGTGAAGAGTTGAGTGTAAGGAGTTACTACCATGTACCTATGCTATAAATTCTTGGGAGCCAAGGGACCCTAAACCTATGCTACATTTTCTAGAGACATGAGAGAAATTACTACTGGGTTTAGTACTTCATAACATTTTGGATTATATAGTAATCCAACTGGAGGAAATCATTGATAAACCAAACATATAATGAAGAGGAAACTTGAAAACTTGAATGTTGAAATGTAGAAATGAGAGCTATCGAGGATCAAACCCTTGTACTAGAGTTACAACACAATCTGAATTTAATTTTAGATATAAAAAGAAAAACATGACATAAATCATTCCCAATTTTATGTTCACAACTTAAATGCTCTCCCATGGCCTGAGTTAAAACCCTCATTACTTCATCAAAAATTAAGGAATAAAATATGATTATGTCCCCAATAGAGAATTGAAATGCAACTTTTTTGGATACCACTTAGTATCATGTCAATAGATTCAAGAAATTCTACTACCATGCAAATTAACTTACATTGAGTTAACTCGTAATGTCTTAAAATAGTTAAGTGCTACCTAACTATGTCCAAGGCATCTGCACACTAGAGGCATACTCCACCTTCTAGGTTACCTGCATACCTATATTCATAGGATCTAGACCCTTGAACTACTCACTCGAATGAATATGTAGTTCTAGTTTCTAATTGTTTTGATGTAGCTATATTCATATAACCACTGGTGAGCTTTACTATCCTAATACAACTCTTCACCATCATACACCCACTTGGGTGAATTAGGCAGTTTTTTATACTTACAATACTTTAATACCCTAGTGTATCCTTTATGTTATAGTTTAAAATTAATATAAGGTTGGCCTATATATGTCCTAACTCACTCCTTATATAGTTATTTTTAAAAGGTTGTGACAATACCCATGGCCATGCTACTTGTTGAGTGAGTTTTTTTGTGGTACCAAGATCTTGTTGTTTATATACATACATAAATACATACATATACATATGTATGTATGTATATACATACATACATATATAAAGATCACAAGGGCACAACAATGATATATAGAGATCACAAGGACAAGATAATGAAATGAAACAATCACAAGGGCACGGTAATGAAATCTTAGATATCCATTAATCTCAACAATCCACAAGATCTCTCTATATATATGCATACATATACATACATACATACATACATATAGACACACACACACACACACACACACACACACACACACACACATACATACATACATCTACACATGCAATTATATTATCTTGGAAAACTATATTTCATCATGCTAGCTGTGAACAATTGTCTGTTCATTTTATTTTACCTAATCTAATGATAGTTAGGATATACTTGATTACATAACATGTAATTAGACTAGGAAAAATGGGCAGATTTCGCAAGAAATTTTAGAAAAGCATATCATAGCGGATATTTTTAGAAAGAAACAAGCCATAACCTAGTTAAATTGGTCTAGTTGCTAATTAGCTGGGTTGATTATGAATTCTTGTAGAAATATCATCAGGTTAGGTAAAATAAAGTGAAAAATCAATTGTTTCCATCTAGCATGATCAAATACAATTTTCCAAGATAATAAAATTGCATGTGTAAATGTATGTATGTATGTATGTATGGTTACAAGACATAATAACCCAGCCAAAATAACCATAGACAAAATAAGCCAACCATAATAACGTAAGGAAAAAATAACCCAAGGTCATAATAACCCAATCCAAAATAACTCAAAGTCAAAATAACCCATGGACAAAATGACCCCATAAGATTATAGAGAAAGGAAAACAAAATTAATAAATTACAAGTATATTTCTAAGGAAAAAATTTATTCAAATTTTCAATTAAAGTGTCAAATTATGAGTAATGCCTCTTATATAATCTAAAATATTATTATTGTCATAACCATCAACTAGTCTTTTTAGTCTTTATTTGAGTTTATTGTATTTTTTCTTGCTTGGTTGTGTAGTGTGTCCAGCCATATATTTCTCTATTTTATTCTCTTGGTGACCCTATTCTTTTTTCACTACTTTGATGAATCTCTAGATTGAGTTATGTGATGATTGAAGCGATTCACTAAATCCTCTAAGCCTTCCCTTAATAGAATTATTAGTTTTGGGAATATCATCTTGAATAGTTGAATAACAGTTCTGCATTGTGATTGGAAACTTGGGTGACCATCTATATCCTCTTCTAGTTAGTCTTCCAATCCATGTGTCTTCAAAATAATCAATTATGAATTGCACATCCTCCTCATGTTCTATTTAATAAGGAGATTGTAGAAATATTTCAAATGCATTGATTACGTATATTTGAGGCACAAAAGCTGATGTCTCTTCATAATGCCTTTTGACTTACATCTTTTCATAATAACTCTTATTTAGCTTATTCCCATGAATTTTTCTTTATTTTTATAACTATTTACCATTTTATAAGTTATTTAAGCATATTAAAGATGTTTTAAGGCTATTTAGGGGTATATAATGGATATATGGTCTAAAAATGACCTAAATATCCTCTCTGGTGCCTCAAATCCCTTTTTAAGCATACTAACTTAATCTAGAATGACTATCAGTTATTTTGTCTGTGGGTTATTTTGACCATGGGTTATTGTGACCTTGGGTTATTATGGCGGGGTTATTCTGTCCAAGTTTATTTTGGTTGGGTTACTATGTCCAACAACCTCCTAGTCTACATTACTTTTGTGCAGGATCTTGAGCTAATTCACTTAGCATGGGGTGAGTGAGTTTTATTGTTTTATTATTTGGATTCTAGCATATGGGCTTTGTTTTATCATTGGCTTTGTTCAAGTCCCAATTTTAATGAAGTAACAAAGTGGTTTTTAGGGCGGGAAGGACTATATAATGAAGATGAAACTTGAAAACATGAATGTTGAAATGCTGAAATTAAAGCTATCCAGGATCAAACACCTATGGCAACTTTACAATACAATGTGAAGCTGATTTTAGATATAAAATTAAAAACAAAATAAAAATGTGACATAAATCATACCCCATTTGTTTTGATTGTGGAGAGTTGCATGCAAAAGAGTGTGAAGTGATCTAAATATTGGTGGAGATTTCACTATCATGCCCTTGTGATCACTACAGTTCATTGTCATGCCCTTATGATCTTTGCATTTTGTTGATGTGCCCTTGGTGGAGATCAATGGAGATCTAGGATTTCATTGTCATTTCCTTGTGATCTTTGCATTCCATTGGCATTCCCTTGTGATCTCCTTTCCCATGCTCTATGATTTCATTGTCATGTCATATCCTTGTGATCTATGTGCCCTTTGCAGCTCACTTCAACATTTGGGGTCAAATTGTGACGGAAATTTGCGATGGTGGTTTAATTTGTGGTATTCAGGCCCAAAAGTAGTAGTATTTTCTTTGTGATTTTTTTCAAGCAGAGAAGAGCTACCTATGTAAATGTTCTTTTATCTTCCCTCTAAACATTTATCTCTTTATATTTCCCCTAGCAAGTGATCACAAGGGCATGGAAATGAGATACAAAGATACATGTATACATGTACATACATACATACATACATATATAGTACATACATATACACATACATATATTCATACATACATACATGGTGTTGAAATAGTATAGAAAGTGCTCGACATGAGAAGTCTGCAAGTGAGGTGGTTGACCAATCTTGAAAAATTTTATGCTGAACTAAAAGCTATTGATGATCAAACACATATGCTAGGGTTACAACACAATGTGAAGTTAATTTTAGATAAGGTAGAGGCAGATGCTTAGAAGTTTGATAATCAAAATTGAAGGCATGAGAGCAAAGGAGGAGTGACTTTACAAAGAGACTACATGAAAAAAAATAATACCTAGACAACATAGAGGATATTATGGGATCCACTAGATAGAATCCAAGAAAGTGTTGTGGTAGGTACTATGATATCAGAATCACTTGCAAGCATATTTTAGAATTTATAGTCAAAATATCAAATGTTTATAAGAATGTTTCAGGTATCAGCATAGTCTTCCTGTGATGATACCAAGTATCAAATGCTTATAAGAGTGTTTCAAGGTTGAGAACCACTTCAACATCCTTTGCATGGTTTAGAGGTAATGTCATTGTGGCAAAGGCTTCTGCAAGGAAACGAGCCTTGTGATTATGGTATTTACACATAAGAAGAACTTTCTTCTTTAACTCCTTACACTCAACTCCTAACTAGAGTTATTTTCAATTCCTTGCATATGCAATTTTATCACCTTGGAAAATTGTATTTGATCTTGCTAGCTGGGAATAGCTAATTGTTCATTTTTTTGTACCTAATCTGATGAAAACACTACAAGAATTTTTAATCAACCCAGCAAATCAACAACTAGATCCACTTAACTAGTTATTATTAGTTTCTTTCCAAAAATATTTTCTATAATATGTTTTTGTAAAATTTCTCGTGAACTCTATCCATTTTTCCTAGTCTGCATTATTTTTATGGAGGATCTTGAGGTAAGTCACTTAGCATAGGTTGAGTAAGGTTTATTTTACTATTATTTCGATTCTAGTATATGTATGTAGAGGGATTTCTAACCTTGGAGACTAGAAGATTGGATCCTAAAAATCTTGGAGCATTTGAGGTCAATGGGAAAATTTCAGCTTCAACATGCGTACTAGAAAATTTGTGGATTGATTGCAATGAAGTCTTCATATTTGAATATAGTTATCACATGCCACTACATATCAAGGAGGTCATCTCAGAGTACATTTGGTCATTCATGAGTAAAGGCATTGGATAATTATAGAAGGTGGTGCTTCACCTAGTGGAAGTGGAGTTTCTCATGAGTTCAGGTCCTTTTTCTTCCACTTTTAGTTTGTGATAAACTTTTTTGAGGATTCATATTAGAGATGAGTCAAATTGAATGGCTTGGTAGAAGATTGTCATGTGGCCCTTGGACATCCTATGTCAAACTATATCTAAAGACATTTTAGTCCTGAATATGTGGCAGTAAATTTCTTTTTAAGGAGAAGTGTCTTCATCCATTGGTCTCTTACAAGATGGTGAGTGTCATGGGTATAAGATGTAGGTGTATGTAGGAGGAGGATTTGATGGAGTCACCAGAGGAACAAGTACCCAAAATTTTCAAGCGTGCCAATGATCAAGAAAAGGCAACCATGATCGATTTGTTGGGTGTGGACTGTTGGACAAGAGACCATGTTCACAATGGAAATATGGTGTTCGAGTTTTTTTAGCCCATTATCCAAGTATTAGGAAATATGATGACTACAAATGGAATGATACGAAGAATTATCATAGAAGAGATTTATCTGGAGGTGACTATTGCCCTAGATTTGATCGACACTAGCCTCTTGGGTCGATGTATGTTGACCCTATTTTGTCTAGAAGTTGAAGGTAAGAAGAAACTAATGAAGAAGGCTTGATAGCTATTTAAGACTTATGTCACAAAGGAACATGACATTAGTAATTTTGAGGCCTTTTGTCAAGATAATAATAAACTATTCCCAATAGAAGTAATAGCAAGGCTACTCTTTATTGGAAAAGGGATTGGGTATCTCTTTCATTGAAATGGATAGCACAACTTATTTGTAACTAGTTTTGTAAATACAGAGATAGCTCCTGCATACTATGTAATATTTTTATTTTAGTAATACAAAGGTTACTACCCCCAAGGCAGAGCTTAACTCAATTTAAAAAAAAAAAAATGTATGCAGCTTGATCAATTTTTATGTTGCACTAAAATGTAATAAGTACCTTAACAATTATCTCTAATATACATGTTCAGAAGGAGATATAAAGAGATACCTATTTAGAAGGAAAATAAACCAACATTTACATAGCCCTTGGAAAAAATTACAAAGCTAGGGAATGGTAATGAAATCATAGAGCAAGGGCACGACATGGCAAAAAACTCGCAGAGTAAGGACATGCCACCAAGATCACAGAGCAAGGACAAGGCACCAAAATCACAAAGAAAGGGCATGGCACCAAAATCATAGAGCAAGGTCATGGCACCAAAATTTCAAAGTAAGGGCATGACAATAAAATGTAGAGATGATAAGGGCACGACAACCAATTCACAAAGCAAGGGCATGGAAACAAAACACAGAGAAAATGTACAACAATGAAATGGAAGGATACCATAGAAATGAAATGCACCAAGCACAAGGGCACGATGAAATTCAGAGCTCTCCACCTTCTTTTATGCATAGCTCTTCACCTTCTTTCTTTCGGAGCTCTCCACCTCCTTTTGCACACAACTATCCACAATTAAAACAAATTGGGAGCAACTTATGTTGTGTTTTATTTTTTATTTTTTTATACTTTTGTGGATGTCACAATTATGACTCTGATGTTGGTATTGTGACAACATCAGGGAAAATTGCAAAAAAACTCATGCAAATCACCACAAATTAGACCACTATTGCAAAATGTCATCGCTATTTGACCAAAAATGTTGTAGTATAATAGGGCAATGAATGAGGAGGTGTAGGATAGATTTCATTTATCTCTAGAATAACACACAACAATTAGCTAATTGACACCCTCTCTTTTGAAGATTATCAATGTTGAGAATTATCCCATGGAGGATCATCCTTTTGAAGAAATTTATGTTTGGCAGGATCAAGGGGTGCTATGTTGTTTAGAGTGGAGCCTAATTAGTCACCGAGTGGGAGATTATTAGTTTGTGGTGAGTGATCAAGGAGGTACTATACATACTTCATAATTCTTTGGAGTTCAAAAAAGGTTTGGGATGTGGTTGGTGTTGTGGCTGAAGTATGGCTAATATATGGCTGACATGTTATAACCCTAAAAGTGAAAAGAAATACTCATATAAAAGGGCTTAAGGTTAGGTAACTTTCATTATGTGTGATGCAAAAATTGCTTCCTATGGCAGTATTGAGCTATAAGAAATTACAGATTGTAGTCAGGTTGTAATCACTAGATCATAATAATATTAGACTTGCTATTTGTTGGATGTAGCACAAGGTTTGGGTGTATCACATTAAATCTTGGTATCTTGTGTTCTCTTCTATGTGATCTATTATTTTATATTTGCATTTAATTTTTACTTTTATCTGAGTTTAATCCTAACAAGTGGTATCAGAGCTAGGTTTTTTTTTAAAAAAATTCCAGTTATCCTCTACAGGAAAGTCTCATGGTTGAGTGGCAGTCTCATAGTTGTGTGGGAGTGATGATAGAAAAGGGTAATATAAAGGTTGACAAGTTTAATGGGAAAAAAATTTAGTTATGGAAGATGCAAATGGAAGACTATCTTTATTAGCAAGATTTATGGAAGCTGTTGGAAGGAAAATCCAAGAAATAGGGAATTGTAATAGATGAGGATTGGGAGATTTTAGACAAAAAGGCACCTGGAAGAATTCAGTTATGCCTCACACCATTGGTGACATTTAATATTACAAAAGCAAAGATGATAGAAGAAATGATGCAAATCCTTGCGAAATTTTGTGAAAAACCCTCTGCTTCAAATAAGCTAGTTCTCATGAAGGGTTTATTTAATATGAAGATAACAGAAAATGGATCTATTGTAGATCATTTAAATGAGTTTAATATGATTACTAGTTATTTATATTCTTTTTCTATTAATTTTGATGAAGAAATTAGGGCTCTCTTGATTTTTTGTTCTTTGCCTGGAAGCTAAAATGGCTTGGTAATCACTATAAGTAATTTTATTTCTGGATCTAATACATTAAAATTTGATGATTTGATTGGTGTTATTTTGAGTGAGGAATGTTCTAGCAAAACCTTAGTTGGATGTACATTAGGAAGTTCTTTGAACACACAAAGTAGAGGCCGAACGGCTGAGAGAGGAAACAATTTAAGAAATCATTGGCAATTAAGAGGAAAATCACAAGGGAAGATGTTTCAATCAAGAGGACCAAACAATTGTTGGTATTGTGGGAAACCAAGACATGAGATTTATGCAAGTTGCCTACAAGTAAATGGGCTTTATAGAATAAATGGGTTTACATGTTGAAAGAAGAGGATGGAGGTAAGAAAATATTTAAAGCCAGGTTAGTTGTAAAAGAATATGCATAGAAAAAAGGCATTGATTTTGATGATATATTCTCTCCTATTATGAAACTAATTTCTTTCTGTACTAGTTTAAGTATTGTGGCCACTAAGGATTTTTATTTGGAGAAACTTGATGTAAAAATAACCTTTCTCCATGATTATTTGGATGAAGAGATATATATGATGCAATCATAGGGATTTGAGGTCAAAGGTAAGGGGAACTTAGTGTGCAAATTAAAGAAAAGTTTATATGGCTTGAAGCAAGCACCTCAACAATGTTATCTAAAATTTGACAATTTTATGCATAAGCATGGATATAGTAGGCATCATTTTGATCATTATGTTTATTTTAGGAGGTTGGATGATGCAAGCTACATTAATTTATGTTTATATGTTGATGATATGCTTGTATCTAGGTCTAACATGGATCACATTAAGGGGTTCAAATGCAAGTTAGCACATTTATTTTATAATAAAGATTTTGGTGAAACAAAACAAATCCTTGGTATGAAGATTTGCAGAGATAGGAAGAATAGGAAATTAACATTATTTTAGGCTGATTATATTGAGAAGGTGTTATAACATTTCTCTATGGAGAATGCTATAGCTGTTAGCACATCTTTACTTGGTCATTTGATGTTGACTAAGGAGATGTGTACAAAGACACATGAAGAGGAGGATAAGATTTCCAAGGTATATTATGCTTTAGCCATAGGAAGTTTGATGTATGCTATGCTATGTACAAGGCTAGATATTTCATATGCAATGGGAGTTGTTAGTAGGTATATGAGTCATCCAAGAATTGAACATTAGACTATTCTTAAATGGATTCTCAAATATTTGAGAGGAACATCCAGTAAGTATTTACACTTTGGGGGCTCTACTACTAATTTACATAGATACATTGACTTAGATTTGGTAGGGGACATTGATTCCAAGAGGAGTACTATGGGTTATGTATTTACTATTGGTTGGGCAGTAGTGAGCTAGATTTCTAGGCTATAGAAGGTGAACACTTTATCCACTACAGAGGCAAAGTATGTTGTTGCTATAGAGGCAACCAAGGATATGATATGGCTTTAGTTCTTCCTAGAAGAATTGGGACACCCTCAAATGGATAATCATTTTTTTATAGATAGTTAGAGTTCCATTCATCTTGCAAAGAATTCTTCTCTACATTTAAAGACAAAACACATACAATTGCAGTACCATTTCACTCGATCAGTTTTGGATGATGGACAGTTAAAGCTAGAAAAGATAGATACAAATGAAAATTGAGAAGATATGTTTACAAAGGTAGTGACAAGGAAGAACTTAAACTCCTTTTCATCTCTAGTTGGTCTTCTAGATTGAATAGAATAAAAGAATAGTAGAGGGTATGTGCAAGATCATGGTGTGCCAAAAAGTGGCGATCTAAAAATTTTGTAATTCTAAAATATCTCAAACCATTTCAAAATCTATTCCAACATTTTTCCCACCCACTCTGATATTAAACGAAAACAATTAATAGCTTTATAAGCTCTACTATATCTTTTGATATCAAACCTATATGGTCAACTTTAAAAATATCTTTAAAATGTGCTTTTGGCCTATTTTATTGTGATTTTTACTTCAAACATGTAGCTAATGACCTTTTCTTCACCAAAATTTGATGAAATGAAAAGGGTTTATTAAGAATGCTCTTATCTTTCCATAAATGTAAGGTTTGTCAAATTATGAGTTTAGTAAGTAATTATTATTTATTTTATAATAGAGTTATGTATAAAGTGTTGACTGACACACTACTTGAAAAAAAACTATAACTTTCAAATGGTACAACATTTTTTAAATCCAAAAGATGCATCACATTCTATGTTTCTTCTACTACAAGGGGGGAAAAAAATGAAAAATTGAATTTTGTAGAGTTTTGAATTAGTTAAGGTGGTTAAACATGAGAGTTTTTTTATTCCAAATATACTAAATCCAAAAATTAATTATTAATTATTAATTTAGAATAAAAATTCTCAAAAATATGTGTCACATCCAATAATGAGTCTACTACTTATATCTAGAATATTATTAAAAAATATTATCATTTGATTTTGATTAAGGTTATCAGACATACATCTCTTTCTTATTTATTTTTTTGAAATTTTTGTAATATTGCATTAAAATTCAAAATTTTGACCAATAAATTTTCTTTTTTTTAAAGATAAATCCTAGTAGTTTAGAAACTAGATTCAATTTGCTAGAGATTCTTTTCTCTCAACTTTGTGTTATAAAGTTAATAACAAGTAGAAAATTGTATGTCAAGTTGATATAGCCTTGATTTTCTAATTTTTTATTGCCACTTAAGACCATAGTTTGGTTGACCATGATCTTGCACATACCCTAGAGTCCAAGGTGGTTTTGATACACTAGGAGCCCCATGTGGTAGCAGTATTACTATAGGATCAGTCTCCAAGTGGAAGATTGTTGTTTAGAGTGGAGTTTGATCAATCCCCAAGTGGAATATTATTAGTTTGTGATAGCTGATTAGGGAAGTGTTGTACATACTTCATAATTCTTTGGGGTTAAAAAAATGTACTTTTGGGTTGTGGCTGATGTTGTGGCCAATGTATGGTCAACATATGGACAACATGTTGTAATCCTAAAAGTGGAAAAAAATACTTATATAAAAGGGCTTAGGGTTATGTATCTTTCATTATGTATGATGCAAAAGTTTCTTTTGTGGTGGTATTGAGTTGTAAGGGATTAGTGATTGTAATTAGGTTGTAATCAATGGATCATAATAATATTGTACTTGTTGTTTGGTGGATGTAGCCCGAGGTTTGGGTGAAGCACATTAAATCTTGGTGTTTGATGTTCTCTTCTATGTGATCTATTATTTTTTGATCTTTTTTTATATTGGCATGTAATTGTTATTTCTCTCTAAGGTTAATCCTAACATGCTAGACCTTCCTTCAATTCCCAAAGCCACATCCCCCCAAGATTAAAAAAAAAAAAAAAAAAAAGGTAAGAAAATTTCAAAATGAAGTCTCCAAAGGAGGTAAGTCTCCATACCAAAGAGTCACAAACATGGGGGAAAGGGATGTGATAACTTTGGAGCAGTTTTTGGAGCTCAGTAGTGAGCCTTGTCCTAGAATTCTCCTTATTATAAACTCTTTTACATTTCCTATCAGGGGTTATATAGCTTAAAATTAACATACCATAATATCTAGTACAAGCCTCTCTCAAGGGATGGAATCTGGAGTGCATGAGGGGGTTATCTTTTATCCATTGGTCTTCCCATAGGTCAATGTGATTTTCATCCCCAACCACCCAATGAGTACCCATCTTCAAACATTTATGGGTATGCACCACATTGTTCCAAAATTTTGAACCTAGGGGTATTGGAACAAGTCTCCTCTAAGAAACTTCACTTTCAAAATCCTCTACCAATTATTTAAGGAGTTTATCAATCCCCATCCAAACTTAGTCAAGAGGGCCTTATTCAGATGCCCTATCTTTCTCAATTTCAATCCTGCTAGGGCCCTATGTCGACATACTTTTCCCCAACTTACCAAACTCATTCTGGCCTTATCTTCTAATCTAGAGAACAAGAAATTTCTTTGGATTTTTTCAAGAATATCCCTTTATCCTCTTAGGAGTTTAAAAATAGAGAGGAAGTACACTAGAATATCGTACAAAGAAGCTAAGAGAAGAAGGAGTTTCCTCACACTACTTAGGATTTTTTCTTTCTAGCCTACAAGTGCCCTCTTAAAGTGATTAACCAGACCATTCTAGTATGGTATGCATACTTCCCTAATAGTGAGTGGGAGGCCAAGATAGGTATTTGAAATACTTGGCTCCTAGCATTCTAGTATTCAAGTCACCTTTTTCCTCAAACTAGTGTTCATGTTGAAAAAATAGAATTCTTTATTTTTCAATAATTTATGCATTGTCCTAAAGCCTCCTCATATTGATTCAAAATTACTTTCCACTCTTTAGCTTCCTAGACTAAAGATATGCCAACTAAGAAGGTGTCATAGATAAATTGATGGATAACCTATGGGGGAGATAAGGATGCATGATTTATGCCTTTTATTCTACCAAAATTA
The DNA here is from genome assembly GCA_028749045.1 of Cupressus sempervirens. Taxonomy (NCBI): domain Eukaryota; kingdom Viridiplantae; phylum Streptophyta; class Pinopsida; order Cupressales; family Cupressaceae; genus Cupressus; species Cupressus sempervirens. Next base: position 279,550,157 of record CM053793.1, on the reverse strand, counting down.
GCTAGGGCCATTAAATTTCTTCTCATCACATCTACCATAATGATTAATAGCTAAGGGGATAGGGGGTCATCATGTTGCAGACCTTGAGAGGAGTCAAAGAATCTACTTTGGGACCCATTGAATAGAACCAAAAACTTGACAGTATTAATAGCAACCCTGATAATCTTAATGAAATTCTCACTAAATCCTAACTTGATAAACATATCAAAAAGAAATTCCCACTTGGCCTTATCATAAGCCTTGGATATATCAAGTTTTAGGGCCATACCTGGATTCATCCTCCTCTCCATTGAGTGAATTACCTCATGTGTGGCTGTGATTGCATCCAGAATCTATTGCCTTGTGAGAAAACCATTTTAGTGTCGGCCTATGAACTTATCAAGAAGGGATTGATGAGGTTAACCATAACCTTGGTGATAAAATTATAAACCATGTTGCTGATATTTATGGGTCTGAATTCTTCAAAATGTCTCAGGTCCTCCATCTTAGGTATTAACACTATAAATGTATGCTTAAGTTATGCTAGTGTTTGAAAACTACTGAACAACAAAGGCTCAATATCAAATAATAACACTCACATAACCTAAGGGTTAGCTATTTCCTATCAATAATTATGTGTGTAAACCATTTGGAACCAACTTCAACAAAACCACAATTGGCTATCTACTCTTTAGGTTCTATAGAACCAAGGTGGGTATACCTATGGGATGACTCAAAAAAAATGTTGTAGTATAAGAATTTCTTTAGTTTCATTCTGATTCTCATCTTTCATCTCTGACATATGGGTAGTTTATTTATTTCTTCACACGTTCAAATGATATACACCCCTTACAAATAGATTAGGTTACAATTCTTCTTAGATTTGTAAGAAATTCCAACAATAGCAACTAACTAAAGCTAAAAAAATTTATTCAAACAAGTGTTGACCATCTCTGAGACTCTTCAAAATAGTGAAATAAAATTGATTTTAATTGTAGACTTGATGCTTATTTATGATCTACCTATCTGCAGATTGAATAAATGCGATCAGTGCCTATCCCATTGGGATTCAGAGTCTACTACAATTTCTAGATTTGATTTGTTGCATTACAACAAATACTATTAGCAATTCTTACTAGAATTCATTCTTACATACATCCTTTCTATTACCATGGCAATCCCATCAAACTCATTAAAGCCTTTTGTTAATTCATTGAATTAATAGCAATAATGAATTGACATACAATCTAAATGAATTGCATTCAATTGGATGAGCTTTACTTCACACAATATTAGAATAACCAGGTAACAATAAAGGAGACAAAATTCCCCAAGAACAGATATCAGGATAGCTATATTTTGTGTTGATTTTCCTTGAAAATTGTATACAATTGTAGTACAACTCAGAATGACTCTAAAAAGACACAAGTATCACATGATATCAATGTATTCTCAAAAAAATTGCAGAGAAGATACATCATGAAGTTTTCTCAATAATTGGACTAAAAAATACTTAGTGTAGTACTAAAATTGCATTAGAAATTGGACCATTCTCTAATCCTAGAATCTCACTTATATAATGTGATATGCAACAAGCTTCAGGCATAGAGAACTAACATGTTTCCTTTACAAAAGATATTTACATACATTTGTCACAAAAAGACAAAATTGTGAGTAACAGAACGATTTATACATCAATATATTCTTTTGGTAGGTCCCCCTTCTATTACATCCTCTCATGTTATTGATCTCTTGATTGGCTACTATTCTGACTCTTCTTTGTAGGTAGCTAGGAGACTTTCTAGTGATGTGTCAAGCTCCGATTCATGAAACTTTACCTCCACTCTGGCATTTTCACTCATATCCTCATGTATTGCCAAGGTAACAGTTACACTTGGTTCTATTTTTGCTATTTCATCCAACTGATCCATTATATCTTTCACATGAGATGGATGCCCTTCTTTATCTTCTTCTCCTAGGTGCTGACGGAAGTGAATCGATGATTAGTAATTCATTTTCATGTATTTCTTCATCATTACTTTAAGCTTCCTCTAAGTGTTCATCAAAAGCAATATCTACCATCCACTTGTCATAAAGTATATTATCTAAAAAATCAAAATGCAGAATATCCTATTACTTCTTGATAACATACTTAGCTTCACTATCAATATCAACAAATCCTTGTTTCAAAGAATCAAATAATATCTGGGCTTTCACCATTTCTTTTGCTATGGTGGCCCAACATGCATGTCCTATTTCATTGATGATTTTATTCATTCTTAGACAAAAAAAATTATCTAATTCCTTAGCCCATTCATCTTTAAAAAAAATAATTATTCTTCCTATCTATACCACTAGGGAATAAACCAAATTTTTGGCTCTTGTACGTGCTCAAGTAGCCCACTATTCTTCTCCATAGATGAATTCTTTTATTATCAAATTTGAGAAGATCAATAATAATATCGTAAGTTTTTTCAATTTGATCATGTGAAAATTATATGACAGAGTAACACAAAAATGTCATTCTTTCCTTCTTTTTACCCATTTATTCACAATAGGCTTTAGAGCCTCATCACGAGTTTTCAATTCATCACATATATTTATTGTCTTTTTAAGCTGGTCATAAAATAGTGGCCATTCAATTTTATCCCCCAAATATCTGAGAGCTATTCTCAATTTATCTTCATACTATACATTCATTTCTACATGTAATACCCACAACTTGCTTTTTTCTTCTTCAAAGTCTTCTACAGTGTAATATTGTTGCCTTTGTGGGCTATCTAGAAATTCTATGAGAGGAATGGATTTAAAAGGCTCCACTAGAGGATGGGGATATGTTATTCTTGGCCTTGTAGACCTCCCCATTACTTTGTTTTCAAGTTCAATCCTCTTTTAAACTTCTTTATTATGGGCTTCCAAAACACTCTCATACTTACTCTACAGTTCAAACATTGTTTTTTCTTCTTTCTTTGTAGTGGCCAAAACAAACTAAGAGGTTCCTATACCCATATGAGCTTCCTGTACATGGGATGTCTTTGCTACTATTCTTAGAATGATATTTTCCATTAATCTTGAGTCATCTAGCTATGATGAAAAGACCCTAGATCCATTTCTCAATGACCATATAACTAGAGTAGTCTAGTCTTCATTGAATGCAATCCCTATGAATTCCTTCTTGCCTAGGTCTTGCACATCCATTTTATTTGAAATAGAATTCTAAATCAAGGCATTAGCTATGCCCCAATTGATTAATAATAAAATATTTAAGGATTTAACCATCTATCTCCCCTCTTCAGGGGTTATGTTTTGGAATTCCTGCATCATTTTTTCTTTTATTTCATTTTGCAAGATTGTCTCCTTCAGCTTAGAATGCTCTGTTCTTAGCTTATTGCATCATTCTTTGAACTTTCCCATGTTGGTTCTCCATTCAAACTGGCAAGAGGCCCTAGATTTAACAAAATTATTATCTAACAAAAATTGTTGACTTGCTTGCTCTAACACAGGGTCTAATTCCATTCCTCTATAATCTACAATTGTCAGTTCTCAAAACTTGGCACAAGAGGCTATTGGGGGTTTCCTTCATCTATTTTAGATTGAGTAACAAAAACTCCTCCTTGAGACCCCAACTATTCAATTTTCTCCCCAGTAAATTGTCCCTCTTCAATCGTTAGAGGGGTCTATGAAGGTGAGTATTCTTCAACATGAGGATCTTCCTCCCTTATTATTTTCCACCTCTTAGGGGAGGGCTTAGGAGGCCTCTCTTCCTAGAGAACACTAGTGGACCCAACTATTTGTTTGCCTTTGTCCACAATGATCTTTTTATTCTGAATGATAGTATAACCTAGCCTCTTTTGGATAGTTAATTAACTTGCCCCTATCTTGGAAGTAAATCCCAATTTTCTTATTACCTCCCTGGCCTTTGAATGCAGTGTCACATCCTTTGATACCATAAAATTCAGCATAGTTGAGTGCAGAAGCAATCTCCAGCATTATCTGATTGTGTTCCTATTTGTTTTCCAAATTTTCTACAATAAGAGTACCAGTTGGACCAATATGTTCAATAACAATTGAATTTTGGTCATAGTCTCCTATGGATCCAAGATGTAACTTCATCAAACTTTTCCATGCAACAAAGTTGTCCTTGTTGAGCTTGGGAACTTCTCTCTTAGGCATTTTTATTTTTTTTGCTTATAGTCCCTTTTAAACTGAATCAGCAATTTGGCTCTAATACCAATTGTTAGAATTCTTTAGAATAACTGAGAGGGGGGCGGGGGTGTGAATCAGTTATCCAAGGTCCAAATGCCCTAATCAAACTTTTTCACTAATTGTAGTGAGCCCATTAAACTATTCATCCATCCAAGCTTAAATCAACCATCTTAGCAAGTTATAGTAAATCAATATGCAGGAATATAACATGCGAGATCAACATATGACACAATGATTTATGTGGAAACCCAATTTGGAAAAAACCACTAGTAACATGCTACTTGATTTTCACTCTTCTAAAGTGATGCCCTGTTAAAGGCTTACAACACACTGTTAAATGTGACCTTGTTAGAGAATTTCACCATACTATTAGGAATGGGCCTGATCAAAGGACTTTAGAACATTCACTTGAAATGTCACCCTATTAAAGGATTTATTACATGGCTATTAAACCAACCGAAGTCCATAGGATTTAAACTGTCTGTTACAATTGCTAGAAAGTAACAATAATGTCTTTTTGATCTAATACAACTTACAACATACTTTGCAAATTTTGGATCACTCTTGAGTTTAGTCCTTTTTCTTGGCTTTAATCAGTTCAACTCTAATAGATTGTCATCTCAAGCTTCATCTCCTTGAGTCTTTTTACTCATCATACCAATGCAATCATATCTATGGTCATCTATTGAAGCAGAGTAACTGTGCTTTATGTTCTTTAGCACCTCCTTCACCACTATTATGCTTTCATGCTTGACCTCTCCTCTCTCTCTCTCTCTCTCACTTCATGACCTTATGATTCCTTAAATAAAAATCTAATTTTCCTTTGCCGCTCGATTCTCCCTTTCCAACTTTAGGGTTTCAAATGAATTAGGTAAGATACAATGTATCTACCCTATATCTTTCTCTTATCTAGAAACTTCATCTAGACTCCAATTGTAATCTCCAAAAAAGTTCTACATGGTGTTCTATGCCACCAGTTCATCATTCTTATCTTCTATTTAATTCACAGACTTCTAGATAATCACCTTGTCGGCTTAGTTCTAGCGAATCTTCAATTTTTGAAATAATGCAACAACTCAAAATTATTGGTTTTACTGATGCTTGACATCTTTGTGTCACTCGAAACTATTGGTTTACTGATGCTCGACATCTCTATGTTACTTGGCACTTGTATCTGCTCGGCACTTGGTTCTACTGGGCACTTGGTTCTGCTCGACACTTGGTTCTACTGGGCACTTGGTTCTGCTCGGCACTTGAAGTTGAACTTTCTCAGCTTCAACTAGGATTTTTTTCAGCACCTACTAGCTTCCTTGGCTCCCTCTCTCTAATGAACTTTAGTTAGGCTTTACAAATGTCTTAGCTAAAACTTTACATCTTTGATATGTTTCAGCGCAACCATTCTCTGTGTCTTAGAGTATGTCATTAGTACACTACTTCATCAATGGCTTAGCTGATTCTTGGACTTCATTACAATATCATAACTTCAACCTTTCTCTAGGTGTTCTAGTTACATCTTATTGATTGCCTCCTCCTTGTCAATCAACCAATTGATAGTATTTGGATCACTAAAGAAATTGTCATTCCTGCAAGTAGCAAGTTAGAAATCAATGACAAAACAATGATTCAGAACATTCTTTACTAGTTCCATATGATCATTTCCAACAATTTTCCTCATGATCTTTTCAATCATTTCCAACAATCTCCCTCTTTGGCATTGATGGCTAACCAAACTAATCAATTGATCAACTTAGTTACCACCAAGATTGTATATGTTATCTGCTACTTTTCTTGGTTGTTGCATCCTTACTACTAATCTCCTTACTACTGATCTCTTATATCTCCCTCTTTCATTTATATCTATCTCTTGCTTTGTATTGATCAGGTTTCTGCATATTTCTCCCTCTTTGACATAAATGCCAAAGATGTAGCATCTTTATCATGTAAAATATAAGCTTTTGGCTTCTTGATGTCTTCTCCCTCTGTCACCATGCTTGTGACTGATTTAGAGTTTTTTCTCTGGCTATCTTCCTCTGCATCATTTTTTTGATATTTCAATGATTTGTTCTTGTTGATTTAGGGAAACATCCTTGTTATTTTATACTACTAGAGTTAGTCGTTTTACCCCCAACTTGCCTCTAAGATATTCGTAAGCATCCTTGCGCAATGGTTTGGTCAAGAGATCTGTTATTTGTTCCTTTGTGTGAATGTATTCTAATTTTACGTGTTTTTCTTCTACCAGTTCTCTTACATAGTGATACTTGATTGCAATGTGCTTGGTTTTTGCATGCATTACTGGATTCTTAGATATGTTTATAGCACTTGTGTTATCACAGGTTTAGTTACCTCTTCTTTCATTCCTGTCAGTAGATGTGTGAGCCACACAATGTTTGTACAATTGACTACTATTGCCACATATTCTGATTCTGTAGTGGACTGGGATGTGCATGTTTGTTTCTTGCTAGTCCAAGTAACTAGCCTTTTACCTAAAAATAATGCACCTCCACTTGTGTTTTTCTATCATCAATGTTGCCTCCCCAATCTGCATCTATATATGCATTGAGTTCAAAATTCTCATTCTTTTTGTAATATAGACCAAAGTTATCAGTTCCTTTAAGATACCTCATTATTCTTTTTACTGCTATGAGATGATTTTCTTTGGGATTATTAGAGAATCTAGCCACTATTCCAACTACTAATGCTATGTCTGGTCTGCTATGTACAACATATTGTAGTTTTCCAATCATGGATCTATACATTATTTGATTGACTTCATCTGATTCATCATTTTTGGATAGCTTATTTCCTATTCCCATTGGTGTGCTAACTAGTTTGGACTCCTCTAATCCAAAAATTTTGAGTATCTCTTTGATATACTTTGATTGTGTCACAAATATACCATGTTTTAGTTGATCTACTTGCAATCCAACAAAAAATTTGATCTCTCCAAACATAGACATCTCAAATTCATGTTTCATTTTGTCAGCAAAGCCTTTACAAAACATTTCCTTTCCTCCAAACACTATGTCATCCACAAAGATTTTAGATACAATAATATCCTTTCCTTCTTCTAATTTGATGTACATGTTGATGTTATCATCAGTTCTTTCAAATCCTATTTGCACTAGATACTTGTGAAGTCTCTCATACCATGCTCTAGGTGCTTGTTTCAAACCATAGAGTGCTTTATGTAGCTTACAAACTATATCCCTATTGTTTTCATCAACAAATCCCTCTGGTTGTTCAATATAGACTTCTTCTTCTAGTATACCATTTTAAAAAGTAGACTTTACATCCATCTAATAGACTTTAAAACCTTTATATGCAGCATATGCAAGTAAAGTTCTTACTCCTTCCATTCTAGCAATAGGGGAAAATGTTTCCCCATAGTCTAGTCCTTCTTCTTGAGCATAACCCTTGCATACTAGTCTAGCTTTGTTTCTAGTAATCTCACCATTTTCATCTAGCTTGTTTCTGAATACTCACTTGGTGCCAATCACATTTTTGTCAACTGTTCTGGGAACTAAACTCTAGCTTTTTTTCTTCTTTATTTGATCAATCTCTTCTTCCATAGCTTTATACCAGTCATCATCTTGTAATGCACCATATATTGTCTTAGGTTCAGATTTGCTAATCAGACATGATTCATGTCTCAGTTTGTTCCTTGTCATTGATCTTGCATCTTTGTCACCAATTATCTGTTCAGCAGGGTGATGTCTTTTTACATATTTGAATAATCTTGGTTCTATTATTGTTTCCATGGTTGATCTTTTAGATTCAGGATCACTATGCACTTCATTGTCAGGTTATTCTTCATCTCTTTCATGTGTACTGACTTCAGTATCAGATTGTACATTTCCTCCATTATGCAACTCAGCTTCTGAATGTAACTCGGCATTCACTAGTTGTGACTCAACTAAAACTAAAATTTGTTGTTGCGCTTCAATTTGATTGACATCATCCTCATCAATAGTCATTCCTTCATAAGAATACACAAAGGTTCTATATTCATCCATTCTCTTTGGTTCTTCAGCTTGGATTTCTGTATGCTCATCAAAGTTTACATTTGCACTTTCCACAATTATGTTAGTGTTAGTATTCAAACACTTGTATGCCTTACTTCCAGTGGAGTAACCAAGAAATATGCCTTCATCACTTTTTGCATCAAATTTTCCATTTCTAGCATTTTTAAGGATAAAGCATTTGCAGCCAAATACTTTGAAATGTTTTACATTGGGTGAGTGACCATACCATAATTCAAAAGGTGTTGTATCTGTACCTTTCTTGACTTGTACTCAGTTCAGTGTATGAACAGCTACACTTATAGCTTCTCTCCAGTATTTTAGAGCAACAATCTTTTCTATCATTAATGTTCTGGCATAGTCAATCATAGATCTATTTCTTCTTTTAGCAATTCCATTCTGCGGGGGAGTTCTAGGGGCTGACGTTTGTCTTTTGATTCCTTTTTCATTACAAAATATCTTGAATTCATTTGATGTGAATTCACCACCTTTGTCTGATCTCAAACATTTCAAACTCTTTCTTGTTTCCTTTTAAACTCTAGCCACATACCACTTAAACATTTGAAAAGCATCAAATTTTTGCTTTAAGAACATAACGGTCATCATCCTAGAATAGTCATCAATAAGAGACATTATGTATTTATCTCCTGTATAGCTTTATACCTTCGTTGGACCACATAAGTCAGTATGAACTAACTCAAGTACTTCTTTAGATGTATAGTTCTTACTTTTGAAACTTGGCTTTGTCATCTTTCCTAGCTAACATTGTTTGCACATGATATTATCAGACTTCTTCAATTTTGGTAAACCTTTGACTTTCTTCATTTTACTGATATTGACCAAATTTTCAAAGTTGACATGACATAGCCTTCTATGCCATAACCACTCATTATCAAATTTTGCAAAAAAACAAGAAACATCATCCATATCAAGGTAAAGCAGATTACTCCTTGTTTGATCTCCTTTTCCTATCAGTTTACCATCAGTATCATAGATTTTTGCAATTTTGTTTCCAAATTCTACTTTGCATCCTATATTGCCTAACTATGAGACACTTAGCAAATTGTAGTTTATTCCTTCAACATAGTTTGCATTATCACATTAAATTTGTTTTGTGAGCTTAATGGAACCTTTTCCTTTTATTTGACATGGAGCATCATTACCAAATCTAACACTATTTCCATCATACTGAGCAAAGTTAACAAACTTACTTCTGTCTCCTCTCATGTGATGTGAGCATCCACTATCTATGATCCACTTGTCATTTTTGTTCATACATGTTACCAATGCTATAGTTTCTTCTTCATCAGATTGGTCCTTCATGGCTACATAAACAACTTCATCATCATTATCATCAGAATTCTCTTCAACAATATAACACTTCTTGCCTTTGTCTTTGTAATCTCTCTTGTCATCTTCTCTTCTATACTTGTATTTGTTTCCTTCCTTATAATCCTTTTTCTGTGTACATCTTGCAGCAATATGTCCTACTTCATTGCAATTGAAACAAATGATAAGCATCTTACCTTTGAATTTTCCTTTGCCTCTATGAAATCTTCTAGCTAGCAATGCTTCAAATTGTTCCACATCCTCCTCATCAGTGCTACTATCACTGGATACATATTTCATTTTTCTTCATTTCTTTGATTTCACCTGTTCATCATCTTTCAATGATAGCTTGGCCTTGAAAGTAGATTCAACATTCTCAGGTCTGTAGTTATCAAAGTTAGATAACTCAAATGCAGTGAGCCTACCCACTATACCTTCAAAACTTAGATTGTTTCCTAGTACACATCTTAGTTCTTGTATAGCTGATACTCTAATAGCATAGATAGGGAGCAAGGTTCTTAAGAACTTACTATTAATAGTATCTTTATCCAATTGACCACTCAAAAATCTTATTGCACTTACCACTTCCTTTATTCTTGCTCCATATTGAGCAACATTCTTATTTTCCTCCATTTTCATATCATCAAACTTTCCTCTGAGGCTTTCTCTTTTTGCTATTTGTACATTCTGATCTCCACCATAGATGTCTGATAGGGCTTTCCAAATTTTTAATGCAGTGTCACATCCTTTGATATCATCAAATTCAGCATAGTTGAGTGTAGAAGCAATCTCCAGTATCGTTTGATTGTGTTCCTATTTGTTTTTCAATTTTTTTGCAGTAAGCGTACCAGTTGGATCAATATGTTCAGTAACAATTGAATTTTGGGCATAGTCTCCTATGGATCCAAGATGTAACTTCATCAAACTTTTTCATGCAACAAAGTTGTCCTTGTTGACCTTGGGAACTTCTCTCTTAGGCATTTCAATTTTTTCTACTTATAGTCCCTTTTAAACTGAATTAGCAGTTTGGCTTTGATACCAATTTTTAGAATTCTTTAGAATAACTGAGAGAGGGGGGTTAGAATTGGGGGGGGGGTGTGAATCAGTTATCCAAGGTCTAAATGCCCTAATCAAACTTTTTCACTAATTGTAGTGAGTCCATTAAACTATTCATCCGTCCAAGCTTAAATCAACCATCTTAGCAAGTAACAATAAATCAATATGCAGGAATAAAACATGCAAAATCAACATATGACACAATGATTTATGTGGAAACCCAATTTGGGAAAAATCACCAGTAACATGCTACTTGATTTTCACTCTTCTAAAGTGATGCCCTGCTAAAAGCCTGCCCTATTAAAGGCTTCCAACACACTGTTAAATGTGATCTTGTTAGAGGATTTCACCATACTGTTAGGAATGGGCCTGATCAAAGGACTTTAGAACATTCACTTGGAATGTCACCCTATTAAAGGATTTATTACATGGCTATTAAACCAACCTAAGTCCATAGGATTTAAACTATCTGTTACAATTGCAAGAAAGTAACAATAATGTCTTTTTGATCTGATACAACTTACAACATACTTTTGTAAGAAAACTCAGGTATGAAAACAGCTTCCTATACTAATCTCATAAGGAAAGTATGGTAAAAATCCTTTTAAAATCTTCTACACTTACAGATTCAATATCATGTAAACAACATTATTGCAGCCAACCATGCATACAAAAATTAGATAGAGAAAGAACATATAACACAAAGATTTGCCAATGGGAAAAAACCTTTCGATAAAACAACCCCACCCCTCCAGAACCTACACAATGTATTATCTTCAACATAAGATTACAATACACTTGCAATGCAAGTTCAACATCAACAATAGAAGACTCCATCAGTACCTCAGTACCTACAAACATTCATCTATAACACTACTGCATTACAACATGCAATACCCATTTTATGAACATCTTAAGACCCAAAAAAATGCCCATAATGGAGTTGGATGTTTTTCATGGCTCAACCACCAAAAAACATGCACAATGCCACATGTACATCCAATACCAAGAAAAGGGCATCCATCCCTTGAATAGACAATGACAACTTGTCGTAGAATCTTCAAAAAATAGCGGTCACAAGAGAAGTGTAAGGGAATCCATCATACCAACCTATTTTTGGCATATTCTCTTACACACACCAACCACTCATTCTTGGGTGTCCAAATAAGCCTCATGTCATAAGATGCTCTTACACCTATCATAGCTCATTCCTTAAATAGCTCTTCTGTGTCATAGGAATCTGTTATAACCATTTCAGCCATGATATCCTTCACACACTTCAAGATGTCGATACATGTAAGTGATCAACATGCCAACTACACATGTACACTCAAATTTACATATTACTTGCAAAAATAAATTTTACAAAATAAATAATAATAAGAATAGGAATTATACAAGGTTGAGACACCTTATTCCTAACATTCTCCCACTTGTCAAACACCTTGTAAGAGCAATCAAGAACATAACAGGAACTAACCGCTATAGGATGAAAGGCGCAGAGACTCTGAACGCCATCTAAAATTCTCAGTGCCCACTGGTTTCGTTAATGCATCTGCAACATTCTTCACAGTATTTGCCTTCTCCAAATTTACCTTTCGATCTTCCACCATATCTCTCACAAAGTGAAACTGCACATCAATGTGCTTCATTCTGGCATGGAAAGTTGGATTCTTCGCAAGGCAAATAGCACTCTGACTATCACACCAAATAGTAATCTGTTCTGCATCAACACCAACATCAGAACACAATCTCTTAAGAAAAATGGCTTCCTTACAAGCATGAGTAGCAGCCATTTACTTAGCTTCTGTAGTGGACAAGGCAACCATAGGTTGTCACTTACTCATCCAACTGATGGCACCACCAAACATAGTGAACACATAACCACTGGTGGATCTCCTGCAATCAATATCACCTGCCCAATCTAAATCTAGAAACCCATGAATACAAACTGAATGCAGTGATCCAGAAGAGTTACCATGATAACATATGGAGTAATCTGATGTACCCCTCAAATATTTGAATACTCACTTAACTGCATCCTAATGTATCTGTCCAGGATTAGCCATAAACTGACTCAGGACTCCCACTGCTTGGGCAATGTCTAGTCTAGTACAGACCATAGCATACATAAGACTACCAACTACACTAGCATAAGGTACTCTACTCATGTCCTCCACCTCACTAGAAGATTTTGGACAATCATCTACAGATAACTTTGTTCCCACAAGAATAGGAACACATAGTGTTCTACAATCTGCCATGCTGAACCTATCCAGCATAGACTTCACATACTTACTCTGACTTAACCAAAGTTTTCTATTACACCTGTCTCTACTAATTTCCATACCCAAGATCTTTCATCTCAAACTATGCTGACAACTGAGATTTAAAATCAAAAATCATACCCTTACCCTTCCCAAACAGTAACATATCATGAACATATAATGCAACAATAAGAAGACAATCATTTTCAACTCTGAAATAAACACAATGATCTAATTTCAATCTTACAAATCCAATTGAAACCACAAAGGCATCAAACTTAAGGTACCACATCCTAGGAGATTGCTTCAAACCATATAGAGATTTCTTCAATCTACAAAGAAATGATTTTTTACGTTCAACAATGTAGTGCTCAGGCTGTGCCATATAAATCTCTTCCTCCAAATCACCATGAAAGAAATTTGTCTTCACATCCATCTATTCTATCTCTAAATCATATGATGCAGCAAGAGATGACATAAATCTAATGGATGTCAACTTTGCAATAGGAGAGAATATTTCACCATAATCTATTCCCTCTACCTGTGAATACCCCTTTGCAACCAATCTAGCTTTGTACCTTTCAACACTACCATCTGCACAGAATTTCTTCTTGAACACCCATTTACAACCAACAGGTTTTCTCCCTTTAGGCAAAGATACAAGGTCCCATGTTTTTTTTTCTCTAATGAAGCCATCTCGTCATCCATAGCCTCAATCTAGGAACTTGCATCTTCCATGCCCAAAGCCTCTTTCACAGATCTAGGCTCATCAGTATTAGTAATCAAAGCAAAAGCACAACTGGAATCTAACATGGAATAACCAAACCTTTCTGGTTTCTTTCTTTCTCTCATGGATCTCCTCAAGGGCTGAGGTTGAGGTTGTTCTTCCTCTTCTTTTGAACTATTAGAGCTGCTAGAGTTCTCCTCATCATTAGACCCAACATGGTCTCTCTATTCAGTCTTCTCAGGGGTAGGAGGCAACTGAACATCTTTTTTCTTTTCTTTTTCATCTGGTTGTAGCACAATAGGAGAAGATGTTAGCTCTCTAAAAATAACATTTCTACTATACAACACCTTACTAGTTATAGGATCCCAAAGCTTGTATCCTTTCACACCAGCACTGTACCCGATGAAAATACATTTAACAACTTTGTTTTCCAACTTAGATCTTTTCTCCTTTGGAACATATGCATAAGCTTCACAACCAAAAAAATGAAGATGTTTAATTCAGGGCTTCTTACCAGACCACACCTCCATGGGTGTCTTACCAATAAGAGCTGATGTAGGAGATCTGTTAACCAGATAGCAAGCAATGGCCACAGCTTCGGCCCAAAACCTTTGTTCTAAACCAGCTCCACTAAGCATACTCCTAGCCTTCTCTAGCAGTGTCCTGTTCATTCTCTTTGCAACTCCATTTTTCTTCGAGGTATAAGGAGTTGTCTTATGCCTCTCGATACATTTTTCTTTACAGAACTATTCAAACTCTACTGAGCAAAAATCACCACCATTGTCAGTTCTCATACACTTAATCTTCTTACTAGTCTGATTCTCTACAAGGGCTTTAAATTCCTTGAATCGACTAAAGACTTGTGTCTTACTTTTAAGGAAATAAATCCATGTCCTTCTATTGTAATCATCTATGAAAGATACAAAAAATATAGACTTGGAGATCGAGGGAACTTTACAGGACCAAATACATCAGAATGAATAAGATCCAAAACATCAAAAGATTTGTGAGAACTAGAGTAAAACTGAACACAATTTTTTTTACCATATACACAATGTTCAAAGAAGTCAAACTCAAGATTGCAATCATTTAACCCCTCAACGAGATTTTTCTTTTTTAGGGTTCTAAGACCCTTCTCACCAATGTGGCCAAGTCTCATATGCCACAACATTGTCTTTTCTGCAGGAAGCTTTCCTTCCAAAGTGTTTGCATTTCCATCAGAACCAATAACCACAGAATTCTTCACTGCTCATTTAGATGGTGAGGATGAAGAACTGTTACATAAAGGAATACATGCATCTAGCTGAAACAAAGTACCTCTCCTAGTACCCTTAGCAAGCACCATCGATCCTCTAATAATCTTACATCCTTCTTTCAAAAAAAAAAATTGTACACCTACATCATTCAACATACTTACAGATAATAGGTTTCATGCCAAACTTAGAATGTGCATATCTCCATTGATTTCCTTTACTAGTCCATCAAGAAATTTGATAGTGACCCTTCTACGTCCAACTATCTTCAGGTGAGAATCATCACCCAAGTACACCTTTCCACCATCAAACTCTTCATATCTTTAGAACTAGTTTTGATGAGAGGTCATGTGAAAAGATGCACCCGAGTCAACCAACCGTACATCATCAGATGCATGGGCTGCTAAAGCTACGATGAATGCATCGCCATCTTCTTGAGATTTTTCAGAACTAGAATCTGAGGCTTTCTTCTTCTTCTTAGGCTCTTTACAGTCTTTATGAAAGTGCCCAATCTTTTCATAGTTCCAACATTTTTCCTTGGACTTATTGGAAGTCTTTGACTTCCCACAGGATTTGGATCTACCCTTATTGTCATTTTTATTTCCTCTTTTCTTGGATCTCCCATGAATAGCAAGGGCTTCTTTTTTCGAAACAGAAGCCTTTCTCCGCATCTCCTCTGATAGCAGCGAAGACACCACATCATCCATTTTGAAGGTGACTAATGTGCTTCCAAGAGCCATCACAAGATGGTCCCATGAATCCGGTAAAGAACACAAAAGTGTGTAGCAACAATCCTCCTCCCCTAACTTGACACCAGCAGATGTCAACTGTGCA
The DNA here is from genome assembly GCA_028749045.1 of Cupressus sempervirens. Classification (NCBI taxonomy): domain Eukaryota; kingdom Viridiplantae; phylum Streptophyta; class Pinopsida; order Cupressales; family Cupressaceae; genus Cupressus; species Cupressus sempervirens. Next base: position 279,534,487 of record CM053793.1, on the reverse strand, counting down.
GCCAGCAGATTAAATGCATTTAAATGATTCATTAAGGATCCACCTTCCTCCATTCATAGAGAATACAACTTCTTCCTCAGGAACAACTTGTTCACCAAAGATTTGGCCTGATACACGGCCCCAAGTCTCTCCCACAAACTATATGCAATTTTCTCATTTAGAACATTCAGAAGGATTGCATTGGTTAAACAGAGTCTTATGAGACCCTTAGCTTTATGATCTTTGATATCCCAATCTACTTGAATTATAGTTGCTGGTCTTTTAGTGCTTGTAGTCACTTCCCATAGCTCACGATCTTCCAACATGTCTTCCATCTTGAGTTTTCACAACTCAAAATTAGTGCCATTAAATTTCTCCGCCTCCATTCTTCCATATGATGAACTTGCCATCTTAATCTGCAAATAAGATTCAGGATGCTCTACACAAGATTCCCACTCAAATTGAGATTAGCTCAAAAAACCTACCCAACAACTAGGATCAAAAGTTGATCAAGCTCTGATAACACTTGTAAGGAAACTAAGGTGCGGAAATAGCTTCCTACACTAATCTCATAAGGAAAGTATGGTGCAAATCCTTTTAAAATCTTCTACACTTACAGATTCAATATCATATAAACAGCATTATTGTAGCCAACCATGCATACAGACATTAGATAGAGAAAGAACACATAACACAAAGATTTGGTGATGGGGAAAAACCTTTCGGTAAAAGAACCCCACCCCTCTAGAACCTACACAATGTATTATCTGCAACACAAGATTACAATACACTTCCAATGCAAGTTCAACATCAACAATAGAAGACTCCAACAGCACCTCTGTACCTGCAAACTTTCATCTATAACACTACTGCATTACAACATGCAATACCCATTTTATGAACATCTTAAGACCCAACAAAATTCCCATAATGGAGTTGGACATTTTTCATGGCTCAACCACCAAGAAACATGCACAATGCCACATGTAAATCCGATACCAAGAAAAGGGCATCCATCCCTTGAATAGACAATGACAGCTTGCATAGAATCTGCCAAAAATAGCGGTCACAAGAGAAGTGTAAGGGAATCCGTCATACCAACCTATTTTTGGCATATTCTCTTACACACACCAACCTCTCATTCTTGGCTATCCAAATAGGCCTCATGTCATAAGATTCTCTTACACCTATCATAGCTCATTCCTTAAATAGCTCTTACGCGTCATAGGAATCCATCATAACCATTTTAGCCATGATCTCCTTCACACACTTCAAGATGTCGACACATGTAAGTGATCAACATGCCAACTAGACATGTACACTCACATTTACATATTATTTGCAAAAATACATTTTACAAAACAAATAATAATAAGAATAGGAATTATACAAGGTTGAGACACCTTATTCCTAACAACTTTGCAGATTTCAGATCACTCTTGAGTTCAGTCCTTTTGCTTGTCTTTAATCACTTCAGCTCTAACAACTTGTCATCTCAAGCTTCATCTCCTTGAGTCTTTTTACTCATCATACCAATGCAATCATATCTATGGTCATTTGTTGAAGCAGAGTAACTGTGCTTTCTGTTCTTTAGCACCTCGTTCACCACTATTATACTTTCATGCTTGACCTCTCCTCTCTCTCTCTCTCACTTCATGACCTTATGATTCCTTAAATAGAAATCTTATTTGCCTTTGCTGCTAGATTCTCCCTTTCCAACTTTAGGGTTTCAAATGAATTAGGTAGGATAAAATGTATCCACCCTATATCTTGCTCTTATCTAGAAACTTCCTCTAGACTCCAGTTGTAATCTCAAAAAAATGTTCTACAAAGGTATTCTGTGGCACCAGCTCATCATTCTTATCTTCTACTTAATTCACAAACTTCTAGATAACCACCTTGTCGGCTTAGTTCTAGAAAATCTTCAATTTTTGAAATAATGAAACAACTCAACATTATTGGTTTTACTGATGCTCAGCATCTCTGTGTCACTTGGTATTATTGGTTTACTGATGCCCAACATCTCTGTGTTACTCGGCACTTGGTTCTGCTTGGCATCTAAAGTTCACTCGGCACTCGAAGTTCACTCGGCACTCGAAGTTGAACTTGCTTGGATTCAACTAGGAATCTGTTTAGCACGTACTAGCTTGCTTGGCTCCCTCTCTCTAATGAACTTTAGTTAGGCTTTACAAATTTCTTAGCTAAAACCTTACATCTTTGATATGTTTCAGTGTGCCCATTCTCTATGTCTTATAGTATGTCATCAGTACACTATTTCATCAATGGCTTAGCTGATCCTTGGACTTCATTACAACATCATAACTTCAACCTTTATCTAGGTGTTCTAGTTACATCTTATTGATTGCCTCCTCCTTATCAATTAACCAATTGATAGTATTTAGATCACTAAAGCAATTGTCATTCCTGCAAGTGGCAAGTTTGAGATCAATGACAAAAAAATGATTGAGAAAATTCTTTACCAGTTCCATATGATCATTTCCAACAATTTCCCTCATGATCTTTTCAATCATTTCCAACATTATCTGGGAAACAATTAATAAGAATTTTCTTCTCCTCATTGATGGTTTGCATTGTTTCAAGAAAAGTGAGCATGAGCTTATTTATTCTATTTGTAGTTGTAACAACATTACTTAGTGGACTATAATCTACAACAAAACAATGAATGAAATCCAAAAATTTTGAGAAAACTCTCTATTTTTCCATCTTAGTCTCCTACTCTTGAAGGGAGTATTCATTTCTTATTATATCTTTAGGAAAATTGAATTCATGATCAATTTTACCAAGCTTAATTCTATGTCTAAAAGCCAAATGATAAAATCCCTCAATGTCACAAAAATGAGGGTGAGAAACAACCATCTTATACTAATCCAAAATCTTGTGTAGAGAAAGCCAACCCCCTTTTGTGATTACAAATTGATGGGCCACTGTGAAAGTGGGGAATATTGACCCTCTCTGCCTTTTCAACAAATAGGTTTCCTCCTATCCTCCCAACTACCACAAAAATTCAGCTAGTCCTACCTTTAAAGGCACTTGGTAAGGTAATACATGGGGGGTACCTTTGAAACCATAAATCCTAATGATAGTTGAGACTGAATATGGGATGATGTCTCCCCAATTGTGTGAAACCTTCAAACTAATAGGATTGTCTAGGGGCTAAATAAGACCTGCCAATGCCTTGAGTATTCTGGGATTGTCACTTAATAAAAGGCACCTCAATTTGGAAGCAAAATACCTATCAAACCTGACAAAACTAGCCTTTTCTACCTCCCAAAACATATTTGCACTCCATATTTGGACCAGTAGTGCTTCCCCATCCGGTTCCTTGTTCAATTTCATCTCATTTCCAAAATATGTTACTCATTTGAACAAAAACATGTACATTATCAAGAATAGTGGCCAAAAATCTTTTCAATCTTGCCTTTCACAATCCCAACTAGGCCATTATGGATTTCTTCAGCTAAATAAGAAACAAAATCAAAATTTATGTCCACATCAAAAGAGGAAATCTGAGTAATCATGTACATAAAACTGATGGGCATAAACTCCTCTTCATCTTCTCTGAAGACTCTACATAGAGTCCTATATGCCTCCATAGGCTTGGTATTGAAGTATGCCCTTTTGAAAGGTTCCCTAGAGGATGTTGTTATCGCTGGTAGAGTTCCTATTTTGCCCATATGTGCCCTCATTGTTCCTTGCCTAGCTACATCCTTCTTTAACATGTATTCCTTTTCTAATCCTTTCAAATCAATGGGCACATGATAATCAGTGAGAGGCCCTAAACTAAATACCTGCCTAATTTTCATTGGGCTAATGGTGACCAAAATCTCACCGTCAATTCTTCTCACCATGCTAATTGCTTGGTCATAGTTTTTTTCCATAGCCTCAAGGAGGTCATAATCCATAAAGACACTTGGAACCACTAATTTCCCTAAGTCAAAGTTCCAAAAGTTGGCATATGGGGCAAATAAATTCCTCTATGAAAATTGTCATCTATATTTTCTGTTAAGGTGCCATGTCACTACCAGTAGGGTCTAGATTTTTTCTGATAGCGACCCATAAGAAAAATTGGATTTTGTTGATGCGTTTTGCACTTTATTATTGATGGTTCCTTTTTCATCTCTGATAGCTTTGACAAGAAAAATGTGATTGAACACTTCTAAAGCAATGCACTTTCTGATCACCACACCTCCATTTCACAACACTACCACTCAATTTTGTGATAGTCGCTATGTCGCATAGGGTAAAACACTTGCATCTTTTGATAGTGATGATGCAATTACTGTAGATCTTATAAGGATCAGGCAGTATGCAACAAAAGGGGTAAAGGTCACTTAAGGGCATGAAATATTTGAATTGGACATGGAATATTTACATTTTAAAAGGTTTTGTGCCTGAATGAATTCAAAAAGAATGAGACCTAGGATTTGACAAAGGTTTTCAAAGGTAATGAAATTTTGCAAGACCAAAACTTAGAAACCCTAGTTTCCAACAATGGACTCAGTTCTAATTTTTTGTATCTTGATTGGGGAAAATTTTATCCTACAAAAATCAAACCTACAGTGGCTCTGTCTAGAGATGATAGACTACCTAGGTCTATACAAGAATTTAGAATCTATGGTTGAGCAGACCGCATACTTGACTTTAAAAATGACAACTTCTTCGGAGGGCATAGGAATAAAGAAACAAAAATAGGGAATAACATTGTACAGAGACATTTATAGGGAGTTACAAAATATATAAATGTACAAGGGAACAAAAAACCATAAAGCTATTGCTCATGGAAAACCAGATACTTTAGGAAAAGTATCTCTTCAAGAACTATCCATGAATTGGCAGTTCAAGAATATTGTCTAAAAAATCCTTTAGGATATAAAAGTCTTCTCCCCATGTATTTTCAATTAAATAGGGACGTAACCAAATAGGATCAAACTTACCATGTTTTCCTTTATCCTCAACTCTAGCATTCCACATTAGGACTAAATCTCCATCTCCAAACTTTTTGTTGACTGTCCTTTTATCATATAATGTCTTAACTTGTAGTTGCAACTTTTGGTTCCTGAGAGATGCTTCTCTCCTAGCTTTTACTAGTCCTACAAGCTCATCCATCCTTTCTTGCATATCATCAATGATATACTCATCATACATTTGAATGCAGCTATACAATCTCATTAAGTTATTCTATGGCATCCTTGCCTGAATTCCATATACAATATCAAATGGGGCTACACCAACGGCTTTCTTCACAGCCACCCTATAAGCCAATATTGCTAACTAGAACTTGGAATCCCAGGCCTTCTTATTGTCATACAGGGTTCTCTTGATTATTTTCAATAGACTATTATTTGTGGATTCAACTTGTCCATTCCCTTGCAGATGATAAGGGAAAGAAGTTGATCTTGTAATTCCCTATTTTTCACAAAATTTCATGAAATCCTCAGACCTAAAGGACATTGTATTATCTATTACAATTTTTTGAGGATAGCTAAATGTAGAAATAATTTATATTCAGCAAAAATTATAGACAACTTTACTAGTTACATTTCTTGTAGGGACTGCCTCTACCCACTTTGTAAAATAATCATTAGCAACTAAAATCCAAGAATAACTAGTGCTAGATTTAGGATAGATGACCTATGAAATCCATACCCCATTGCTAAAAAGGTGCTCAAACCTAAACTAGTTTTAATGGAGTATTACCTGAAAATTTCAATTTTCTAGCAAACCTTTGACAAGCATCACATTTCCTGACCATGATTTGAGCATCCTTAAAAAGAGATGGCCACAAAAATCTAGCCCTCATTACCTTGTGTGCAATATTTTTTGCCATATAATGTCCCCCACACACTTTAGCATGCATTTCATTCAAGATTTATTTGACCTTTTTTTGATCAACACATTTAAGTAATACCCCCTCAAAATTTCTCAACCACAAACTACCCTTCATAATTATGTACCTGATGGCTTGTAATTTAGTGCTCCTCTTCTCATTTTCAATCAAGTGGGATTGGGCTTCTGTGTGTCATAGATAATGAATAACATTACCATACCACTCATAGTGATTTATGTCACATAAATAAGATCTAAGGTCATCTATTACCATATTTATCTAATTAGCATCCAAATTAAATTGAGCCATAAATTTAGCTAAACCTTGACATCTTACCAATTTTGTTATTTGTATTTCAATGTTAAATTCTTTGATCATGTTGATCAACCTACATCTTCTACTTGATACTTCTTGTTGTGAAAAAATGTCCTTTACAATATCATTAGGTACAAATGCAATGATAGTAGGACCTATCAAGTAGCATGTAAAATTCTTAATAGCCTTTAATAGGGCATATTCTTGTTTTTCATTTATCTCATACTTTAATTCAATAGGCTATAGAGACTTATTGAAAAAGCCAATGGGTTGTTCATATCCTTCCTCATTCTTTTGTAAGAAAACTACCACTATATTGTGGAAAGATCCAAAATAGAATATGTGCATTGGCTTTGTATAGTCTGGGGTCCTTAGAACTAGAGCACTCTTTATGGTAGTTTTAATATCTTGAAATGCCTGTGAAGGTTCACGATTCCAACTTACAATGGCTCCTTTCTTGAGCATTTTTGAGATAGGTCTACTAATCTCAACAAAATTAATGACAAACCTTCTTAGAAAGTTAACTTGCTCAAAGAAAGACTATATTCCTTTCACATTCTTTAGCTTTAGGACTTTATCAATGGCTATTATTCTCTCAAGGTCTATATTCACTCCCTCTTTTGATACTATATATCCCAATAGCTTACCTTTAGTTACCCCAAATGCACATTTATTAGGGTTTAATGACACTCCATATTCCAATGCTTTAATAAAAATCTTTTTTCGAATGCCTATAGTGGTCTTTAGCCATTTTGGAATAAGCTATGAGGTCATATTGGTACATGAACATAAACTTGTTTATGTACTCATGGAAAGCCACATCCATGGCTCTTTGAAAAGTGGCACCAACATTAATCAATCCAAATGGCATTCTTACATATACATAATTTCCCTAGGGAGTTGGAAATGTTGTTTTAAACTACTCTTCTTCTTTTACCAGGACCTAGTTATACCTTGAGAAACCATCCATCATAGACATGAGTTTAGACCCAGTTACCTGTTGTAACATAGCTTCCATGTTTGGCAAACCATAATTATCCTTTAAGGAGGCAATGTTCAAATTTCTAAAATCCACGCATAGTTTGATATCTTCATTCTTTTTTCTAACAAGTATCAAATTTGAGACCCAAATGGAATGTCTAATAAGTTTAATTATACCAAATACATCAAAGAATTATATCTGATCCCAAACAACATTTCTATACTGTTTCAACCTCTTATTTTTAGATGCATATGTCCCCTTTATCTGTAAGATGACCAATTCAAAATCACATATGACATGCAACTTCTTAATTCCATGGTGGGATGCAACCTTCAATCCTAATAGCAGGGCTTCATATTTAGCTATATTGTTGGTGCATGAAAAGTTTACGATGAAAGAATATCTAAAAGTATTCTTTTTAGTAAAAACAAAAACTACCCCTACTCTTGCACCTTCTTTAGAAATAGCCCCATCAAAGAAAATGGTCCACAATATTGGTGAATCAGTACAATGCTCAACTTGATGTTAGATCTTAGTAGGAAACTACTCAACTTCTTGTATAATTAATTTTTCTCTGAATGCATTCACAACAATGTCTAAAAAGAAAGTTTCATCTTTATCAATTTCTTCCCCCAAAATATGACTAACCCTTGGCTCTTTGTTTACCTTCACAACCTTATCTCCTATCTAAAAGGTGTCATAGGTTAGGTCACATTGTAGGCTACCTCCTATAGTAGCACTCTATTTTCTAGAGAGTAACATCCCATCATGTGGAGGAATATCAAATACAAGGACTGACATGGTCAACTCTACCTCAGGGTATGTAGCTAACTTAAATGGTAAAGCATTTATAGTACCTATGACTAGAACTTCTCTAGCATCCATGCCCTGACATCTATCTTTCTTAGCATCTACTTTCAACCCTAAGGCTTCAACTACTTTGAATGGTATGATTGTGTTAGAAGCTCCTAAATCTATCATGTAATTCTTTAGGGTTTTTCCTTTTATATTCAAACTAAGAAAAAATGGCTCAATGTCTTCTATATATGATAGTAATGAATCATCCAAGAACATTTGGAGAATCTAAGACATAATACCACTATCTTCTGCTACCAATGGGGTTTTCTGAATAAAATTTTGTCATATGTTGTTGTTATTATCTCCTATCCCTCCAACTATGACAAGGCTCTGCTCTTATGTTCTTCAATTCTAAACAATTCAGATAAGGGAACTTTTATAGTAATTTGTGATAACATGGATAACATGTCAATAGAATCAGATATAGTGGATTTTACAATCATGCCTAGAGTAAGAGCCTTTTAAATAGTAGGTTCTATCATTTGTTTAGTAGATCTGATCTTGATCCCTTTTCTTACACAATTGCTTTTGTTGTTTCATTTATTTGGAATTGAACTTTCTTCCCATTTCTTGGTTTTGATTTTTTTGGTCTTAGTTGTCTCTGCATTAGCCATCTTTTCTTCATCCTTCATTTTATGTGTAATATCTTTAATAAATATCCCAGAAGGCTTCCCAACATCATTATTAACTGTTTGGTTTCTCAAATTGTAATTACTATGTACTTGGGAGATCATCTTTGTAGTGATCCTATCAATCTCCACTTTGGAAGGCATTCTCAAGTTCACATGACCAACTTCAAAAGATGTAGCACATACCTAATCTTCATCATACCCTTCATTGTCTAAAAACACTTGTTGATGATGTAACTAATAAGTAATTTTCTTATCTTTAAAATCACTTTCTATTTCTTCCAAATAAGAATCCACAAAGTCATTGCACATGCTCACCATATTACAACTTACATCATCGTGGCTTTTTCCTTCTTCATCCTCTTCATTTTGTGCACTATGGTCTGAACCAAATGACTGACCAACAACACAATACTTTGAAGAATGAGGTGATTAACAAATGATACACCATGGCACATCATCATTCATATTAACAGAACTCCTCTGTAGAGGATCTAGTGTCCTCTTATGTTTTATATTCTAGTTTTGGCTAGGGATTGGCTTACATCCTTCCATTGAGTGGTATAAGGATAGTTCTACATTTTTGGTTGTCTATTGAAATTTTTGTTATCCAATAGGGCTTTATCACCAAAATTTGGCTTGTATGTATTGAAAGTAGTTGGGTTCATCTTTTTTAACAAGTCCAATACTTGGCCTATTGTGGGTTCGTCAATTTTCTTTCCAGCAGGGGTTTTATCAACATCCCTTTTTTTGTTAGTCTTGGGGTTGAATGAATTTAGATTATCTCTCCTATCCAAATTTTTAGATAATTTACTATTATTTTCAATATTCACTACAATCTTATAAGCATCCCTCAAAGTTTTGGGATCTTTATCCCTTAACTGGTAAGCCATCTTGCTATCAAAAGCATTAAAATAAGTTGTAAGAAAAACATCCTCATTCAGGATCATAACCTGGAATAATTTGTGCATATCCTTTTGGAATCTTAATTTGAAATCAAATGTGGATTCATGATGGTTTTTATTGATGTTATTGAAGTTGTTCAAGATAAATCTAGCACTAGTATTATCTCCATATTATTCTTTGAAAAAACTTTCCAAATCACTCCATGAACCAATTTTGAAATCAGGTAGTCTTCTGAACCAATCTCGTGCATCTTTAGTCAAGGAATGAACAAACAACTTCATCACCATGTCCTCATGTTCAACCTCAAAGTCATTTAACATGTCTATGAAAACTCTTAAATGCTCCTCACTAGTAACAACATTATTCTCAGAGAACTTGACAACTTTATCTCTCAAATCAAAAGATATAGGATTTGAGGCACCAGGAATACCTATAAATGACATGTCTTTGTATTTATCCATGTAGATAGGTTTCTTCTAAAAACTAGCAATATTTGAGGTGCTTGCCATATTTTCTTGGTTAAGATCAACACTCTAAGATTTTTGGGGTTAGACAAAAGGAACTTGAGTACTAATAGTGGATGATAAGGCAGGGGCAGCTTGGGATGTTCCTTGACTTGAAATTAATGGACAACAAGCTAGTATAAGAGTTGCAACTAGGATAGACAGATTTGGCCATGAACCCAATTTAGAATTAGACTTTATGAACCATATTTTCCTCCTAGTTTCTGCGGCTTGGGCTTCATTCTCAACTCTTTCAAGTTCTTTTGCAAGATCTTTCTCCTTCCTAGCCTTTTCCAAGTCTAGGTCTAACTTAAACATGGGAGGGTTTATGGATTTTCTTGGTAGAGCTTGGGGTTCATTTATTTGGATTCCTATAGCTTTGCCTTTGTATTTGTCATTAGATTTCGCAATAGGTTCTGTAGGGTCCACTTGAATGGGCTTGTAAGCTTGGACTTGAGTAATTATTGAACCTTAGTTCTCAGATTGTCTACATCTTTGAAGACATCAGCATGAAGATTTTAAGTTCTTTCTTCTAGCTTCTTGTTCTATTCTTTTAAGGCAACCATCCTTCTATGTATATTATCTCTTTCCACAATGCCATCTAAGGTGGCTTGCTTCTTTTCCTTTTCTAGACGAATGTGCTTTGCTTCTTCCTCAGGAACCCAATTCTTCAAAAATCCTATCTTTGATTGCAATTCTTTAAGATCTTTAGAAGTGGCTTCTAAATCAGTAGAGTCATCCAAGTCTATAAGATTAGGTTCCATGTATGGGGCCACCCTGGGATTAAAAGGATCTCTAAATGTACTCTTGAGTCCTAACCTATGATTCATTTTAGCTATCTAATCTAGTCTAGAGGATCTATTCCTTATTGGTGACATATCCTTGTCCTGATATGTTCTTTCATTTGGTAATGGGGTACTAAATATTCCTCCTAAGATTCTTGTGGTTTCTAATTTAGAACTGAGTGAGGAAGACTCTCTCCCTACCACTGGTTGGTATTGAGAATTAACTAATACACTACCTCTTGGTCTCCAAGTGGGGTTTGGGTCTATCTTTTTCGTGCTCAAATTCTTCCTACCACCTTGAGATAAGTCAGTATACATTGGTAAATCAGGATTGGCTCTTATGTAAGCTCTTGTGTTTTTCTATTTATCAGCCATACTCACTATTTATAAAATCAGCACTAGCTTTAAAAACCTTGACTGAGTCATCACCATATTGTAGGGAAAATACAACAAAATAACTCTTGTCTTTAAGGAAAGGACAAAATATGATATACCATATATAAATACACAATAGAACCAATCCCACAAATCATAAAACTGTAATTCTGCTTTGTAGGATAAGACATGTGGAAAGGGGGTATACATTAATATGCATATATGCGGCTTTCCTTTTCTACAAAATTCTCAAGGCTTGTCAAAAGAGCTGAAAAATACGTACACAAAATGACCAAAACACCATTGTACTTCTCATATATAGATTACATAATCTACAGTGGAGTTGCCATTTTGTTGGTGTTTAAAAAGTACTTAACAACAAAGGCTCAATACCAAATAATGACACTCACATCATCTAAGGGTTAGCTATTTCCTATCATTAATTATGTGTATAAACCATTTGGAACTCACTTCAACAAAACCAAAATTGGCTTTCTCCTCTTTAGGAACTACAGAACCAAGGTGGGTATACCTAAGGGATGACTCAGAACAAATGATGTAGTATGAGAATTTCTTTAGTTTCATTCTGATTCTCATGTTTCATCTCTAACATATGGGTAGTTTAATGATTTCTTCACACTTTTAGATGATATACACCCCTTACAAATATATTTGGTCACAATTCTTCTTAGATTTGTAAGAACTTCCAGCAATAGTAGCTAACTAAAGCAAAAATGTTTTATGCAAACAAGTGCTAACCATCTTTGAGACTCTTCAAAATAGTGAAATAAAATTGATTTTAACTATAGACTTGATGCTTAATCATGATCTACATATCTGTAGACTAAATAAATTGGATCAGTGTCTATCCCATTGGGATTTAGAGTCTACTACAATTTCTAGATCTGATTTGTTGCATTACAACAAATACCATCAACAATTCTTACTGGAATTCATTCTTACATACATCCTTTCTATTACCATGGAAATCCCATCAAACTCATTAAAGCCTTTAGTTAATTCATTGAATTAATAGCAATAATGAATTGGCATTCAATCTAAATGAATTGCATTCAATTGGATGAGCTTTACTTCACACAAAATCAAAATAACTAGGTAACAAAAAAAGAGACAGAATTCACCAAGAATAGATATGGGGATAGCTCTATTTTGTATTGATTTTCCTTGAAAATTGTATACAATAGCAATACAACTCAGAACGACTCTAAAAAGACACAAGTATCACATGATATCAATGTATTCTCAGAAAATTTGTAGAGAAGATACATCATGAAGTTTTCTCAATAACTAGACTAAAACATACTTAGTGTAATACTAAAATTGCATCAAAAATTAGACCATTCTCTAATTTTGGAATCTCACTTATATAATGTGAGATGCAACAAGCTTCAAGCATAGAGAACTGACAAGTGTCCTTTACAAGAGATATTTACATACATTTGTGACAAAAAGACAAAATTATGAGTAACAGAAAGACTTATACATCAAAATATTCTTTTGATAGGTCCCTCTTCTATTACATCCTTTCGTGCTTTTGATCTCATGATTGGCTACTATTCATCTTCATGAATTTCTTCATCATCAATTTTAGCTTCCTCTAACTATTCACCAAAAGCAATATTTGTCACCCACTTGTCATAAAGTGTATAATCTGGCCAATCAAAATGCAGAATATCTTGTTGCTTCTTGATAACATACTCAATTTCATTGTCAATATCAAAAAATTCTTGTTTGAAAGAATCAAAGAATATCTGGGCTTTCACCATTTCTTCTATTGCAGTGGCCCAACATGCATGTCCTATTTCATTTATGATTTTATTCGTTCTCAAACAAAACAAATCATCTAATTCCTTATCCCATTCATCTTTTTTTTTGAATTTATTCTTCTTGTCTATAGCATAAGGGAATAAATCAAAATTTTGGCTCTTGTACTTGGTGAAGTAGCCCACTATTCTTCTCTGTAGATGAATTATTTTACTATCAAATTCTAGAAGATAGATAAAAATATCATATGTTTTTTCAATTTGATCATGTGAAAATTCTATGATAGAGTAACACAAAAATATCATTTCTTTCCTTCTTTTTACTCATTTATTCACAATAGGCTTTAGAGCCTCATCATGGGCTTTCAATTCATCCCATATATTTATTGTCTTTATAACCTGATAATATAATAGTGGCTATTCATCCTCTTTTTAAGTTCTTTATTATAGGCTTCCAAAACACTCATACTTACTCTGTAGTTCAAACATTGTTTTCTCTTATTTCTCTATAGTGGCCAAAACGAATTGAGAGGTCTCTACACCCATATGAGTTGCCTGTACATGGGATATCTCTTCTACTCTTCTCATAATGATATTTCCCATTAATCCTTAGTCATCTAGCTGTGATGTCAAAATTAGTTATGTGGATGTCACAATTATGACTCTGATGTTGGTATTGTCAAAATTAGTTATCTGGATCACTATCGCAAAATTTCATTGCTATTTGATCCAAAATGTTGTAGTATATTAGGGGAGTGAATGAAGAGGTGTCGGATAGATTTAATTTCTCTTTAGAATAATGCACAATAGTTAGCTAATTGACACCCTCTCTTTTGAAGATTATCAATGTTGAGAATTATCCCATGGAGGGTCATCCTTTAGAATAAATCTATGTTTGGTAGGATCAATGGGTGCTATGTTGTTTAGACTAGAGCCTAATTAGTCCCCAAGTGGGAGATTATTAGTTTGTGGTGAATGATCAAGGAGGTACTATACATAATAATTTTTCAAGGTTTAAAAAAAGTTTGGGTTGTGGTCAATGTTGTGACTGACATATGGCTAATATATGGCTGACATGTTGTAACCCTAAAAGTGAAAAAAAATACTCATATAAATGGACTAAGGGTTAGGTATCTTTCATTGCAAAAATTTCTTCCTATGGCAGTATTGAGCTATAAGAAATTATAGAGTGTAGTCAGGTTGGAATCACTAGATCATAATAATATTAGACTTGCTATTTGGTGGATGTAGCCTAAGGTTTGGGCGAATCACATTAAATCTTGGTGTTTTTTGTTCTCTTCTGTGTGATATATTATTTTTTGATATTGTTTTATATTTTCATGTAATTTTTATTTTTGTCTGAGGTTAGTCCTAACAAGTGGTATCAGGGATAGGTTCTTTTTTTTTTTTTTTCTCTGAGTTATCCTCTGCAAGAAAGTATCATGGTTAAGTGGGAGTCTCATGGTTGAGTGGGAGAAATGATAGATGAGGGTAAGCTAAAGGTTGACAAGTTTAATGGGAAAAATTTTTAGTTATGGAAAATGCAAATGGAAGACTATCTTTATTAGTAGGATTTATGGAAGCCGTTGGAACAAAAATCCAAGAAATACGGAACTATAATAGATGAGGACTGGGAGATTTTAGACAAGAAGAAACTTGGAAGAATTTGGTCATGCCTCACACCATCGGTGACATTTAACATTACAAAAGCAAAGACGACAGAAGAAATGATGCAAACCCTAGAAATTTTTTATGGAAAACCCTCTGCTTCAAATAAACTATTTCTCATGAAGTGTTTATTTAATATTAAGATGACTAAAGATGGATCTATTGCAGATCATTTAAATAAGTTTAATATTATTACTAGTCATTTATCTTCTTTGGCTATTAATTTTGATGAAGAAATTAGGGCTCTCTTGATTTTATGTTCTTTTCCTAAAAGCTAGAATGGCTTGGTAATCGCTATAAGTAATTCTATTTCTGGATCTAATACCTTAAAATTTGATGATGTGATTGGTGTTATTTTCAGTGAGGAATGTTCTAGCAAAACCTTAGTTGAATGTACATCAAGAAGTGCTTTGAACACACAAAGCAGAGGCAAAATGACTGAGAGAGAAAACAATTTTAGAAATCGTGGGAAATCAAGAGGAAAATCGAAAGGGAAGATGTTTCAATCAAGAGGACCAAACAATTGCTAGTATTGTGGGAAACCAGGACATAAGAAGAAGGATTTTTGGACTTGAAATAAAAATGAAGGAGAAAAGAAAGATGGAGATAAGGAGGCAAATGTGGTAAGTAACAAATCTGAAGAGGATGCTTTACTTCTATCTTTAGAAGGTGTTGATGATTCATGGATTTTAGATTTCAGGGCTTCATGTCATGCTACACCCAATAGAGGTTATTTTAAGGTCATGTCTAAGGGGATTTTGGGCTTATTTATTTGGGGGGTGATGAACCCTATCAAATTCTATGAAAGGAAAAATTTAAGATTAAGTTGCAAAATGAAAATCATTGGCTACTACATGAGGTAAGACATGTTCTAAGGTTGAGTAGGAATTTAATTTTAGTAGGGAAACTCTGTGATAAAGATTGTGTAGTTATTTCTAATGATAAAAATTGGAAGGTTTCACAAGGTTTCCTTGTAGTAGAAAAAGATGTGAACATAGGCACCTTATATCTTTGTATAGGTCATATTGTTCCCTCTACTTTGATTGTTTCAGAGAAAAAGAATGTTGAGAAAAAATTGCTACAATTGAGCAAGAAGAACAAACAGTTGTTGTACATTCAGATATAGTGTTATGGAACAATAGACTTGGGCAGAAGAGTGAGAAAGGTATGAAAGTACTTCATTCAAATCAAGCTTTATCGAGTCTCAAATGTGTTAATATGCTTTTTGGTCAAAGTTGTGTGTATGGGAAAAAAATGAAAAAAGGAGAGTGAGTTTTGTGAAGAGTGGGAAGGAAAAGAAAAGTGAGAGATTAAAGCTTGTGCATATAGATGTATGGGGACCAACTCAGGTATCTTCCCTTGGTGGATCTCATTATTATGTTACATTTATTGATGATGCAACTAGAAAAGTATGAGTTTATTTCCTTAGACAGAAATCTGATGTCTTTCAAACTTTTAAGAAATGGAAAAGCTTGATTGAAAATGAAATTGGTAAGAAATTAAAATGTCCTAGATCTGATAATGGTGGTGAGTATTGCAGTCATGAATTTTAAGATTATTGCTCCACTAATTGTATTCATAGACAAGAAAAATTTCCAAGGACTCCACACAAAAGTAGATTGGTTGAACACATGAAGAGGACTATAATGGAGTGTGCAAGGAGCATGAGGTTGCATGCTAGGTTGCTCTTAAACATGTGGCTAGAGGCGATCAATGCTATTGCATATCTGATTGATAGAGGTCCCTCTACTTCTTTGGGTTGTGGTTATCTAGAGTAAGCATGGACTAGTAAGAAAGTGAGTTATTCTTTTCTCAAAACATTTGGTTGTGAAGCATTTCTCATATAAATTTTGAAAATAGAACCAAGCTAGAAGATAAGCCAAAGAAATGTGTATTTGTTGGATATGGCATTAATGAATTTATTTATAGGCTTTGGGATTTTGAAAATCATAAAATTGTAAGAAGCACTGATGTCATATTCAATGAGAAAGTGTTGTACAAAGATTTTTTACAGCAACATGAGAAGAAAGAAGATAATTATGTAGTGTTGGATGATACTTTGAAAGCTGATGTTCCAACAATTCCTTATGATCTTCAACAACTGCAACAAAAAATACAACACACCCCAGTGAATGTTAGATGATCAACAAGGCTAAGTAGACCTCCAAAAAGATTTTCTCCCTCTTTGTACTCTATTTTACTTATTGATGTTGCTGAGCAAGAATGCTATGATGCAGCTATGTAGGTGGATACTAAGATTCAATGGGAGTCTTTGTAGATGAAATGAACTCCTTGCTGAAAAATAAGACTTGGGATTTATGCAAGTTGCCTACAGGTAAAAGGGCTTTATAGAATAAATTAGTTTACATGTTGAAAGAAGAGGATGGAGGTAAGAAAATATTTAAAGCCAAGTTAGTTGTAAAAGAAAATGCATAGAAAAAAGGCATTGATTTTGATGATATTTTCTCTCCTATTGTGAAATTTATTTCTATCTATACTGTTTTAAGTATTGTGGCTACTAAAGATTTTTATTTGGAGAAACTTGATGTTAAAACAACTTTTCTTCATGGTGATTTGGATGAAGAGATATAAATGACACAATCACAAGGATTTGAGGTCAAAGGTAAGGGGAACTTAGTGTGCGGATTAAAGAAAAATTTATATGGCTTAAAGCAAGCACCTCGACAATGCTATCTAAAATTTGATAGTTTTATACATGAGCATGGATATAGTAGCTATCATTTTGATCATTGTGTTAATTTTAGGAGGTTGGATGATGAAAGCTACATTAATTTATGTTTATATGTTGATGATATGATTGTAGCTCGGTCTAACATGGATCACATTAAGGGGTTGAAATGCCATTTAGCACATTCATTTTATATGAAAGATTTGTGGGCAAGAAACCCTTGGTATGAAGATTTGCAGAGATAGAAAGAATAGGAAATTAACATTATCTTAGGCTGATTATATTGAGAAGGTGTTGCAACATTTCTCTATGCAGAAAGCTATAACTATTAGCACAACTTTACCTAGTCATTTGATGTTGACTAAGGAGATGTGTCCAAAGACACAAGAAGAGGAGGATAAGATTTCCAAGGTACCTTATGTTTTAGCCATAGGAAGTTTGATGTATGCTATGGTATGTAAAAGGCTAGATATTTCACATGCAATGGGAGTTGTTAGTAGGTATATGAGTCATCTAGGAACTAAGCATTGGACTATAGTCAAATGGATTCTTAAATATTTGAGAGGAACATCGAGTAAGTGTTTACACTTTGGGGGCTCTACTACTAATTTACATAGATACATTGACTTAGATTTGGCAAGGGATATTGATTCCAAGAAGAGTACTATAGGTTATGAATTTATTGCTAGTGGGGCAGTAGTGAGTTGGGTTTCTAAGCTATAGAAGGTGAAAACTTTATCCACTATAGAGATAGAGTATATAGCTACTACAAAGTCAACCAAGAAGATGATATGGCTTTACTTCTTCCTAGAAGAATTGGGACACTCTTAAAGGGATAATAACTTGTTTATAGATAGTTAGAGTGCCATTCATCTTGAAAAGAATTTTTCTCTACATTTAAAGACAAAACACATACAGTTGCAGTACCATTTCACTTGGTCAATTTTGGATAATGGAATGCTAAAGCTAGAAAAAATGGATACAGATGAAAATTGAGAAGATATTTTTACAAAGGTAGTAACAAGGGAGAGGTTAAACTCATTTTCATCTTTCGTTGGTCTTTTAAACTAAATAGAATAAAAGAATAGTAGAGTCCAAGGTGGTTTTGATCCACTGGGAGCCCCATGTGGTAGCAGTATTGTTATAGGATTAGTCTCCAGGTGGCAGATTATTGTTTAGCGTGGAGTCTGATCAATCCCCAAGTGGGATATTGTTAGTTTGTGGTGACTGATCAAGGAAGTTTTGTACATACTTGATACTTCTTTGGGGTTCAAAAGATATACTATTGGGTTGTGGCTGATGTTGTGGCCAATGCATAGTCAACATATGGATGACATGTTGTAATCCTAGAAGTGTAAAAAAATACTTATCTAAAAGGGCTTAGGGTTATGTATCTTTCATTATGTGTAATGCAAAAATTTCTTTCTGTGGTGATATTGAGTTGTAAGGGATTACAGATTGTAATAAGGTGGTGATCAATAGATCATAATAATATTGGACTTTCTTTTTGGTGGGTGTAGCCCAAGGTTTGGGTGAACCACATTAAATCTTGGTGACTTATGTTCTCTTTTGTGCGATTTATTATTTTCTGATTTTTTTTTATATTTTCATATAATTGTTATTTCTTTCTAAGGTTAATCCTAACATGCTAGACCTTCCTTCAACTCCTAGAGCCACATCCACCCCCCCCCTCCCCCCCAAGATAACAAAGGTAAGAAAATTTCACTATGAACTCTCCTATGGAGGTAAGTCTCCATGCCAAAGAGTCACAAACATGGTTGAAAGGGATGTGATAACTCTGCAGCAATTTCTAGAGCTCCATAGTGAGCCTTGTCCTTGAATTCTCCTTCTTATAAACTCTTTTCCATTTTCGATCGGGGGTTATATAGCTTAAAATCAAAGTACCATAATATCTAGTACAAGCCTCACTCAAGGGATGGAATTTGGAGTGCATGAGAGGGTTATCTTGTATCCATTGGTCTTCACATAAGTCAATGTGATTTTCATCCCCAACCACCTAGTAAGTACCCATCTTCAAACTTTTATGGGTATGCACCACATTGTTCCAAATTTTTGAACCTTAGGGGTATTGGAATGAGTCCCCTCTAAGATACTTTGCTTTCAAAATACTGCACCCATTATTTAAAGGGTTTATCAATCTCCATCCAACCTTAGTTAGGAGGGCCTTATTTAGATGCCCCATCCTTCTAAATTTCAATCCCCCTAGGGCCCTATGCCGACATACTTTTCCCCAACTCACCAAACTCATTCTAGTCTTATCTTCTAATCTAGAGAACAAGAAATTTCTTTGGATTTTTTCAAGAATATCCCTTTATCTTCCTGGGAGTTTAAAAATAGAGAGGAATTACACTAGAATACCCTACAAAGAAGCTGAGAGAAGAAGGAGTTTCCTCACACTACTTAGGATTTTTCCTTTCTAGCCTGCAAGCTTCCTCTTAAAGAGATTAACCAAACCATTCAAGTATTGTGTGGATACAACCCTAATAGTGAGTGGGAGGCCAAGATAGCTATCTAAAAAACTTGCCTCCTAACATTCTAGGATTTAGGTCTCTTTTTTCCTCAAACTAGTGTCGGTGTTGAAATTTTTTTATTTTTTTATTTTTCAATAATTTATTCATTGTCCTAAAACCTCCTCATAGTGATTCAAAATTACTTTACAATCTCTAGCTTCATGGACTAAAGATATGACAAATAAGAAGGTGTTGTCAATAAATTGATGGATAACCTATGGGGGACATAAGCATGCAAGATTTATGCCTTTTATTCTAAAACAATTAGCTAGGGTCATTAAATTTCTTCTCATAACATCTACCATAATGATGAATAGGTAAGAGGATGGGGGGTCATCATGTTGCAGACCTTGAGAGGAGTCAAAGAATCTACCTGGGGACCCATTGAATAGAACCAAAAACTTGACAGTATTAATAGCAACCCTAATAATCTTAATGAAATTCTCATTGAATCCTAACTTGATGAAAATATCAACAAGAAATTCCCTCTTGCCCTTATCATAAGCCTTCGATATATCAAGTTTTAGGGCCATACCTAGATTCCTACTCCTCTCCATTGAGTGAATTACCTCAGGTGTGGCTATGACTGCATCCAGAATCTATAGCCTCGTGAAAAAACCATTTTTGTGTGGGCCTTTAAACTTATCAAGAAGGGCTTGATGAGGTTAACCATAGCCTTGGTGAGGAAATTGTAAATCATGTTGCCAAGACTTATGGGTCTGAATTCTTCAAGATGTCTCAGGTCATCCATCTTAGGTGTTAACACTATAAATGTATGATTAAGTTTTGTTGGTGTTTGAAAACTACTAAACAATAAAGGCTCAATACCAAATAATAACATTCACATAATCTAAGGGTTAGCTATTTCCTATCAATAATTATGTGTGCAAACCATTTGGAACCAACTTCAACAAAACCACAATTGGCTTTCTACTCTTTAGGCTCTACAGAACCAAGGTGGGTATACCTAAGGGATGACTCAGAATGAATGTTTTAGTATGAGAATTTCTTTAGTTTCATTTTGATTCTCATCTTTCATCTCTAACATATGGGTAGTTTATTGATTTCTTCACATGTTCAGATGATATACACCCCTTACAAATAGATTAGGTCACAGTTCTTAAATTTGCAAGAACTTCTAGCAATACTAGCTAACTAAAGCTAAAATATTTATGCAAACAACTGTTGACCATCTTTGAGACTCTTCAAAATAGTGAAATAAAATTGATTTTAATTGTAGACTTAATGCTTATTCATGATCTACCTATCTACAAACTGAATAAATTGGATCAATGCCTAGCCCATTAGGATTCATAGTCTACTGCAATTTCTAGATCTAATTTGTTGCATTACAACAAATACTATCAGTAATTCTTACTGGAATTCATTCTTACATACATCCTTTCTATTACCATGGCAATCCCATCAAAGTCATTAAAGCCTTTAGTTAATTCATTGAATTAATAGCAATAATGAATTGACATACAATCTAAATGAATTGCATTCAATCGGATGAGCTTTACTTCACACAATATCAGTTTTACCAGGTAACAACAAAGGAGACAAAATTCACCAAGAACAACTATGGGGACAGCTATATTTTGTATTGATTTACCTTGAAAACTATATACAATTTTAGTACAACTTAGAATGACTCTAAAAAGACACAAGTATCACATGATATCAATGCATTCTCAAAAACTTTTTAGAGAGGATACATCATGAAGTTTTCTCAATAACTGGATGAAACCATACTTTATGTAATACTAAAATTGCATTAGAAATCAGACCATTCTCTTACCCTAGAATCTCAGTTATATAATGTGAGACACAACAAGCTTCAAGCATAGAGAATTGACAGGTGTCCTTTACAAAATATATTCACAAAAAGATATTTATAGGCTTCGAAAACACTCTCATACTTACTCTGTAGTTCGAACATTGTTTTTTCTTCTTTCTTTGCAGTGGCCAAAACAAACTGAAAGGTTCCTACAATCCAGGGATGCAAGCAGAGATAACTCACATTCTACTTGACATGTTTGTAGTCAATCCAATGAGATTTTTCCATGTTTACTTTTCCTTTATTGCTAGCACTTCAAACTAGACCCACTAATTTTTGAGGACACGTGTCATTGAGTCACTACCTCGCTATACATAAAGAGTGAGCATGTTGTCATAGTGAGGAAGCAATAATCATTGATTCTATTTTGAATGATGGACATTTAATTCATCACTTAAGAGTAATATGGTGGGCCCCCTCTTCATCTGCTTTACTTGCTATGTCACTATACATAACACTCAAGAAACTCACCATAGTGATAAAGTGATGGCCATAGATCTGAGCTTGGTCCAAGGGTGAGGAAATTGCATGACATGCAAAGATTGTGGTGGGTCTCCTAGTCACAATGTTGCATAGAGTAAATAGTGCACATATTTTCATAGCAAGGTAGTGACTATCGTTGATCTAATCTTGATCGAACAATCAAAATCCTTCATCTAATTTTTGAATAGGGCATGGGTCTAGGTTATTGATGACATGAGGATATCTTGTCCAGCTGGCACATAAATCAATATTTTAATCCTAGTTGCACTACCGCATAACTTAGCTCCCACCATATGCCTACTTTTTGGCTAGGTGCTATGTCACTAATGGTGAAGATCATTCATTTTCCAATTGTGACATAGTGACCTCAGGTGTTCTTAGAATGTTTGGTGCATACATGTATCCAACTAGATGCTACTATGTCCCAAAGTTTGTGTGACTCACATCTGACAAAGCATATATCTAGGACCCACCTTTTGAACTGTTACTACATTATCATTTTTTGTCAAGGTGTTATGTTGCTAACAATGAAGATCATTCTCTTTTTGATTGTGACATAGTGATTTCTGGTGTCTTGCTAAATTTTGGTGCCAGAAAGATAGATACCTGTCAAATATGATTATCCTAATTAGTGCTTCTAAAAGAACAATAAAATCACACGTCCACCATGCCTCTTGGAAGTTTTCATGGTCACCAATAAAATTAAAAGCTGCCATCATTTTTATTTTCTATTAAGATGCCATGTCACTATTGGTAGGGCACAAAGTTTTTTTGATAGTGACATAACAACCCATCAGAAAAACTAGATTCTATTGACACCTTTTGCACTTCATTATTGATGGTTCCTTTTTCGTCTCCCACCACTCTAACTAGAAAATCATTATTGAACACTTCTAAAGCAATGCATTTTCTGATCCCACACCTCCACTTCAAGACACTGCCACTCAATTTTGTGATAGTTGCTATGTTTCATAGGGTAAAACACTTGCATCTTTTGATAGTGATGATGTGACTATTGTAGAACTTATAAGGATCGAACAATATGCAACAAAATGGAAAAAGGCCACTTAAGGGCATGAAATATTTGAACTAGACATGGAATATCTGCATTTTAAAAGGTTTTGCGCCCAAATGAATTCAAAAAAAATGAGACCTAGGGTTTGACAAAGGCTTTCAAAGGTTATCAAATTTGTAAGATAAAAAACTAGAAACCCTAGTCTCCAACAATGGACTCAATTCTAATTTTTTGTATCTTGATTGGGGAAAATTTTATTCTACAAAAATTAGACCAATGGTGGCTCTATGTGGGGATGATAGACTACCCAAGTCTATGCAAGAATTTAGAATCTATGGGTGAGAAAACCATATACCTAACTTAAAAAATGACAACTTCTTTAGAGGGCACAGGAATAAAGAAAAAAAATAGGGAACAACATTGTACAGACATATTTATAGGGATTTACAAAATATACAAAGGTACAAGGGAAAAAGAAACCCTAGAGCTACTATTCATGGAAAACTAAATACTTTAGGAAAAGTATCTCTTCAAGAACTGTCCATGAATTGGCAATTCAAGAATATTGTCTAACAAATCCTTGAGCATATAAAAGTCCTCTCCCCATGTATTTTCAATTAAATAGGGACGTAACCAAATAGGATCAAACTCACCATGTTTTCCTTTATCCTCAACTGTGGAATTCCACATTAGGACTTAATCTCCATCTCTAAACTTTTTGTTGACTATCCTTTTATCATATAATGTCTTAACTTATAGTTGTAGCCTTTGATTCCTGAGAGATGCTTCTCTCCTAGCTTCTACTAGTCCTACAAGCTTGTCTATTCTTTCTTACATATCATCAATGATATCCTTGTCATACATTTGAATGTAGCTATACAAGCTCATTAAGTTATTCTATGGCATCCTTGCATGAATTCCATATACAATATCAAATGGGGTTACACCAATGACTTTCTTCATAGTCACCCTATCAGTTCATACTGCTAATTGCAATTTGGAATCCCATGCCTTCTTATTGTCATATAGGGTTCTCTTAATAATTTTTAATACTCTTATTTGTGGATTCAGCTTGTCCATTCCCTTGCAGATGATAAGAGGCAGAAGTTGATCTTGTAATTCCATATTTGTCACAAAATTTCATGAACTCCTCATACCTAAAGAAAATTGCATTATCTATTACAATTTTTTGAGGACAACTAAATCTAGAAATAATGTTATTCAACAAAAAAATTATTGACAACTTTACTCATTTCATTTCTTTTAGGGACTACCTCTACCCACTTTGTAAAATACTCAATAGCATCTAAAATCCAAGAATAACTAGTGCTACATTTAGGAGAGATCACACCTATGAAATCCATACCCTGTTGCTAAAAAAGGTGCTTGAACATCAACTAGTTTTAATGGAGTATTACTTGAAAATTTCAATTTTCCAGTAAACCTTTGACAAGCATCACATTTCCTAACCATGATTTGAGCATCCTTAAAAGGGGATGGCCACCAAAATCTAGCTCTCATTACCTTGTGTGTAGTAGTCTTGGCCATATAATGTTTCCCACACACTCTAGCATGCATTTCATTCAAGATTTCTTTGGCCATTTTTGGATAAACACATTTTAGTAATACTCCCTCAAAATTTCTCCACCATAAACTACCCTTGACAATTATGTACTTGACGGCTTGTAATTTAGTGCTCGTCTTCTCATTTTTAGTCAAGTGGGATGGGGCTTCCATGTGTTGTAGATAATGAATAACATTAGCATACCACTCATAATGATCTATGTCACATATATTAGATCTGAGGTCATCTGTTACCATATTTATCTGATTAGTATCCAAATTAGATTGAGTCATAAGTTTAGCCAAACCTTGACCTCTTACCAATTATTTAATCTATATTTTAATGTTAAATTCTTGGATCTTGTTAATCCACCTACATCTTCTACCTAATACTTATTTTTGAAAAGAAATGTCCTTTATAGCAGCACTAGGTACAAATGCAATGACAGTAGCACCTATCAAGTAGCATCTAAAATCCTTAACAGCCTTTACCAAGGCATATGCTTGTTTTTCTTTTATCTCATACTTTAATTTAGTAGGCTCTAGTGACTTACTGAAAAATGCAATGGGTTGTTCATATCCTTCCTCATTGTTTTGTAACAAAACTACCACTACAGTGTGGAAAGATGCAAAAGAGAATATGTGCATTGGCTTTGTATAGTATGGGGTCCTCAAAATTGGAGCATTGTTTATGAAAGTTTTAATATCATAAAATGCTTGTGAAGGTTCACCATTCAAATATACAGTGGCTACTTTCTTGAGCATTTTTGAGATACGTCTGCTAATCTCCACAAAGTTAGTGACAAACCTTCTTCGAAAGTTAACTTGCCTAAAGAAAGACTGTATTCCTTTCACATTCTTTGGCTTTGGAAACTTATCAATGGAGACTACTCTATCAGGGTCTATCTTCACTCCATCCTTTGATACTATATGTCCCAATACCTTGCCTTCAGTTACCGCAAATGCACATTTCATAGGGTTTAATGACACTCCATATTCCAATGCTTTAATGAAAATCTTTTTCAAATGCCTATAGTGGTCTTTAGCCTTTTTGGAATAAGTTGTGAGTTCATCTTGGTACACAAACATAAACTTGTTTATGTACTCATGGAAAGCCACATCCATGGCTCTCTGAAAAGTGGTACCAACATTAATCAATCCAAATGGCATTCTTACATATACATAAGTTCCCTAGGGAGTTTTAAATTTTGTTTTAAACTATTCTTCTTCTTTCACCAAGAACTAGAGATACCTTGAGAAACGATCCATGATAGATATGAGTTCAGACCCAGTTACTTGTTGTAACATAGCTTCCATGTTTGGTAACCTATAATTATCCTTTAAGGAGGCAATGTTCAAATTTCTAAAATCCACACATAGCTTGATATCTCCATTCTTTTTTCTAATAGGTACTAGATTTGAGACCCAAGTGGAATGTCTAATAGGTTTAATTATCCCTCCATCCCTTAACTTTATCAATTCCTTTTTCATTTTTGGGGCTAGGGTGGGATTGACTAGTCTCAACTTTTTCCTAAAAGGCTTTACATTCTCCTTCAGTGGTATGACATGTTGAAAGAGATCTTCTCTATAAGCTTTTAGGTCATCCTATGACCATGCAAAAACATGTCAATATTTTCTAAGTAGGTCAATCAAAGCCTTTCTAATTTTAGCTGACAAATTCTGACCAATATAAACTTTCTTAGGGGCCTCATTAGTACCTAGATTTATCTCATCTAGTTCTTGAGGTTTACAATCTTTAGCTCCAAGCCTTACCCAATCTTGGTTATCAAACATGTTCTCCAAAATAACCAAACCTTTAGGTACCTTATTAGTTTTCAATTGTATGACCTCTTGACCAAAGATTGTTTCCTTCCCATCTATGGTTTCAACCAAATCACTACAATCCAACTC
This sequence comes from Cupressus sempervirens, assembly GCA_028749045.1. NCBI lineage: Eukaryota > Viridiplantae > Streptophyta > Pinopsida > Cupressales > Cupressaceae > Cupressus > Cupressus sempervirens. The sequence goes on along the minus strand of CM053793.1, from coordinate 279,507,823 downwards.
TTGACCATAGTATTTATCTTTATTCAACAAGAAATTCACAATGTCTTTGCCATCTTCAAAAACTTGTCAATGTTCAACATTATTAGGTATTGAGGGTCTATTCTAGACCTCAATTTGTGAGATTCCTATAAATGATACCTCTTGTGGCTTAATTACTACATTGGCTAATAAGTCAGCCATCTTATTTTGAGTCCTATCTCTCCATGAAATACCAAATGTAGCAAAGAATCCTATATGATCCCAAACAAAATTTCTATACTGTTTCAACCTCTTATTTTTAGATGCATATGTCCCCTTTATCTATGAGATGACCAATTCAAAATAACTGACGACATGCAACTTCTTAATTCCATGATGGGATGCAACTTTCAATCCTAATAGTAGGGCTTCATATTCAGCTATATTTTTGGTGCATGAAAAGTTTAGGGTGAAAGAATATCTAAAAGTATTCTTTTTAGGAAAAATAAAAACTACCCCTGCCCTTGCACCTTCTTCAGAACTAGCCCCATCAACGAACATGGTCCACAATACTGGTGAATCAATACAACACTCAACTTCATGTTTGATCTTAGCAAGAAACTTCTCAACTTCCTAGATAATTATTTTTTCTCTAAATGCATTCAAAATGATGTCTAAAAAGAAAGCAACATCTTTATCAATTTCTTCTCCCAAAATATGACTAACCCTTAGCTCTTTGTTTACCTTCACAACCTTATCTCCTATGTGAAAGGTGGCATAGTTTAGGTCACATTGTAGACTACCTCCCATAGAAACACTCCATTTTCTAGAGAGTAACATCCCATAATGTGGAGAAATATCAACTACAAGCATGGACATGGTCAACTCTACCTTAGGGCATGCATCTAACTTAAATGGTAAAGCATTTATAGTACCTATGACTGGAACTTCTCTAGTATCCATGCCCCTACATCTACCTTTATTATTGTCTACTTTCAACCCTAAGGCTTCCATTACTTTGAATGGCATAATGATGTTAGAAGCTCGTGAATCTATCATGCAATTCTTTAGGGTTTTCCCTTTTATAATCAGACTAAGAAAAAATGGGTCAATGTCTTCTACATATTCTACTGATGAATCATCCAAGAACATTTGGGGAATCTTATACATAATACCACTATCTTCTACTACCAATGGGGTTTTCTGAATAGCATTTTTTCCTATGTTTTTGTTATTATCTCCTATCCCTCCTAACCATCACAAGACTTTTCTCTTATGTTTTTTAATTGTAAACAATTCAGATAAGGGTAGTTTCATAATAATTTGTGATAACATGGATATCATGTTAATAGGATCAGATATAATGGGTTTTACAATCATACCTAGAGTAAGAGCCTTTTGAATAGCAGGTTCTATCATTTGTTTACTAGTATCAGATCCTGATCCCTTTTCTTGCACAATTGCTTTTGTTGTTTCATTTATTTGGAATTGAACTTTCTTCTTGGGTTCCCATTTCCTCATTTTGATTTCTTTGGTCTTAGTTGTCTTTACATTAGCCATCTTGTCTTCATCCCTCATTTTATCTATAATGATCCTATCAATTTCCACTTTGGAAGGCATTCTCTAGTTCACATGACCAACTTCATAAGATGTAGCACATACCTAATCTTCATCATACCCTTCATTGTCTGAAAACACTTGTTGACAATTTAACTGATAAGTAATTTTATTATCTTCAAGATCACTTTTTGTTTCTTCCAAATTAGAATCCACATAGTCATTGCACATTCTCACTATATTACAACTTACATCATCATGGTTTTTTTCCTTCTTCATCCTCTTCATTTTGTGCACTATGGTCTGAAGCAAATGATTGAGCAATAGCACAATATTCAAAAGAATGAGGTGACTGACAAAAGATACACCATGGCACATCATCATTCATATTAATAGAACTCCTCTATAGAGGATCTGGTTTTCGCTAGGGATTGGCTTTCCATCCTTCATTTGAGTGGTATAAGGATAGTTCTACATTCTGGGTTGTCTATTTAAATTGTTGTTATTCACTAGGGCTTTCTCACCAACATTTGGCTTGTATGTATTGAAAGTAGTTGGGTTCATCTTTTTTAACAAGTCCAATACTTAACCTATTGTGGTTTCTTCAATTTTCTTTCTAGTAGGGGTTTTATCAGCATCCCTTTTGTTATTAGTCTTGGGATTAAATAACTTTGGATCATCTCTCCTCCCCAGCTTGCTAGATGCTTTCCTATTTTTTTCAATATTCACTACAATCTTATAAGAATCCCTCAAGGTTTTAGGATCTTTATCCCTTAACTAGTAAGCCATCTTGTTGTCAAAAGCATTAAAATAAGTTGTAAGACAAACATCCTCATTTAGCATCATAACCTAGAATAATTTGTACATACCCTTTTGGAATCTTACATTGACATCAAATGTGGATTCATTAGGGTTTTTCTTGGTGTTATTGAAGTCGTTCAACATAAATCCAACACTAGTATTATCTCCATATTGTTCTTTGAACAAGCTTCCCAAATCACTCCATGAACCAATGTTGTCATCAGGTAGTCTTCTGAACCAATCCTGTGCATCTTCAATCAAGGAATGAACAAGAAACTTCATCATCACGTCATCATGTTCAACCTCAAAATCATTTAACATGTCTATTAAAACTCTTAAATGCTCCTCACTAGTAATAACATTATTCCCAAAGAACTTGACAACTTTATCTCTCAAATCAAAAGATATAGGGTGTGGGGCACTAGGAATACCTGCAAATGACATTTGTCTATATTTATACATGTAGATAGGTTACTTCTAAAAACCAAAAACATTCAAGGTGCTTTCCATATTGGCTTGGTTAAGAACAACACTCTAAGATTGTTGGGTTTGGCCAAAAGGAACTTGAGTACTAATAGTGTATGATAAGGTAGTGGTAGCTTGAAGTGTTCCTTGAATTGAAATTAATGGACCACAACCTAGTATAGGAGTTGCATCTGGGATAGAAAAATTTGGCCATGAAGACAATGTAGAATTAGACTTTATGAACTAGATTTTCCTCCTAGTTTTTGTGGCTTGGGCTTCATTCTCAACCCTTTCAATTTATTTTGCGAGATCTTTCTCCTTCCTAGCCTTTTCCAAGTCTAGGTCCAACTTAGACATGGGAGGGTTTATGGATTTTCTTGGTAGAGCTTGGGGTTCATTTATTTTAATTCTTATAGCTTTTCCTTTGCCTTTATCAATAGATTTCGTAATAGGTTCTGTAGGGTCAACTTGAATGGGCTTGTAAGCTTCGACTTGAGTAATTCTTGAACCTTCTTTCTCAGACTTTCTACATCTTCGAAGACATCAACATGAAGGTTCTATAGGGTCGACTTGAATGGGCTTGTAAGCTTGGACTTGAGTAATTCCTTCACCTTAGTTATCAAACTATCTACAACACCGAAGACATCAACATGAGGATTTTAAGTTCTTTCTTCTAACTTCTTTTTCTGTTCTTTTAATGCAGCCATCCTTCTAAGTAGATAATATCTTTCCACAATGGCATCTAAGGTTCCTTGTTTTTTTTCCTTTTCTAGATGAATGTGCTTCGCTTCTTCCTCAGTAACCCAATTCTTCAAAAATCTAATCTCTGATTACAATTCTTTAGGATCTGTAAAAGTCACTTCTGAATCAACAGGGTCATCCAAGTCTATAAGATTAGGTTCCATGTATGGGGATGCCCTGGGATTAAAAGGATCTCCAAATGAGCTCTTGAGTCCTAACCTGTGATTCATTGCAGCTATCAGATCTGGTCTAGGGGATCTATTCCCTATTGGTGACATATCCTTGTCCTGGTACGTTCTTTCATCTGGTAATGGGGTACTAAATATTTCTCCTAAGTGTCTTGTAGTTTTTCATTCAGAAATGGGTGAGGAAGACTCTCTCCCTACCACTGGTTGGTATTGAGAATTAACTAATACACTACCTCTTGGTTTCCAAGTGGGGTTTGAGTCTATCTTCTTCATGTTCAAATTATTCCTACCACCCTGAGGTAAGTTAGTATACATTGGTATATCATGATTAGCTCTTATGTAAGCTCTTTTGTTTTTCCTTTTATCAACCACACTCACTATTTATAAAATCAGCGCTAGGTTTCAAAACCTTAATTGAGTCACCACCATATTCTAGGGAAAATACAAAAAAATATCTCCTATCTTTAAGGAAATGACAAGAGATGATATATCGTATTCAAATACACAACAAAACCAATCACACAAATCATAAGACTGCAACTTTGCTTTGTAGGATAAGACATGTGGAAAGGGTTTATATGTCAGTGTGCATATATGCGGCTTTCCTTTTCTGCAAAATTTTCAAGGCTTGTCAAAAAACCTAACAAAAATGTACACAACATGACCAAAACATCATAGTACTTCTCACAAATAGATTACATAATCCCTAGTAGAGTCACCAATTTGTTGGTGTTTGAAAACTACTGAACAACAAAGGCTCAATACTAAATAATAACACTCACATAATCTAAGGGTTAGCTATTTCCTATCAATAATTATGTGAGAAAACCATTTGGAACTAACTTCAACAAAACCACAATTGTCATTCTACTCTTTTAGGCTCTTCAAAACCAAGGTGGGCATATCTAAGGGATGACTCAGAATGAATGTTGTGGTATGAGAATGTCTTTAGTTCCAATCTTATTCTCATCTTTCATCTCTGACATATGGGTAGTTTATTGATTTTCTCACACTTTGAGATGATATACACCCTTTACAAATAGATTAGATCACAATTCTTCTTAGGTTTGTAAGAACATCCAACAACAACAACTAACTAAAGCTAAAATGTTTTATGCAAAAAAGTGTTGACCATCTTTGAGACTCTTCAAATTAGTGAAATAAAATTGATTTTAATTGTAGGTTTGATGCTTGTTCATGATCTACAAGAATCTACAGATTGAATAAATTGGATCAGTGCCTATCCCATTGGGATTTAGACCCTACTACAATTTCTAGATCTGATTTGTTGCATTACAACAAATACTATCAACAATTCTTATTGGAATTTACTCTTACATACATCCTTTCTATTACCATGGCAATCCCTTTAAACTCATTAAAGCCTTTAGTTAATTCATTTAATTAATAGCAATAATTAATTGACATAAAATCTAAATGAATTGCGCTCAATTGGATGAGCTTTACTTCACACAATATCAGAATAACTAGGTAAAAACAAAGGAGACAAAATTCACCAAGAAGAGATATGGGGACAACTTTATTTTGTATTGATTTTCCTTGAAAATTGTATATAGTTGTAGTAAAACATAGAATGACTCTAAAAAGACACAAGTATCACATGATATCAATGTATTCTTAAGAAATTTGCAGAGAATCTCACTTATATAATGTGAGATGCAACAAGCTTTAGCCTTTAAGAACTGGCAGGTGTCCTTTACAAAAGATATTTACATACATTTGTCAAAAAAAGACAAAATTTTGAGTAATAGAAAGACTTATACATAAAAATATTTTTTTGGTAGATCCCCCTAATATTATATCCTCTCATGTTGTTTATCTCTTGATTGGTTACTATTATGACTCTTCTGTGTATGTAGCTATCAGACTTGCCAGTGATGTTTTGGTCTCTAATTGATGTAGCTTCACCTCCACTCTGGCATTTTCACTCATATCATCATGTTTTACCAAGATAATAGTTAAACTTGGTTCTATTTTTGCTATGTTATCCAATTGATCCATTGTATCTTTCACATGAGATGACTACCCTTCTTTGTCTTCTTCTTTCTTAGGAGCTAACGGAAGTGAATCGTTGATTTGTACTTCATCTTCATGTATTTCTTCATCATCAATTTCAACTTCCTCTAACTATTCACCAAAAGAAATATCTACTATCCACTTGTCATAAAGTGTATCATTTGGCCAATCAAAATGCAGAATATCTTGTTGCTTCTTGATAGCATATTCAACTTCACTATCAATATCATCAAATTCTTGTTTCAAAGAATCAAAGAATATCTTGGCTTTCACCATTTCTTCTATTGTGATGGCCCACCATGCATTTCCTATTTCATTGATGAGTTTATTCATTCTCAAAAAAAACAAATCATCTAATTCCTTAGCCCATTCATATTTGTTTCTTAATTTATTCTTCCTATCTATAGCACAAGGGAATAAATCAAATTTTTGGCTCTTGTACTTGCTCAAGTAGCCCACTATTCTTCTCTGTAGATGAATTGTTTTATTATCAAATTCTAGAAGATCAATAACAATATCATATGTTTTTTTCAATTTGATCATGTGAAAATTTTACGACAGAGTAACACAAAAATGTCATTTCTTCCCTTCTTTTTACCCATTAATTCACAATAGGCTTCAGAGCCTCATCATGGGCTTTCAATTCATCCCATATATTTATTATCTTTGTAAGCTGATCATAAAATAGTGGCCATTCAATTTTATCCCTCAAATATGTGAGAGCTTTTCTCAATTTATCTTCATACTGTACATTCATTTCTACATGTAATGCCCATTACTTGCTTTTTTCTTCTTCAAAGTGTTCAGCAGTGTAATAATGTGGCCTTTGTGGGGTATCTGGCAGTTCTATGAGAGGAGTAGATTTAAAAGGTTCCACTAGAGGATGGGGATATGTTATTCTTAGCCTTGCAGACCTCCCCATTACTTTGTTTTCAAGTTTAGTCCTCTTTTTAACTTCTTTATTATAGATTTCCAAAACACTCTCATACTTACTCTGCATTTCAAACATTGTTTTTCCTTCTTTCTCTATAGTGGCCAAAACAAATTGAGTGGTTCCTACACCCATATGAGCTCCCTGTACATGGGATGTCTCTGCTACTCTTCTCACAATGATATTTCCCATTAATCTTGAGTCATGTGGCTAGGATGAAATAGCCCTAGATCCTTTTCTCAATGACCATATAACTAGAGCAGCCTGGTCTTCATTGAATGCAGTCCCTATGAATTCCTTCTTGCTTGGGTCTTCGACATCTAATTTATTTGAAATAGAATTAAAAATCAACGCATCAGCTATGTCCCAATTGGTTAATAATAAAATATTTGAGGCTTTAACCATCTATCTCCCCTCTTCAAGGGTTATATTTTGGAATTCCTGCCTCATCTTTTCTTTTATTTGATCTTGCAAGGCTGCCTCCTCCAGCTCAGGATGCTCTATTCTTCATTTATTGCATCTTTCTTCGAACTTGCCCATGTTGGTTCTCCATGCAAACTAGCGAAAGGTCCTAGATTTAACAAAATTATCATCTGACAAAAACTATTGACTTGCTTTCTCTAACACAGGGTCTAATTCCCTTCCTCTATAACAGGTAATTGTCAACTCAAAACTTGGCATAGAAGGCTCTTGGGGGTTTCCTTCATCTATTTCAAATTGAGTAACAAAAACTCCACCTTGAGACCTAAACTATTCATTTTTTTCTCCAGTGAGTTGTTCCTGTTCAATCCTTAGAGGGGTGTGTGAAGGTGAGTATTCTTCAAAATGAGAATCTTCCTCCCTTATTATTTTGCACCTCTTAGGGGAGGGTTCAGGAAGCCTCTCTTCCCAAAAAACACTAGTGGACCTAATTATTATTTTTCCTTTCTCCATAGTGGTCTTTTTATTTTGAATGATAGTATAACTTGGCCTCTTTAGGATAGTTAGTCGACCTACCCCTAGGTTCGGAGTAAATCCCAGTTTTCTTATTACCTCCCTAGCTTTAGCTAGGAATGAATTAATAAGAATTTTCTTCTTCTCATTCATGGTTTCAATCATTTTAGGAAAAGTGAGCATGAGCTTATTTATTCTATTTGCAGTTGTAATAGCATTACTTAGAGGACTATAATCTGCATCAAAACAATGAATGAAATCCAAAACTTTTGAGAAATCTCTCCATTTTTCCTTCTTAGTCTCCTACTCTTGAAGGGAGTATTCATTTCTTATTATATCTTTAGGAAAATAGAATTCATGATCAATTTTACCCAGCTTAATTCTATGTCTAAAAGCCAGATTATAAAATCACTCAATGTCACAAAAATGAGGGTGAGAAACAACAATCTTATACTGATCCAAAATCTTGTGTAGAGAAAGCCAACCCCCTTTTGTGATTACAAATTGATGGGCTACTATGAAAGTGGGGAATATTGACCCTCTCTTCCTTTTCAAAAAATAGGTTTCCTCCAATCCTCCCAACTACCACAAAAATTCAGCTACTCCTACCTTTAAAGGCACTTGGTAAGGTAATAGATGGGGGGTACCTCTAAAACCATAAATCCTAATGATAGTTGAGACTAAATATGGGATGATGTCTCCCTAATTGTGTGAAACCTTCAAATCAATAGGATTGTCTAGGGGCCTAATAAGATTTGCCAATGCCTTGGGTATTCTGGGATTGTCACTTAATAATAGGCACCTCAATTTGGAAGCAAAATACCTATCAAACCTGACAAAACTAGCCTTTTCTACCTCCCAAGTCATATCTGCACTCCATAATTGGACTGGCAGTGCTTCCCCATCCTATTCCTTGTTTAATTTCATCTCTTTTCAAAAATATGTTACTCCTTTGAAAAAAAAAAACATGTACATTATTAAAGAATAGTGGCCAAAAATCTTTTCAATATTGCCTTTCACATTCCCAGCCAGGCTATTATGGATTTCTTCAGCTAAATAAGAAGCAAAATCAGAAATTTTGTCGACACCAAAAGAGTAAATTTGAGTAATCATGTACACAAAACTCATGGGCTTAAACTCCTCTTCATGTTCTCCAAAGACTCTGCATAGAGTCTTGTATGCCTCCACAACCTTGGTATTGAAGTATGCCCTTTTGAAAGGTTCCCTAGAGGATGTTGTTATCACTAGTAGAGTTCCTTATTTTCCTATATGTGCCCTCAATGCTCCTTCCCTAATTGCATCCTTCTTTGACATGTATTCCTTTTCTAATCCTTTCAAATCAATGGGCACATGACAATCAGTGAGAGGCCCTAAACCAAATACCTGCCTAATTTCCTCTTGGCTAATGGTGACCAAAAAATCACCATCAATTCTTCTCACCACTCTAATTGCTTGGTCATAGTTTTTTACCACATCCTCAAGGAAGTCATAATCCATAAAGACACTTGGAACCACTAATTTTTCTAAGTCAAAGTTCCAAATGTTGGCATGTGAGGCAAACAAATTCCTCTCTAAAAACCATTTTTTGAATAAATATAGAGCAGTCTGAGAAGTGTTAGTATCTCAGACCCAATTCCCCTTGTCATATAATCCATCTCTGACTCTTAGCCTAGGGTTTAATGAAGTTAGCTTTTTAACTTGTACAGTCTCAATGGTGGATTTAGGGAGCAATTCGAGCAAGTCATCCTGGATATTCCTATCCAAATAATTCTCTTTCTTAGATAACACCTTGTTTAGAGGCATCTTGATTATAATTTGTAGAAATTGATATGAGATAGAGGTTATAATATATAAGTACTCACCTAATTTTCTGCTTATTCTTCTTTGTAATTCTGCAACATCTCCTAAACAATGGGAAACTGCTTCATGCTCTAGGCAAGCTCAACACAATATTCTTAGCAATTTCTTTTGCTTACAAAACTTGAAATCTTTATTTGCGTGATGTGGAAATGGTGAAATCTCCTTTAATATACTCTATTTTTTCTTGCACATAAATCTTTCATTCCTCATAAATGAATAGAATGACACCACCTTCTACATTCAAACTTACACCATTGATCTTTGAAAAATCCTACGATCTAGGGATGCAAGCAGAGATGACTCACGCTCTACCTGACATGTTGGCAGTCAATCCAATGAGATTTTTCCATGTGTACTTTTCCTTCGTTGTTGGCACTTCAAACTACACCCACTGATTTTTGAGGACACATGTCATTGAGTCCCTACCTCGCTATACATAAAGAGTAAGCATGTTGCCACAGTGAGGATGCGATGATCATTGATTCTATTTTGATCTAACGATGGATGTTTAATGCATCACTTAAGAGTAATATGGTAGGCCCCCTCTTCATTTTCTTGACTCAATATGTCGCTATACATAACACTTGAGCAACTCACCATAGTGATAAACCGATGGCCGTAGATTTGAGCTTGATCTGAGGGTGAGGAAAGTACATGACGTGCATAGATTATGGTGGGTACCCTAGTCACTATGTCACATAGAGTAAATAGTGCACATCTTTTCATAGCGAGGTAGTGACTATCATTGATTTGATCTTTGATCCAATGATCAAAATCCCTCATCTGATTTCTGAATAGGGCGTGGGTCTAGGTTACTAATGATGTGAGGATATCCTATCTACTTGGCACATAAATCAATATTTTAATCCTAGTTGCACTACCACGTAACTTAGGTCCCACTATATGCCTACTTTTTGGCTAGGCGCTATGTTGCTAATGATGAAGATCATTTATTTTTCAATCATAATATAGCAAACTTAGGTGTTCTTAGAATTTTTGATGCATACGTGTATCCAACTAGATGCTACTGTGTCCCAAAGGTTGCATCACTCACATCTGACAAAGCATATGTCTAGGACCCACCTTTTGAACTGTTGTTGCATTATCATTTTCTTTCAAGGCACTATGTTGCTAATAATGAAGATTGCTGATTTTTTGATCATGACATAGCAACCTTTGATGTCTTGTTAAAATCTAGTGCCAAAAAGATAGATACCTGTCAAATCATGATTATCCTAATTAATGCTTCTAATAGAATAATAAAATTGCATGTCCACCATGCTACTTGGATGTTTTTATGGTCACCAGGAAAATTAAAAGCTACCATCATCTATATTTTCTATTAAGGTACCATGTCACTACTAGGAAGGCACAGAGTTTTTCCAATAGTGACATAGTGACCCATTGGAAAAAGTAGATTCTGTTGACAACTTTTTCACTTCACTATTCATGTTTCCTTTTTCAGCTCTGACAACTTTGACCAAAAAAATGTGACTAAAAACTTCTAAAGTAATGCACTTTTTGATCACCACACCTCCATTTCACAACACCGCCACTCAATTTTGCAATAGTTTCTATGTCACATAGGGTAAAACACTTGCATCTTTTGATAGCAATGATGCAATTGTTGTAGATCTTATAAGGATCATATGATATGCAAAAAAAGGGGAAAAAGTCGCTTAGGGGAGCAAAATATTTGAACTGGACATGGAATATTCGCATTTTAAAAGGTTTCATGCCCAAATGAATTCAAAATTAACAAGACCTAGGGTTTGACAAAGGTTTTCAAAAGCTATCAAATTTGCAAGACTAAAAAACAGAAACACTAATCTCCAACAATGGACTCAATTCTAATTTTTTGTACCTTGATTGGAGAAAATTTTATCCTACAAAAATCAGACCAACAAGTTCCTTCAAAAACTTTCCTATTCTCACAAAGTCATTCACAATGTGAATAATTTCATACTTAATGATCTCCTAGAGTTCTTGAAGAAAAGGCCGAGGGAAACCCATCAAGTCTTGGGGCTTTGTAGTGGTTCATACTAAACACTATCTTTCTCACCTCCTCCTCCTTGACCTTACTAGTCATGGCCTCATTCATTTGGTTACTCACCATTGGGTTCATTGACCTTAAAATATTTTCCTACTTATTTTTTCTAACCTAATTATATGGGGGGTTGTAGATCTCTTGGAAATAGTTATTGACCCAATCCTCAATACCTTGCACCTTCATTATTTCCTGACCATTACTACCCACTAGACAATTTATGGTGTTCATCTATTGTCTTCTTGAGGCTGATCTATGGAAGAAGGTTGTATTCCTATTACCCTCTTCCAACCAATAAACCTTAGATCTCTTTTGCTAGAAGATTTCCTCCCATTTTAGAATAAATTTCCACCTATCATGGTAATCGCTGTCCTCGTATTGATGTTTAGGGGATGAATTACCTTCTACCAAACATATATGAAGAGATTCTAACATCGTAGTAGTCCTCTTTTTCTTGAAAATGTTTCCAAACAAAGATTTTCTCCATCCTCTAACCTCTTTGCTAATTCTTTCATGTTTCCTAGCTATATGGAACATACCCATTCCTTCAATCGGATTATCCCACCATCATGCAATACAATCCTTGAACTCTGGGGGTGAGTACCACATGACCTCATACCTAAAGGGCCTACATGTATTAGTTTGATTCTGTGTCCATGTGAAAAGTAGCATAGAGTCATTTAAGATGGTCCTCAGATCCACCTTTAAGGAGGTATGTGGGAGAATGTCCTAACCAACCAAGATGAGCACTCGGTCAAGCCTAACCTAGATCAGATTGTTCCTAATTCTATTATTTTACCATGTAAAAGAAAATCCCTAAAGGTCAATATCTATCAAATCATTCCTCCTAAGGAAGCCCTCTAAGTCATGCTTACTCTCAGAAAAGGCCTCTAGGCTGTCCATTTTCTCCGAAGGGTATAGAGGAGTGTTAAAGTATCCCATACACAAAATGTTATCATGCCTCATCAAATCAGCTACTTTTTTTTCCTTATCCCAGACTACTAGCCTACCATTGCAGGTATTGGGGACATATAAGTTAAACAAATTTCAATTAGCAGTTTGGGAAGTAAAGTCCATTACCACAAAATCAGTATTGAGGAGGATCACCCTGCCCACAACTTTGTCAAAATTATAAAGTGTCTCTATGCCACCCGAAAACACCATTTGCACCACTATACGAGAATTTAGCACTTAGTTAGATGTATTCAACCACTCTAGAGAACACCCATTCTATCATTTTCACTTCCTACAAAAGTATCATGTCAATATTAAGTTCAATGATCTTTTATTTAACATCATATTGCTTCCTAAGGCTATTAAGCCCTCTCACATTCCAGGATATTATCTTCATCCTTTTTGTGGTTTAATTTCAGCTGAGTCTTTTGTTTCTCCTGTGCTATTTATTTATTTGTCTCCTTCTGATTGAGGTCTCACCACCCTCCATATTAACCCACATCAACCTTTTTTTCCATCTCTAGGCTTCCTCTTAGTAACAGTCGATTCAACTTCATTACTTAGGTAGTCAAGATTTGTACCCATATGGGTAGACAAATGTATTTCAACAATACCTAGGAGTGAGACCACTAGGGTTCTATTTGTGATTTTTGAGTCAATCCCCTTGCTCGAGGATATGTTGTAGGGATCAATTTTCTCAATTTTATTGTCCTCCTTAAGTGGGTTCAACTATCCTTCCCTAGATTGGGCCATTTGCATGGAATGAACTTTAACAATATCCCCTTCCTCATGCTCCATCATTACCTTTTTCTTAGGTGGAAAAATGATGATTTCCATTAATTTCTCATTAGCACCCTCCCCCATAGGGTTCCTTACCATCTCCTTCTCCTTACTTCATGCCTCCTTCAGCTCTTGAATTTCCTCAAACTCGCTTGAGTCCATCATTCTTACCGATTTCGTGTTCCTCTGGGGTATGGTTTGGTTTCTAATTTCTACAAATTTTGAACTTTCTAGCACCACCACCACTCTAGGTGAGGAGACTTTATCCTTCAGTTTATCACTCCTTTACATTTAACAATCAAGTAATCAAACATATTACATCACTCCTTTTAAATATTAAAAGAGTAAAATAGCTAGCATTAAAATATGAAGACAACCATGTTGATCTTATATTGTTTATCTAGGTTAAGAATATTTTCTCTTCCATGCTTGAGATGTCTAGAATGAAATAAAAAAAAATGAGTGTCATTATGTCATTCAAGTCATATTACAAATTCCAGATAAAATTATTTCTAAGAAATAACAAGGAGCAATTGTCACTATACCACACCATTTAAGTCATATGACAAATTCTAGATAGAAAATATCTTGTACAATATTTTCTTTCTTTTTAATAGTAAACCAAGATGAAAACCATGATCCTAGCTAGGTTAAATAAAATAAGAATTCTTAAAATAGAAATATTTAGTTGGTATCTATTTAATGAAGTCTAGTTGGGCTATTAAGCATAACACACTCCACATTGGATGATTAATGTTAATATTGGGTGGTGAACCCTCCACGGATCATTGCCTATCCCTTTTGTAATTTTAATAAACTACTTTATTATTACAACATGGAATCTTTCTCTACCTCACAAATACAATATACTGCCCTACATTACAAAAGAAAAGAAATATATAAAGGGAGAAATCACAAAATATATAAACTTATCTGACACTAGAAAATGAATATCATACTCAACACTGAATCCATAAATAGATAAAAATAATAATGAAGGGAAAAGATTGGAAAACTATGACATCATGTAACAATTGTGCTATTGGTTGGAGAATTTTAGAGTGGTACTGAGGAAATAGCCAACAAAAATAGAAAAATAAAATTTTCACTTTTAAAATTCAAATAACAAATACCAACAACTTAAAAGTTCTAATCATAGAAAAACTAATGCAACCACCTCTCCCTTCTCATAAAACCTAAAAACTACATTACTATATAGGGGGAACATACCGGAGGTAAGCTCTACTATAGTAGACACCCTTGACAACACCAATATTTGTACAAATTTACACACAACTTCATGGTGAAGAAAAAAAAACTTGCACAAATTTATCTACTAAAATGCATTCTAGTAATCTATCAAAATTTGATAAATTAAAAAATTAAAGATAACTTTTAATAGTAATTCCAAAAGAAAAAAATTATTTCAAATTTTAAATCACTTTTCACTTTTGATTAGAAGGAATTTGAGAATCATATGAGGGTGTAGAATAGATCCAAAAAGTCTAGAACTATTCAAAAGATATTTAGGAATACTTTGGAATACTCAAGTGCATTTCCCTAGAACGATAAAAAGGCATTGGGAGTATTTAATTTTTTTGTCACCACATTCACTCATGGCAACTCTAGATCACAGTGTCCATTTTATCTTTCCAATCATAGCCTAGCCAATAAAAAAAATTTAGAAAGTGTTCATATTTTTAAATTGCCCTTTGTTCACTGGCTAGAATATTTTTTCCTTAATTTATTAATTGAAAAAAACTAAAATCCCTACCAAAAAGCACATGAACCAATGAGAAAATAAGAAAATTAAATACAAATATAATAAAAAATCTTTATGCACTGCAAACTATAGGATAAATTCCATTGACACATTTTGGCAAGCAAGATTAATTGACATCTTGCCTCCCATTGTTTATATACCACATGGACTAACAATTTCAAAGGAACTTCACGTGGACCAACAATTTCAAACTTTGGAATTTCACTATTTTTAAAGTCAACAATTAATTACATTGAAGCAATTGGAAACATTAGTTCCTTATCAATATAAAGGAGGGACAAAAAAACAAATATATAAAAATATATAACAATGCAATTGGTAACTACAACTCATTAAGAAATAATTATTGTTTTTATTCTTTTACCATTGCTTAGTTATCAATATTTTATTTAGGCAGCAGTTCGTAAGGGGGTACATGACTATTTTTTTAGGTCCAAGAGGTTCCATAGGAATTTTATCCCCACTATTTTAGGTCTATTATTTTGAACAAGTGAAAATAGGGTGACACTAGAGATAGCCCTACCTACAAAAAAATTTAGCAACTTGTCAAAAAATCATATATTTTATTCTCATGAAAATTTTAAAATAATTACCAAAATATAAAATTTAGAATTATGTTCCTCAAAACTTAGGAGCTAAAACTTCTCCCAAATTGGCGGTGCTCTAGCCTTTTGTATCTAGCCTGGTACCAAGTGGACTCTTGTAGGGTGATCTTGTATCCCCGACCCAATATTTAACTTTAATATTTTAATCTAATAGAGAAGGGACTATTCATTAAAAAATATCTTCCTATAAAATCTAAACTAGTGCAACTCTACTTTTGAAGAAGCTTGCATCCATGGAGCCCAACTTTTCGAAATGGAGAAAATGGAAAAAAAATTGTTGCATGGCATATCAATGGAAAACAAAAATTTGACATTTGGTTGTGCAAGTCAAACCTTGACAACCACAATTCACTTATCTCGAATGGTTGTGTCACAAAATTATATTTAATGGGGTCCTTAATTGATCATTGACCTATTGACTCCTCCTCTAAAATGACCATACCTTCATGCACACTCTTCTATATTGTTTTCATATTGGTCATCCTTCACTTCCGCCTTTCTCTTCCCCATGGATTAACTATCGACAGATGCTATGGAAAATATCTCTTACTTATTAATCTTATATTCTTTTCAAACTGTACATCAATTCAATTGATTTTTGAATAGTAAGAATTGATATTTATAATAGGCATAGGGTCATACATCCAGCCACACTCTAATTTTTTGGTTGGATGGTGGGTTTCAATTGGCATCAAGGCAAGAGGGAAAAAAGTTTGAAACAATTTGTACAAACTAGGGGAAACGAGCCATTTGTCACTCATGTACACAATGCTGCCATGTTAACCATTACCTTCCCACCAATTACTACCCAAAGAAACCTAGTACCTACACACAAACATGGGAATTTTTTTTACCATGACTTACTTTCATTTGTGCAAAAAGTACTATAACTACTTTTGGTGGTCTTAGTGGTAGGTATTGGGTGAACATTTTAAAATGATACTTATAGACCACCTTCCACTCTACAAGTTCTACAAGGTGTTCCTTAAATGCAAAAAAATTGAAAGGTTAGCTTTAAGGTCTTCACTCACCAACATAAGTTCACCAAAAAAATTGGCATATTTTGGCATACATATTAGGAACTATAGATGTAGAGCAACCATGAAGTTAACCTAAAGAGCTACTAGATAATTTCCTCTAATATCAGTATTTGTGAGAAGAAAAAGTGATTTTATCACAAAATTCCTAGAAAATTGACCAAAGAAAAAGCTAAGGGTGGAATGTACGGGCAGTTTAGTGAACATATAAAACTGTGGTATTAGGTGGAGAGGAGAACTTTCTCATGACATGTAGTAATTACAACTCATGTCCAATGATGCACCCATTGGGAAGTAAAAATAAAATAGAAAATCAATCATAATAGCATTAAACCCTTTGTATTGATGGAGAGATGAAAAATTAATCAGACTTTCAAACCTACCATGCATAGATCATCCATAAATATTATCGAGTCTAATATACGAAAGTAGCTTACAACTGGAGGGTAAGAAAACATTTTGAATGGCATCTAAATTTGATGAGAGATTAAGTTGCGTAGAAAGCAAGGCAAATTATATGCTGTCATCCTCCTACTGTGGTCACTTCAAGAAAAATCAAAAGCTGTTGGAAAGTTTGGTCACTGCCATCAACATCCCACCTACAAAAGTTTGATATTTTGGGGAAGATTGTCAGAAAAAACATTTAATTTATGTGGTTAATAGTGTTTATAGGAAAGGTCAATCTTATCATTGATCTTATCAACATTTGGAAGTCTGGTATGTTGTGGAAAATTGACTGAAGAAAAAATGCTGGAAAGTACTGGGATGTAAGTCAACATCAGAAAACATAGAAATGTCTATCTCGTGTTTTGTGGAAAATTAAGAGAAGAAAAAATCTCCGACTTTTATCTTTTCATTAAGACAAAATTTTAAGCAAATATGTCAGATATATTATAGATTCTACAGAAAATAGATAGAATGAAAAAAAGATTACTTGATAGAAGTAATTGTATGAAAAACCTCTAGAGAGGTACAGGTCCCCTTCCCCTCCTAAAAGTCATGATTCCTCTGCCCAAAATTCAAGACCTAGATCAAGATCTCCCATTTCCAAGTGCAAGGAGGATGGAAATGTGGAAAGGTCAGTGGTGCATGCAAATTTCTTTGATGTCTTGCCTAATGAGGATGACTCTTTTCCCATAGTTTAATTATAAATTATAAAACTCTATCTTGGAATGTGAGAGGGTTATCGCTCCCTCACCGCAAAGCTGAAGTTTTGAAAACCATTGTCAAGTGGAAACATGATATTATGTTTTTGCAAGAGGTTAAGCTTAGTGGCCCTCATCTTGCTACTTCATTATTCAACATTTGGAGAGAGGGAACTTTATTCCATACATCGCATAATGAAGGTAGGGGAGAGCAATTATTAGACTTGCTTCTTGGATTAATAGGTTTTTCATCAATAAAGGGGAGGATCTCTCACATAACTATGTGTGGGTACTGACCTTGATTAACGATCAGCCTATAGGTTTTTGTTCAATTTATGCCCCTAATAATGCTAAGGATAGATGCGCTTTATGTGAATGGTTGTCTAATCATCTTCCATAGGAAGATTGGGTTTTTGGAGGGGACTTTAACATGGTAGAACATTGTACGGATCATAGTTGGCTTAATCATTTAATAATATCAGGTTTCCACAATCCATTGCTAATGAGAGTATGCTTCTGGATTTGATTGCGTATGTTTTTAATGTTTAAAAAGAAAACATACGCAATCAAATCTAGAAGCATACTCTCATTAGCTTAATCATGTTAAAATGAGCAATGAAGAATTTGATAAATGGCTATCTTGTCGCAATTCTATTGGTATTGTAGACCCTATTTGAAAAATATCTCTAAGTCACCAACAAAACTAGTTTACTTGGTCTAATTGCAAGTTAGGGGTTGAAAGGAAACTTAGTAGATTAGATAGATTTTACATCTCTCCTCACCTACAAGTAATCCAAGATGCTAGTGGTTGTGTTGTGAGGGTAGATTAAACTACTACACTTTCAGATCATTTTCCTATCATTTGTACGGTTGCTAAAGATAATTCCATAGTTTTTAATTTCCAGCTGCCTTTTAAGCTTAACATGTCACATTTGAAAATCCTATCCTATGTTGATGCATTGGTGGGGTTACGAAACTCTTTCCCTAGACTGAGAGATGGGGAGTCATATAGAGAAGGGTGGCAATTAGCTATCTCTAAGTGTGTCGAATTTTTTTGTTCATTTGGTAGAAGATTGGCATGGTAGTGTAGAAGGAAGGAAAAATCTTTACAAGGGAAATTGGAGCTAAATAGAAAACTATTAGCATCTGATCCTAACAACATAGTTTTCCAAGCTGCCATAGCTTCTAGTGAATCTCAACTATGAAATCTTGATAATTATAGGGGGCAAGGAGCTAAAATTAGAGCTAGATTGCATTGGTATAAAGAAGTTAACAAAGGCTCCAAGTACTTTTTTCAGTACCTCAATTACAAACATAGAAAGGAGTTCATAGGCCCTATATTTGATGATGATGGACAACTAAATTCTAATCCAGAAGAAATAAAAAATATATTTCAAGGTTTTTATGAGAATCTCTTTAGAGAGGATAAAAATTGGTAGGATGTCCATTTAATTTGAGAAGATATGCTTGAAGATGTCATTCCACAGAAGGTGGAGCAAGATTATAGTAGATACATTGATCAAGACCTCTTTATGGATGATTTAGAACATGTTGTTTTCTTTATGGCTCCCAATAAAAGCCCAGGCTTTGATGGCTTATCAATTGAATTTTATCAAATGTTATGGCAGCATATTAAGGAGGACTTCTATTTGGTTTATTTAGAAGCTATTAATGAAGGTTTGTTGGGTCCAGTGATTAATAGAGGCTTGATTAAACTCCTCCCTAAAGGGAAAAATACAAATTCCATATCTGGCTAGCATTCTATTACTTTGTTAAATACTTCCTATAAAATTATTGCAAAAGCATTGGCTACCAGGATAAAACCAATGGCTATGATGATAGTTCATCCTGAAAAAAATGGTTTTTTGGGTGGTAGATTCAGATTGGATAATTTAATGTTAGCTTGGGAGACATGTGAATGGGCTCAGCAATCTCAACAAGATGCACTACTGGCCAAGCTGGACTTTGATAAAGCCTATGATAGAATGAGATGGGGTTTCAATATAAAGATGTTACAATGGTTGGGGTTTGGTCCAAAAATTGGTAAGCATGTTCAAATGTTATTTACCAATGCAAATGCATAGCTAAGGGTCAATAATTCTTTATCTAACCCATTTCCTTTGGAATAGTTGATAAGACAAGGTCGTCCTCTGTCTCCTTTTCTTTATGTATTAGCTGCTAATGCTTTGGGATATCTTTTGCAAAAATATAATCACATGGGGCTAGTTAAGGGCATTGCCATTCTTAATAATTTTGTGGTAATCAACTCACATTTTGTTGATGATAGCTTGTTGTTTGTGCAAAATTTTGAATCCAAAATTAACAATGTGATGGAGGTTTTGGAATTGTATTGCTTAGTCTCAGGTTCCAGACTAGCTCATCATAAGACTGAGTTTCTGATGATCCAGCCTGACCCAGTCCCAACATGGATTCCTAATCAGTGGAAACTCATTAAGCATGGGCAGATTACATGCTATCTTGGCATTCCCTTTGGGTTAGGGGTTTCTCTGCATGACCTGTGGGATTGGTTTCTCACAAAGCTGAAGAACAAATTTTTTAATTAGGGCAATATATATCTCTCATTAGCTAGTAAAATTCAAGTGATTAATAGAATTTTTTAGCATCACATGTTTATTACTCTTCTTGTTGGATTCCTTCTAAAAAATGTTATGAAGGCCTCAAAAAACTCATCCATTAATTTTTGTAGACAAATTGTGATGGGAAGGCCAGTTTTAGGTTGTCTTCATGGCTTCATTATATCCAACCAAAACATAGAGGTGGGATGGGACTTTTGGACCCTAAGACTCAAGGTATTTGTTTAGCTTCTAAATGGATTGTTAGAGCTATGTCTAGAGATGAACCTTGGAAGATATTGGCGACGAACAGGATTGCTCTTACTAATAGGAACAATAAGCGGCATAATGTGAGATGGTTGGAGAAGATCTTACTTGCTCCATTCTTTCATCTCAAAGGTTCCTTTCCTTTACAATCCATTTGGAAGGCTTGGAGGATTGTTTGCAGTGGTTTGGATTGGAGAAGAAACTCATTATAGCATGATTTCAGCTTTGCCAATACCTCTATTTGGTGGAAAAGACTTATACAATATTAGGAACAGCCATTGGCAGTTAGCTTTCCTAAGCATGCTATGTACCTTTTCAAAAAAGGGATTCATGGCTTTAATGATGTATAGGATTTCAACTCTTTTAATAGGGCAAGTTGGCAAGTTACAAAGAATCGGTTCAATTTAATTAACAAGATTAAAGGGGTTTTTATTTTTGTCAGGTCATTGGTGCCTATGGAATTCATGATGAAGCTATGTACACCTTTGCAATGTAGTGTCTTCAAGGATTGGCAGTGGCTGGGTTGTTTTCCCTTTTCTTGTTTCTCTCTTAAAAAAATCTATTTACACATTTTTACATGTTTGAGGTTAAATCATCATCTAAACAATAAATGAGGGTGTAGGTTTACCAAAAGGAAATGGTGTAATTTGAGCTCTCAAATCTAGAAATCTAAAGTTGAGGCAAATGCACAAATTTTGTCTTGGAAGATTTTACATCAAAAGTTGCCAGTTGGGGATAAATTAAGGTTTTTGTCTGTACAAGCTCCCTTGTGTCCTTTTCGCCATACATCTAAAAATTTGAAATATATCTTTTGGAGTTATCCTTGAGCAAAAGTTAAATGGAATATTATGTTTCATCGCTTTTTGTCCATTTTTTATCATATTTTAAATTAGAGGGAAGTGATTTTTGGGCTTGGTTTTTGTAAGAACATGGTTGTAGACAATATGAGACAATGCATATTGCTACATATTTGGAAAAGTAGACGTCGAGCAGTATTTTCTAACTAGTATCTATAGCAGGAAATAGATATCCTTATGTTTTATTCAGATATCTTGTATGAATTAGTTTTTCTTTGTTCACAACTGAAGACTAAGAAGACTAAGTAGCAGAATCATGCTAGGTACCAAAGATAGTTGGATGAAATTAAATATCAGGTTTTGCAGCTCCATGCTAGTGAGATGAAATGATCTAGATAGCTCCAGCATCTAATTAAGTTTCAAGTGTAGCCATAATGTTCCTCATGTATTGTTGTTGTTTAGAGTTTGTGACTTGGTTCTCTTGTACAGTTGTTGTTTGTAACATGGTTTTCTAGCCTACGAGCAGGTTGTCATTATTCCTGGATGTTTTGGTTTACCAACCTATGAGTTGGCTATTATAGTTTTCTAGTTTTGAGTTAATCATTAAATTTTTTGTTGCCTTTGACTACTACTCTCTATATTTGTATTTATTAGCTTTCTTCAAATTTTTTTTTTTTTTTTAAGTTTAATTGAATGAAGTAATTTAATTAACATGACTGTTACTTATCTGTTGGAGTCAAAATATGTTGTTGATAGAATTACAAATGATGTGGCCAGCTTTGAAAATAAAACTATTAAATTATAAACATTGTAAATATTTGTCATTGACATGTTGCCGAGTACACTCTTAAGAAGAGCACGCCCAGAAAAGAAATGCAATCCCCTTCTTACCACATTTCCCAATGGCCATCCCTTTTTCGGGCAATCTCTGTATTGTAAATTTTCTTCTCTTCTTCTTCTGCTTCTCCTCTACAGTTTCGCATCGATTGATGCCCAACAGATGCCCTCCCCAGGAATCCTAGGCTCTTCTCCACTTCAAAGTGGGTATGAATGACACCCAGAGCACTCTGAGTTCATGGGTGAATGGAACTGACTGTTGCACCAATTGGACTGGCATCTCCTATGAAAATCACACCAACCACGTCATCTCTGTAGATATCTACCCTGGCTACTCTTTCTAGGGTGTGATATCTAAGAGCCTCTACGAACTTCGCTTTCTCACATCACTACAAATCTCTGGAGTATTAGGTACTACATCCATTCCTCCCTATTTGGGAAACCTATCTTATATTGACTCTTTATATATAGATGCAAGTGTCTTAAGTGGGATTATTCCCCTCTCCATTTGCTTGCTCCCCCATCTAACACAACTACATCTTTTAGTCAATTAGTTCAATGGAAGCATAGCTTCCTGCCTTGGCAATCTCTCTTATATTGAATCTCTCTCTTTTCAAGGCTTTAGTGGGACAATCCCTCCATCCATTTTATCTCTCACCCATCTTACATATCTTGATCTTTTCGACAATCAATTTAATGGGAGCATACCTTCTTGCCTTCCCAATCTTTCTTCTTTAACTTACCTTGACCTTCATAGCAGCTGACTTGGTGGAATCATACCGGCTTCTCTTGGAAGTCTCTCTTTGTTGAAGAATTTAAACCTTGGTTACAATTAGTTGAGTGGTATCATTCCATATTCTTTAGGCAATCTCTCTTCACTCAAGGATTTGTTTATTGATAATAACCAACTGAGCAGGACCATTCCCCCTTCATTTTCTCAGCATTCCTCACTCAATGAGTTGACTGCTAGTGACAATTATTTCAATGGGAGCATATCTTCTTGCCTTGGCAATCTCTCTTCACTTGAGAGCTTGGCTATTGAGGATAACCATCTAAGCAGGACCGTTTCCCCTTCATTTTCTCAACTTTCCTCACTCACTGAGTTGATTTCTAGTGGCAATAGTTTCAATGGGAGCATCTCATCTTCGTCACTTCCACCTTCTTTAGTTGAACTATACCTATCATTTAACCATCACCAGTCAATTTCAGAAACTTTCTTTCAAAATTTTACAAGCCTATATGTTTTGTGTTTATTCGACTGTGTACTAAATGTTAGCACAAGTTGGATTGCATCCTTTTATTTATCTTGGCTGTATTTAGAGTCATGTAGGATTGACGGCCAATTTCCATCTTGGGTATCAACACAACTTTTACTTCAACGGTTGGAAATAACAAATGCCAGTCTTGTGGGAATAATTCCCTCTTGGTTATGGGCAACCAGTCCTCTGTTGTATCATATGAATCTTTCAGGAAATCATTTGGAAGGAAGGTTGTCCTTAAATCCTTCAACATGGATGCAACTATACAAACTAGAAGTGTCTAGAAATAAATTGAGTGGATGCATCTCATCAATGTCATCTCCTAATATGATAATATTTCTGCTCAATGATAATTTGTTCACTAGAAACGTTCCTCCTAGCTTGTATGAATCGTCCCTACTCAATATGCTAAATCTTGCAAACAACAACTTAATAGGAGTGATCCCTATCAACTTGTCCAATTGCTCTTCCCTCGTTGTCCCAAATTTAGGAAATAATAGTTTGGAGGGAGGCTTACCACATGAATTGGGTATGTTGAGTGGATTATATTCATTAGTTGTTCACAATAATAAGTTGCATGGATCATTCCCTTTTTCATTAGCAAATTGTTTAAAGCTATAGGTTCTTGATATGGGAAACAATTTATTTGGTGGTGAAATACCAAATTTGATTGGAGATCTTTTAGAGATAAGAGTGCTAGTGTGGAAAGAGAGCAATTTTACAGGTAGTATTCCTTCAGAGATAGGCTTGTTAATCAACCTTCAAATCTTGTTGTTTTCATCGAATCGCATCTCAAGCAAAATTCCACAAACAATTGCATTCCTGAAAGCAATAGCAAATGAATCTCAAAATGGTTTTGTATTGTTGTGTGATTCTACTAAATCATTCTATCAAGATGGGGTGGATATGACTTTAAAAGGTATAGATCAACACTATTCATATATTCTTTCCACACTCACATCTATAGATGTCTAAAACAATGAATTGGAGGGAGAACTTCCTTCTAATTTGGGGAATTTGAAGGGACTTAAGGCTTTTAAACCTTTCATTGAATAATTGGAATGAAAACATTTCAAAAAGTTTTTGAGAAATGTATTAATTGGAAGCATTGGACCTTTCAAGTAATCATTTTCTAGGACAGATCCCTATAGAGCTCGACTCTCTCACTTTTTTAGGCTCATTGAATCTATCAAATAATAGTCTTTTAGGAAGAATACCACAAGGAACACATATGACCAGCTTTGGAGAATCCTCTTATTCAAGGAATCCTAATTTATGGGGGTGTCCCCTACCCAAAAATTGTTCTTGGCCAAAATTTGTTCCTTCTCCTCTACCAATTTATGTTACTAAGATAGAGAGAAGCACTACTTATCTATGTCATGGGATAGCATTTGGATTGTCCTATGGAATAGCTTTTGGTGGAGTAATATCATTGATCCTCATAAAAAATCAGTTGGAGAAGGAAATACTTCATTAAAGTTGATGCAATCTTGAACTTCTTATTTCCATGGATGAAGAATTTGGCACTATGAAGGGATACATGTACAAACCATTTAAATGTGAGCTTTTTTTTCCTTCAAAGTATATATCACAATTCTAAATATTGAAATACTAAAATTCAAAAAAGTGTTGGTATATTTTAACAAAGTATATCTTAAAATTCTAAATATTGAAATTCTAAAATTCAAAAAGTGTTGGTATATTTTAAGATAAAATACCTCTCTTGTCGACCTCCTGCACCGGTCAAGAGTCCTCTCATATGCCCTCGTCAATGCTGGTACTTGTCTAATTGTGGGTTGTATATGTTCAAATACCTTTGTCAGATGAATCTACAATTTGAACTATAAAATTATAATTTATAGCATGATAAATTTATAACATATTTAATCATGAATTCAAACTACAACTTACTATTGTAGGCTCCTCCTCAGGAGAGAGTGGCCGTGTCATCAAATCTACATAACTCTCCCGTCGGACCTCATGTGCACTAGGAGTCTCCTATGAGATAAAAAATAGTAGTTGTTAATATCAGGGAAATTAGTTTTGAATTTATTTATGAAGATAAGGATAATTAAAAATAAATGATACTTATACATACAATGGGGCTCTCAATGCAAATGGAAATCCCTGATGGTCTATGACGCGAAATCTATACAGGCTCATCACCAGTAGCGATGCCCTATATACAATAAAGAATGTAATTAAATGGGATTACTAGAATGCATCGATATTTAATGAAATAGAAAGCACCTAATTACCTCTCCTTTGTCAATGTGTGCTGGCTCACCCTCTGCACCTTGTCCCTCCAAGACAGGTGCTACCTGCAAGATAAAAGAAAGATTAGCAACCATATATGCTACAATATCAAATAGAAAAAAAAATGCGAACACAAAATAATGTACCATAGATGTCTCAAGGCCAAATGAAATGGACAAGAGCATGGCATCATCAATCTGTCTGAGCTCCACCTCGGTCATCAACTAAACGTGAATGAATATCACATACATATAAAAGTCAATATGGCTTAAAAATTAAAATTACTCTATTATAAAAATTAACTTTAAATCACATATGTCATAACAAAAAACATATACACGTACTGACACCGAAGGAGTCCATGCATTTACATTCCCCTGCTCTCTCGCATCAGGGTCTGTAGCCTCTCTGTGTGTGTCTAGTGTATCCTTGTCTAATACAAAATGATACTCAGGAAGATCACCTATGGGACCTAGGCAAATATTCTTGCACATAATGCAAGTGTGAGGCACACAAACATGTGATGAGCTAGCCGATGATGAACTTGCACCAACATCATCAACACAAGGAGGTAGGATTGACCTAGCCTGATATATCATTAGGCTACTCAGCCTATGAATGACTCTGATAGTTTGAGAGCTAGCCTCTATCATAATATCTGGATACTGCACTCAAGGAGGAGGGGAGATATCAGTGGGGGGGAAAAAAGTGCCAGCTTTCTTCCACTGGGAAGAGGGTCTATCCTGAGGAGCTCCTAGTCCTAAGCCCATGTTGGGCTTCATGCTCCAATAGTTCACTTTAAGTTTCAACACAAATTCAGCATATAATTTTCTAAGGAAATAAAATGGCATGTCTAAATTGCCATGTGGAGGGATATCAAAGACCATCCACCAACGATCCCAAAAGTTTTCACGTATGGCGTCATTTGTGCACAATTTAATCGATAGTTTGGATTTTTTTGGGTCAACTGGTAAACATGTTTTCGAGTTCGCAAAAAGGCTGGCCAAATTGTCTTTGCTTATGTTGAGGGCCACAACCTAATCATAATCCAAACCATCATCAAACATCTCATGCATTTGATCACGCCAATGAAAAGCGGCATTTTGTTGGTTTGTAAGAGTTTCAATGTTATCCACTATGGTGTTTAACGTGGATAACATAGGAGCCAATGCAGGTACATTATTATATTTTCTATGCAAACCTTTCAACTCGGTGAGATTTTCATTTATCAAATCCTCGATTCAAGGAGGGTTTTGAGGGGTTAGAGGATCGTTTGGTGGATTGTTTTGTGGGCATACTGGATCATTTGGTGGGGGGTTACTAGGAATATTATTCCCTACCTCAGTGTCATCATTCTGATCAACCATTCCTATTGAATTGCAAAATGTAATATATATTTTAAAAAAACCTTAATTTTAACCTTTTTTTCAAAAAAACCCTAGATTCAACTAAAACAAACAAAATCATGCTAAAATCTATCGATTTTAGATTAAAAATTAGTTTTTAAAAAAAAAAAAAAAACCTTATTATTCGATATCTGATCTTATATCTGATATCTGGTCGCACGCTAATACTAGCCCTCAAAATGTGAGAAATAAGGGCGTGCAGGTCTGGTCTTTTTTTTAATGTAATGCTACAGGTATTGAATATCTAATATAATATCAGATATCTTATATTATATCGATATCCAATATTATATCGGATATCCGATCGCCCGCATATCTTATATTTTATATATAACATATATAACATATAACATATAGCTTTGAAATATTATATTATATTATATTTTATATATTTTTATATTATATTTTATATATATTATATTACATTAATATATATTATAATATAAAATATTATATTATTATAGTTTATAATATATTATACTTTTTTATTATTATATTATATTATTATAATATAATATTATTATTATAGTATAATAATATACTACGATTATAATATAATAATTATTATTATAATATTATATAATATATTTAATAACAATATTATATTATAATATTATAATAATATTATATTTAATAATATTATATTATAATGTATTATACTATTATAGTATAATGTTTTTATATTATTATAATATTATAATAATAATGTCATATGATTATCGGATATCTGATATATAATTAGACATCCAATATTAGATCGGGTATCCGATAAGGCTCGGCCTTTCCTTCCAAGCTTGGTACTTAGATAGGTGGAAAAAGGTCAAAGCAAATTTTGAAACACTTTTTAGACGTGTTCAAACTCTATTTTTTTCACATCACCACTTTTTCACACACCATGATCCTTCACATACCCTTTAAAAGAAAAATAGTCCATGTGTAAGCACCATTATACATAATCCAAGGGTGGTCTTCATTCTCTTAAATCAGTCCCAATCTGTCATTGCATGTAGAAATAACAAATAGAGGTGCATAGGGAGACACATTGAAATAGGGAGAAAAGTACAAAGTGAAACATATGGGCTCTACGCATTCCCCTCATTCTTATTCGTGCTATAGTTTACTATAAGAAATAACTAAAATTATGTTATTCCGCTAACACACTGTCGTGAACATCCCACCTACAGAAGTCTGATGTTTTGGGGAAAATTGTTAGAAAAAACAATTTTGACATTTAATTTATGGGCAACGGCTACCCAGGTAGCCAAATTGACTACCTGGATATGCCCTCCATTCTCATGCCTCCTCATGCCCAACGATGCATGTCATCCTGTGTCCTGCAGACGTACTCATGCCTGAGCGTGATAGAGGGAGGTACCCAGAGCTTCTTGATTCTACTACCCTCCTGTGTCATTTTGAAAGGACTACTATGTGAAGGAAGAGCTTCCATGTGAACAATTTCTGTCATAACTCTTCTAAATATCCCTAATTCACTTTCAGCTTTTCGTATAGTTTTTATTTTATTTTTATGTTGCATCTAAGAAAAGGTCTTACTATTATTTTCTTGTAACTTACGTCACAATAAGTATGCGTTAAATTTAAACATGATAAAGAATACCATCTTTATTAATTTTTTTGGTTTAAATATTAAAATAAATAAATTTAAGTATTTCAAATTGGTTAAACTTGTGTTTTTTATTTGTTTTTACTTGGAGACTTCGGTTTGTTTTATTTTGTTGGGTTTATTTGTTTAGTATCTTTATGTATATAAATGAAATCTCTTTGATTTAAAATTTCTATAACATTTAAAATTTGTCTAGCATTTTAATTTGATTTAAAATTTCTATAATTTAAAAAATTTGTCTAGTATTTTAATTTTAAAAATATAATATCTTATTTGTAAATTATAATTTCTTGCATTTTATAATTTTTATAGGTAATTAATATGTATTCTAGAATTATCTCTATAATGTAATATCATTTTATTTTATTCAAGTGAAAGTGGCATTTCTTCTTTTCAATGTCTCCATTTCTCATTATTAACAAATATAATATTATTCTAAAATTGAGACAAAGTGACAACATTTAGAATAATTATAAGAGTAAGTTATAAAATATATATAAATAAAATTTATACATCTTTAAAAAATTATATGAATTTATTAAAACTATATATTTATTTTAAATAAAAATCACATACCATTTACTTTTAGTTGAAGTTCACACATTTTTAAAGTGGAATGATGTTGAAAGCTTGCACTTTACATCCACATACAATACCTACTCATTTTCATTTCTATTCATGTTTTATCCATGGTTGCAACAACTTAAGTTTTGACTTGACTTTGTAAATTACCATTCAACTAATTAGTTAATTGAAATATTTATCTAGACATAATCTAATAATGCAACCAGTATTTTTTTATCTCAAATTTACAATGCAATTTCATTTTAAAAATTACAAAATTAAGTTAATTTTTAAAAATTTATACATCTTTAAAAAATTATATGAATTTATTAAAACTATATATTTATTTTAAATAAAAATCACATACCATCTACTTTTAGTTGAAGTTCACACATTTTTAAAGTGAAATGATGTTGAAAGCTTGCACTTTACATCCACATACAATACCTACTCATTTGCTTTTCTATCCATAATTATAAGAGTAAGTTATAAAATATATATAAATAAAATTTATACATCTTTAAAAAATTATATGAATTTATTAAAACTATATATTTATTTTAAATAAAAATCACATACCATCTACTTTTAGATAAAATTGCACTATATATTTATTTTAAATAAAATTGCATTGTAAATTTATTTTAAGTTAATTTTAAGTTGCATTGTAAATTTATTTTAAGTTAATTTTAATGTAATTTTTTAAATGAAATTGCATTGTAAATTTGAGATAAAAAAATGCCGGTCCCATTATTGGATTATGTCTAATTAAGATAAATATTTTAATTAACTAATTATTTAGGAGCTGATTATAATTTGTAGAACTAGTTGAATGGTAATTTTGAATGGTAATTTACAAAGTCAAGTCAAAACTTAAGTCGTTGCAACCATGGATAAAACATGGATAGAAAAGCAAATGAGTAGGTACTGTATGTGGATGTAAAGTGCAAGCTTTCAACATCATTTCACTTTAAAAATGTGTGAACTTCAGCTAAAAGTAGATGGTATATGATTTTTATTTAAAATAAATATATAATTTTAATAAATTCATATAATTTTTTAAAGATGTATAAATTTTGTTTATATATATTTTATAACTTACTCTTATAATTATTTTAAATTTTGTCACTTTGTTTCACTTTTAGAATAATATTATATTTGTTAATAATGAGAAATGGATATTATATTATAGAGATGATTCTAGAATACATATTAATTACCTATAAAAATTATAAAATGCTAGAAACTTAATTTACAAATAAGATATTATATTTTTAAAATTAAAATACTAGACAAATTTTAAATGTTATAGAAATTTTAAATCAAAGAAATTTCATTTATAATACTAAACAAATAAACCCAACAAAATAAAACAAACTGACGTCTCCAATTAAAAAAAAAAAAACACAAGTTTAACCAATTTGAAATACTTAAATTTATTTATTTTAATATTTAAACCAAAAAAATTAATAAAGATGGTATTCTTTATCATGTTTAAATTTAAAGCATACCGTAAGTTACAAGAAAATAATAGTAAAACCTTTTCTCAGATGCAACATAAAAATAAAATAAAAACTATATGAAAAGCTGAAAGCGAATCAGGGATATTTAGAAGAGTTATGACAGAAATTGTTCACGTGGAAGCTCTTCCTTCACATAGCAGTCCTTTCAAAATGACAGGACACAGGAGGGCAGTAGAATCGAGAAGCTCCGAGTACCTCCCTCTGTCACACTCAGGCATGAGTGCAGCCGCAGGATGCAGGATGGAATGCATCGTTGGGCATGAGGAGGCATGAGAATGGGGGGCATACCCAGGCAGTCAATTCGGCTGCCTGGGTAGCCGTTGCCTAATGGATGTGGCCGATCTTATCCTTGATCTTCTCAATGTTCAGAAGTCTGGTACTTTGTGAAAATTTGACTAAAGAAAAAACCAAACGCTGGAAAGTACAACAAAAACAACACAAAAATGTGTGGCTGGTATTGTGTGGAAAATTAAGAGAAGAAAAAAAACTCCGACTTTAATCTTTTCATTAAGACAAAATTTTAAGCAAACTTGTCAAATAGATTACAGATTCTGGACAAAATAGAATGATAAAAAGCTTAATTGATAGATGAAAATAAAGTTTAATTGAAAGAATTAATTTTGTTAACATGATTGCTACTTATCTGCTGGAGTCAAAATATGTTGTTGATAGAATGACAACTGACCTGGCCAGCTTTGAAAATAAAATTATTAAATCATAAACAATGTAAATATTGGTCATTGACCTGTTGACCAGGACGCTGTTAAGAAGAGCACGCCCAGAAAAGAAATTCAATTCCCTTGTGCCCTGCTTAACACATTTCCCAATGGCCATCCCTTTTATGTGCAATCTCTGTATTGTAATCTTTCTTCTCTTCTTCTTCTGCTCCTCTACTGTTTCCCATCGATTGATGCCCAACAGATGCCCTCCCCACGAATCCCATGCTCTGCTCCGCTTCAAAGCGGGTCTGAATGACACCGAGGGCGCTCTGAGTTCGTGGGTGAATGGAACTGACTGCTGCACCAACTGGACTGGCATCTCCTGCGACAATCACACCAACCACGTCGTCTCTGTTGATGCATCATCTTCTGACTACTCTTTCCAAGGTGTGATATCTTTACACTACTCTTTCCAGGGTGTGATATCTGAGAGCCTCTGCCAACTTCGCTTTCTCACATCAGTAAGGCCCTGTTTGGTTACGAGAATACCGAGCGCGAAATAGGGTTTTCAGCACCAAAATCGGGTTATGGAAGAAAATGGTGGCGTTTGGTTCATCAAACGCATAACCCGGTTTCGGGTTTCGTCTGCCAATTTCGCTCGAAAATTGGAAGAAATTTCTTCCAAGAAATAGGTGGAAGTTGAAATGAAAACCAGGTTTTGGGTTTTTATGAATGCGTTTGAATAAATCGTCGGGTCCGCCGAATCCGCCTTAGGTTTTTGGAAGAACAAATTGGGTTTTTTGGAAGACGACGATTGTATTGTTTTCGTGCTCTGTTGTGCGAAGGTGAGGGTTTTTGGTTTGCTACATTTGTTGGGCTTGTGGGTTTTCTGTGGCCGTGGTTTGCGAGGGTTTCTGGTTTGTGGGTTTTCTGTGGCCGTGGTTTCCTATGGCCGTGGCGTGTGGCTGTGGCATTTTCTGCGATTTTTCTTCTCCACTTTGAACAGCGGCGGTGGTAAACGGTTCTCCTCTCACACCCACCTTTGCATACTGGATTTTTTTAAGTTTTTTTGGTTCATTCAAACGTAACTATTTGTTTCAAATCTGTTTTTAAAATAGTCAATATATGTGGTAACTGTTTGTTTCAAATCTGTTTTTAAAATAGTCAATATGTGCTCACTAATAAATTCGAGTATAGTGATGTGAGAGATCAATACCAGTGAAATGAAAAATTAAACTTTGTAACAATTTCTGGGTGTTTGTTTTAAATCTGTTTAGCAAAATAGTCAATATGTGCTCACTAATAAATTCCACTATAGTGCTGTGAGAGATCGATACCAGTGAAATGAACAACCAAACTTTGTAACAATTTCTTGCCAGTAATGAGTTCTAGTATGTTGTTCTGAGAGATGAATGAAATACCATTAAATAGAGCCAAGTCATAAACTTGTGCTCACTAATAAATTCTAGTATAGTGCTGTGAGAGATCAATACCAGTGAAATGAATAACTAAACTTTCTAACTGTTTCTTGCCAGTAATGAGTTCTAGTATACTGCTGTGAGAGATGAATGCAATACCATTAAATAGAGTCAAGTCATAAACTATGTATGAATCAACTATGTATAGATCAATGTCAATCATGGCTTTTATCTATACATAATCAATATGTGCTCAATATGTGCTTAATAATGAATTTTAGTGTGTGCTCATGTGATTACCTGTATATATCATAGTGCCAATCAAGCAAAACATGGCAATCATGGCTTTTATCTATACATAGTTGACCTATACGTAGTTTATCATGGTTCAAATCTGTTTAGCAAAATAGTCCAATATATGCTGTAACAGTTTGTTTAGAATCTGTTTGACAAAATAGTCAATATATGCTCACTAATGACTTTCAGTATAGTGTTGTGAGAGATCAATACCAGTGAAATGAACAACTAAACTTTGTAACAGTTTCTTGCCAGTAATGAGTTCTAGTGTACTGCTGTGAGAGATGAATGCAATACCATTAAATAGAGCCAAATCATAAACTATGTATAGATCAATGGTAATCATGGCTTTTATCTATACATAATCAATATGTGCTCAATATGTGCTCAATAATGAATTCCAGTATGTGATCATGTGATTACCTGTATATATTATAGTGCCAATCATAATAGCAAAACATGGCAATCATGCTTTTATCTATACATAGTTGACCTATACATAGATTATCATGGTTCAAATCTGTTTAGCAAAATAGTCCAATGAGTTCCAGTATAGTGATGTGAGAGATCAATGCAATACCATTAATCAAAGTGAATCATGCCAATGAAATGAACAACTAAACTATGGATATATCAAGTATGTATTGATCCATGCAAAATCATTCAACATACTTATGAGGTCATAAACTATGTATAGATAAAAGCCATGATTTCAAACTATGTATAGATCAATGCAGAAAGAAACTCTATTCCTATTGCCAACTATGTTACTTTTCATCTTCTAAAAGACGAGCCTCAATTTCAGCGGACCTGACGATTTATTAAAACACATTCATAAAAGCCCAAATTCAAGTTATAGTTTGTACATGTGTATGTGTACATACATACATGTGTGTGTATGTACGTACACACATACATACTTGTGTGTGTACGTACATGCATGCATACATACATATGTGTGTCTACGTACATGCATGCATACATGTGTTCGTGTGTGTACGTACATACATGCATACATACATACATACATTCATGTGTGTGTGTGTACATACACACATACATACATGTGTGTGTACGTACGTACATGCATACATACATGTGTGTGTGTGTACGTACATACATGCATACATACATGTGTGTGCACAGACATATATACATACATGTGTGTATACATATAGACAAATGGAATCAATATTATGCTTTCATTGGTATAGATAGATTACATGGAGTATAATGACACATTGTAATTTGTTCTTTATGGGCTTATGATCCTCGGTAGTTGGTACTCCTTGTTGTATTTGAATAAATAATTGACTTCTTAATGCAATGAGGCTAGCAAATAATCATGTTGTATCTCGATAGGTGATAGTTGATATTTCATAACTGATAGTGTTTAAATTGTCCACATTTCAGGTCACTAATGGATCCTATGGAGAGTATAGAGGTCCAAGGAAGCATAGTTAGGAAGACCACATACACCCGCATTCTCACAATTCTTTTTGCTTTTGTTGGCATAGCCAAAGTACTGGTAGCCCGAGAAGGTAGTCAAATGGGTAAACGAATAAGAAAAGGAAATTTCTTTTGTAGAGACATTATTCCTTCGAATGAGTTGGATTGTCATGATCAGATTCGGATGAGTAGGGCAGCCTTCTTTTCTCTAGCTCGTATTCTGAGGCTGAAAGGAAGCTTGAGAGATACGATCCACTTGAAGTTAGAGGAACAACTAGTGATGTTCCTCCACACCCTTGGGCACAATCTAAGGAACCGCAAGATTGCCCATAACTTTGGGCACTCAGGAGAGACAGTCAGTCGGTACTTCCACAAGGTTTTGATGGCTATCTTAGCCCTTCACAGAGATTACTTCATACCACCTAGTCCAGGCACTCCTCCTGAAATTAGTGGGAAGGATCGTTTTGAACCATTCTTCAAGGTAAATCACACATTATTACAAGTTTATTGTCTAGAATGTTGTCCTTATCTTATTATTACTTGAGAATACATTTGATCAGTGTATCATATCCCACAGGATTGCATTGGAGCCATCGATGGTACCCATATTCCAGTGCGAGTTGATGTCGACATATAGGGTAAATATCGTGATAGAAAAGGGAACCTATCGCAAAATGTTATGGGTGTCTGCTCCTTTGATTGTAAGTTTCAGTATTGCCTTGCTGGTTGGGAAGGCTCTGCTGCAGATAACCGTGTTCTAGCCTCAACTCTATCCAGATCAGATCCACTTGTAGTTCCCCCTGGTAAGCCAAATCACATTTTAAAATACTCAAGGTTATGCTAAATGGTTCAAGTATTGACAATATACTTTCTTTATATAGGAAAATATTATCTCGTGGATGCTGGATATCCAAATGCACCTGGATTTCTCGCTCCTTATCGGTGTACACGCTACCACTTGAAAGAGTGGTCAAGAGAAAACCCAATAAACTCTGCACATGAGTTGTTCAACCATCGACACTCCTCTCTTAGAAATGCAGTAGAACGTACATTTGGTATTCTGAAGCAGCGTTTTCCAATCTTAAGACATGCAACGTCTTATGATATCATGACACAATCCTATATTGTTTTAGCATGTTGCATACTTCACAATTTCATTACGATAGAGGATGGCCTTCCATCGGAAGAAGCTATTGAAGAGGAAGATGATCGTGATGGGATAGAGGTGCCACTACTTGAGACATATGGGTTGTCTCAGGAGGATAGAAATGAGTGGGCCCAATTTCGAGAAGATATAGCAAATAGGATGTGGGAAGATTATAGATCTCGACAATAAATGATTTATTAGAAGGCAATGTGCTTTATATGATTAAATTGATGTATGCATATACAATGATGGTGTTTGATTTCGTTATTCTGATATCAGTCTTTGCTACATTCTAATTAAATAAAAAGAACATTAACTTTCAATTTCACACCTACATTATGTACAAAAATTGTTGATCATATCTGCAATACACAATTCAACTTGAAATATAGATTACATTGATTTAAATGCAAGAAAGCACAATTATTATACATCTTTGCATTGAGAAAGTACAATAACATGCTTCATAATGGGGCTCATGACTATTTACTTTCCATTGATATCACCATTTTGTCTTACTGGTAGTTTTTTTGATGTTGATGTGTTATCATCAATTATTGCTTAAAATCTGTATCATCTTCAGTTAAATTCTTTCAAGTTTATTAAATGTTAGCCTCATTGCATTAGGATGTATTAAAAAATGATATTTAAAGTTTATCATCTTCAATTTTAAATGAAATACAGCAAGGAGTACCAAATGATGAAGATCATAAGCCCACTAGTAAGAAGAGAACAACGAATTCGTTGAAAATCTTATTTTTCTGATGTTACTGCTTGCTGCATTCTATTTAAATTTAAAGAGCAATAACTTTCAATTTTAGTCATATGATTACTTTAAATCGTAATACGTTTACCTATTCAATATGTTAGCCTTGTTCCATTATGACGTATTACAAATTGATAGTTAAAGATTTTCTATTTCAAATTTAAATGAAATATAGGAAGGAGTACACAATGGCATATACCAAGCTCATGATGAGCATAGATGGATCTGATCATGTGAAATAGATGTGTTCTCCCATTACTTTGAGTGATATAGATGGATCCCTCACTGTGAGCAACAAATCTTCTTCTTCAAAGAAGAAAATGTGGACAAAATCGATGGAATGCAAGTTTTTAGACTTGCTCCTTGAACAAGTCCATCTCGGACGGAAAGGTGAAGGTGGGTTTAAAAAAGAGGCATGGACTGCAATAGAGAGGACATTCAATTCAGCGATGAACTCGAATCTGTCACGAGATCATTTTAAGAATAAGCTAAAAACATGGAAAGTAGGATATAAAGTAATGAAGGACTTGAAAAATACAAGTGGGTTAGCTTGGAATGAAGAAACTCAAACTGTGGATGCTGAGGATTCAGTGTGGGATGACCTTTTGAAGGTAGGATCATCTTTGTACTCTTTTCATTGAAGAAATTTTTCCCTCTTATTTTAATAATGAAAAACTTACAACCTAATCCATCTATTAATGCTTATATGTAGAGGAGAGAATTCAAAAATGCAAAAATGTATAAGAGGTCACCTTTCCAATATTTCAATGAATTGGCTGTAGTTGTTGGTAATGACATTGCTGAAGGGTTCGCATCTAAAACACCCCTTGATGCTGAAGAAGGGCACCCTATGAATGATGCATTTAATGTGCTTGATGAGGATGATACCAATTGTGGTACACCTCTTGACAGCCAACCAGATATTGATGAAGAGTTATATCATTCCAATTAGTCGAGTGCAAGTGCTAGAGGGACTCCTCCACCATCATCATCAAGGAGGGGAAAGAGGAAGAAGACATCTTTGGCTGCATCATTGGATGTGATATGCGAAACTATGAAGGAACTGAAAGATGGCCTCATTATGCTTCAGATTGTAAAAGTGCATTAATCTGAAGATGATAATATTTTGACTGCTGCATATATTGCTCTCAAAGCTGTCCCTGAACTGAGTCGAGCAATTTTCGTGAAAGCACATGATACCTTCGTGCTTCAACGTGAAAGAGCCAAAGGGTTCTTGATGATGGATGAGGTGGAGAGAGTGGAGTGGATTGCAATGACATTTGGTACCATTTAGCTATTTCAGCTACTGACTGGATTGCAATGACTTATGCTGCATGATTACTCTATTCAATGGTTTTGCATTAATCTCTAATAGCACTAAACTAAAACTATATTAATCTCACATCACTATATTGGAACTCATTATTGATCACATTTTGACTATTTAATTAGTGATCTCTCACAGCACTATACTGGAAGTCATTAGTGAGCATATATTTAATATTTTGTTAAACAAATTCTAAACAAACTGTTACAGCATGTATTGGACTGTTTTGCTAAACAGATTTGAACCATGATAAATTATGTATATGTCAACTATGTATAGATAAAAGCCATGATTTTCATTGATCTTCCATGTATCCATACATAGTTTATGAGTTGGCTGCGTTTAATGGTATTGCATTGATTTGTACATAGTTTATGACGTCA
Organism: Cupressus sempervirens; assembly: GCA_028749045.1. NCBI lineage: Eukaryota > Viridiplantae > Streptophyta > Pinopsida > Cupressales > Cupressaceae > Cupressus > Cupressus sempervirens. The sequence goes on along the minus strand of CM053793.1, from coordinate 279,469,452 downwards.
TAAGTATGTTGAGTGATTTTGCATGGATCTATACATACTTGATATATCCATAGTTTAGTTGTTCATTTCATTGGCATGATTCACTTTGATTAATGGTATTGCATTGATCTCTCACAGCACTATACTGGAAGTCATTAGTGAGCATATATTTACTATTTTGTTAAACAAATTCTAAACAAACTGTTACAGCATGTATTGGACTGTTTTGCTAAACAGATTTGAACCATGATAAATTATGTATATGTCAACTATGTATAGATAAAAGCCATGATTGTCATTGATCTTCCATGTATCCATACATAGTTTATGAGTTGGCTACGTTTAATGGTATTGCATTGATTTGTACATAGTTTATGACGTCATAAGTATGTTGAGTGATTTTGCATGGATCTATACATACTTGATATATCCATAGTTTAGTTGTTCATTTCATTGGCATGATTCACTTTGATTAATGGTATTGCATTGATCTCTCACAGCACTATACTGGAAGTCATTAGTGAGCATATATTTACTATTTTGTTAAACAAATTCTAAACAAACTGTTATAGCATGTATTGGACTGTTTTGCTAAATAGATTTGAACCATGATAAATTATGTATATGTCAACTATGTATAGATAAAAGCCATGATTGTCATTGATCTTCCATGTATCCATACATAGTTTATGAGTTGGCTGCGTTTAATGGTATTGCATTGATTTGTACATAGTTTATGACGTCATAAGTATGTTGAGTGATTTTGCATGGATCTATACATACTTGATATATCCATAGTTTAGTTGTTCATTTCATTGGCATGATTCACTTTGATTAATGGTATTGCATTGATCTCTCACAACACTATACTGGAAGTCATTAGTGAGCATATATTTACTATTTTGTTAAACAAATTCTAAACAAACTGTTACAGCATGTATTGGACTGTTTTGCTAAACAGATTTGAACCATGATAAATTATGTATATGTCAACTATATATAGATAAAAGCCATGATTGTCATTGATCTTCCATGTATCCATACATAGTTTATGAGTTGGCTGCGTTTAATGGTATTGCATTGATTTGTACATAGTTTATGACGTCATAAGTATGTTGAGTGATTTTGCATGGATCTATACATACTTGATATATCCATAGTTTAGTTGTTCATTTCATTGGCATGATTCACTTTGATTAATGGTATTGCATTGATCTCTCACAGCACTATACTGGAAGTCATTAGTGAGCATATATTTACTATTTTGTTAAATAGATTCTAAACAAACTGTTACAACATGTATTGGATTGTTTTGCTAAACAGATTTGAACCATGATAAACTATGTATATGTCAACTATGTATAGATAAAAGCCATGATTGCCATTGATCTTCCATGTATCCATACATAGTTTATGAGTTGACTGCGTTTAATGGTATTGCATTGATCTGTACATAGTTTATGACATCATAAGTATGTTGAATGATTTTACATGGATCTATACATACTTGATATATCCATAGTTTAGTTGTTCATTTCATTGGCATGATTCACTTTGATTAATGGTATTGCATTGATCTCTCACAACACTATACTGGAAGTCATTAGTGAACATATATTTACTATTTTGTTAAACAGATTCTAAACAAACTGTTACAGCATATATTGGACTGTTTTGCTAAACAGATTTGAACCATGATAAACTATGTATAGGTCAACTATGTATAGATAAAAGCATAATTGCCATGTTTTGCTATTATGATTGGCATTATGATATATACAAGTAATCACGTGAGCACATACTGGAATTCATTATTGAGTACATATTGACTATTTTGCTAAACAGATTTGACACAAACAGCCAGACACTGTTACAAAGTTTAATTGTTCATTTCACTGGTATTGATCTCTCATAGCACCATACTATAATTTATTAGTGAGCACATATTGACTATTTTGCTAAATAGATTTGAAACAAATAGTTACCACATCTATTGACTATGCTAAGCAAATAGCAGATAGAAATAGAACTATGATAAACTATGTATAGGTCAGCTATGTATAGATAAAAGCTAGTGATATACTTGTAAATTTCATTATTGAGCACATATTGAGCACATATTGATTATGTCTAGATAAAAGCCATGATTGCCATTGATCTATACATAGCTTATGAATTGGCTCTATTTATATGGTATTGCATTCATCTCTCACAGCACTATACTAGAACTCATTACTAGCAAGAAACTGTTACAAAGTTTAGTTGTCCATTTCAGTGGTATTGATCTGTCACAGCACTATATTGGAATTCATTAGTGAGCACATATTGACTATTTTGCTAAACAGATTTGAAACAAACAATATGTATGTACACACATGTATGTATGTACGTACATATGTATGTATTATGTGCATATGTATGTACACACATGTATGTATGTACGTACATATGTATGTATTATGTGCATATGTATGTACACACATGTATGTACACATGTATACATACTTGATCTATGCATTGCATTGATCTCTCACAACACTATACTGGAACTCATTACTGAGCACATTTTTACTATTTTGCTAAGCATGTATGTATGTATATGCGTATGTATGTATGTACACACATGTATGTACGTATGCATGTATGTATGTGCATATGTATGTACACACATGTATGTACGTATGTATACAAACTTGATCTATGCATAGTTTAGTCATCCATTTTATTGACATGATTGGCATTGGTCAATATGCAGGATAGTTGTTCATTTCATTGGCATTCGCATGATTGGCATGTGAAGTCATTCCAGATGGTTAATTGGCTTTGTGTAATGGTATTGCATTGATCTGTCACAACACTATATTGGAAATCATTACTGAGCACTTTTTTTCTATTTTGCTAAGCATGTATGTATGTGTGTGTGTATGTATGTGCGTATGTATGTATGTAGGTGCGTATGTATGTACACATGTATGTATGTATGTATGTGCGTATATATGTATGTCTGTGCATATGTATGTTCACGCATGTATGTACGTATGTATACATACTTGATATATGCATAGTTTAGTCATTCATTTCATTGACATGATTGGCATTGGTCAGTACATAGTTTAGTTGTTCATTTCATTGGCATTCACACGATTGGCATGTGAAATAATTCCAGAGGGTTAGTTGGCTTTGTTTAATGGTATTGCATTGATCTCTCACAACACGTAGTTTATGATCTCGTAAACGTTTGGTATAGTTGTTCATTGCATTGTTAATTAGAGTTATATTTGAACCATACATACGTGGAATACACAAGGAGTGGCAAATGATGAATGCTCAATTGTAGAACTTGAAAGCATATAGAAATGTGATTTGCTAGATGATTGTATAGTTCATGATTCTGTCCTATGTTATATCTATAGTCCTAATTTTCTTGCATATGTTTTTATTTTTTTGTCTTTTTGTCCCTATTTGATTTCCTATGTATGTTTTCATTGACAAGATTATCAAAAGTATTGAGGATTTTTGGTAGATGATTGTACAGTCATGATTATGTCCCATGTTATATGTATATTCCTAATTTGCTTGGATATTTTTAAAATTTCTTATTTTTTTTTTCACAGTTTGGTTTCCTATGTACGTGCTTCTTGACAAGATTGTCAACGGTATTGATAAAGTGTCTTTCTCTTGTATTTTTTTATTGCTCTTGATTTGCTAATATTGTAAGACCACACATGCTGATAAAAAATGAGCTATCGGATGATTGTTTACTGTGTTTGTAAACGATCAATATTTCTGATGCCACTCCTTGGTGTATTCCATTAAAAAAATAATCAAGTTTTAATTTTTCAAGCATGTTTAGTTCATATATGCAGGATTGACCATCTAACAACACAAACAGTAATGGAAAGATTGAGCAGCATGAGAGGGTTGCCGTCGAATGTGGGGCATAAGGGCATACATCGTGGATTTCTCAGTGTTTTCATATGTAACGGTGTGTCGTCGAATGTGGGGCATAAAGGCATACATCGTGGATTTCTCAGTGTTTTCGTGTTTAACGGTTTGTTTTCACACCATCATCAAATCATGGATATTGTTCTATCAAGTTAGCAAGTTTTCATATTGTAGTAATTATGTGAAATTCATTATTAGAATTTCATGATGTTAAAATATGATTTATATGATTAATGATTTTCATGATCTTTTTTTTTAAATTGCATGTAAAATCTATGTTGCCAAAATTCCACATTTTTTAAGAGCAATTATTAACAAAGCATCATTTTTCTTGTTAAAGTTCTCATCAAATGTTTAATGTATGTGAATGTAAAATGGTATATTTTTTCCTATATAATATTTCACGTAAAATTTAGTTGCATATTTTGTTGAATAATTAACTAACTTAATAAATTTATTAAAAGGGAGAGATACATAGAGGGGCAGAGAGTGCGGGATAAGAAGGGGGGACGGAGGGACAGAGGGAGAGAGTGAGAGAGAGAGAGAGGAGCTTGTGTGTTCCTGCATCTGTAGAAAGGTGTCTGTTGATGTGTGTTTTATGACTCACCAAACAGTAAAATGAAATACTGAAATATCTTATCCTCTCTTGAATATATATCTGTCTATGACCTCATCAAGATCTTCAAATGTCTCCTCCCCAATTGAAAGTATTTTCCAAGTCGAAGATAGCTAGCAAAATCCTTTTGGTCTTTTCCTCCCTCCACAATATCCTTGTGTGCATAAACTCCATTGAAAATGTTCAGTGTTAGAATCAAGTGAGTAGCCCCTTTCAAGCATGGACGGATAATACTCTCCCCTGGCTCTTTATCTATTAGGAACTTAATGGTTTCATTCTCTTGTTCACTTCATGAAATGGAATCCTCTTCCGCAAAATATGGATCCTTAACGTCCTTATCCTTATCCTATGCACCCTGATAGTTATCATTCTTTAGTGAACTCTCTTTGCAAGTTAACTCAACTAGGTACTTCACTTTTGTCATAGTTTTCACCCAACAGGTAAGGATGCTGCCTTCTGCAATTTTTTCTAAAGGATCTATATCTAGATCATCAGAAAGCTCCTCTTTCAATATTATTCATGTCAAGCTTGATTCCAGATCACAAATTATACGATGATTTTGGACTCTGCGGGGACAATTTTTTCCATTAACAGGGTTTCTTCATTTTCTCCAGTTAGCAGATAAAATTCCTCATCCTGGGATGGCTCTTTATATGGCGATCTCAAATCCTGAAATCCATGTAACAATTCACTCTTTATGTCAGCAAGGGTTTCCTGCTTTTTATTGGATGTCCATTGCTCCACACTTCTAGCATATTCATCAATATCAAGGGCATTTAACAGATCAGGATATTTTTGACATGCTCAACAACCATTTCTTGTGTTTCCTCATCCATATCATCTATATCATGTCCATCTTCTTCACAATATATGTCCTTAGCCATTTTCTTGGCAAATTCATATGACTTTGGATGAATTCTAGTATCATCCAATGGATCCATAACATGGTTTTCGGATGCTGCTTGTCCATTCCCTCTAACCCATAAAAAAACCAATAGCATTTATAAAGACAAGTGGCTTCATAGCCTCTACAGTTGGTTGTTGTAACTATTACCTGCTCAACAGCTTCATACTTTTCATCTAGAGTAAGGAAATGTTCTAGTGAATGAAGCTTCAATGATAATATTTCTTTGCCAAGACTATATAATGTTGCAACCATGGCCAATGGATTCTGAAGATACCGACCAAGAGCCACAACACGCCTCACAATCCCTCTCTGTGTCGGCAACTAGTCTTAAGAGATGCGAGAATTCTCATATAGTGTAGGCAATAATTCATTTACATAAACAACATTTATTGTGTCCAATCCTTCTGCCAAATCACGTGGATGAACACAAACATAGGGAGGGATAGAGAGAGGACACAAACACACATATTTAGCGGCTAAGTCACAAGGTTCAAGTTTCAATTCGAGTTCGACAATTATGAAGTTCGGATGAACTTGACAATAAATTCAATTCGACGATAAATTTGTCTTACACAATTTTTCAAAAATATATAATATATATGATCACAATTTTCAACAATGGGACAAAAAATAACTTCGTACAAATTATTGCATGTATGATTATTTTTAACTTTTCTTTGCTAATAAATAGAATTAAAATAAAAAATAATAATCATTTTATTTATTATTGACTAACAAAATAAAACTGTGAATATTCAAGAATAAATAATAATAATAATGTAGTCTAATTATAAATAAATTAAATCATAAATATTAATACTTTACTCATTCTAATCCTTGTGTTTCACTAATTAAATAAGATTAAAAAAATTTACATCAAATTCCAATTCCAATTAGAAAATGAACAACCAAACGCAACAAAAAGATATTCCTAGTCATATTCTGTTCCAATTCCAATTTCTAAATTGGCAACCAAACGCAGAATATGGATTTGAAAATTCATCTTCCGTGTCAACCAAACGGTCCAACTATCTTCCTAAAATACATAACCAGGTTTTCGAAAACCTGGTTATCAGATAACCTGGTTATGAGGAAAATTCATCTTCCCCAACCAAACGGGGCCTAAACATATCTGGAGTATCAGGTACTACGTCCATTCCTCCCTGTTTGGGAAACCTATCTTATATTGACTCTATCTATATAGATGCAATTGTCTTAAGTGGGATGATTCCTCCCTCCATTTGCTTGCTCCCCCGTCTTACAGATCTACATCTTTCAGTGAGTCAGTTCAATGGAAGCATACCTTCCTGCCTTGGCAATCTCTCTTATATTGAATCTCTCTCTTTTCACGGCTTTAGTGGAATCCCTTTCTCTTATATTCCCTCATCCATTTGCTCTCTCACTCGGCTTACACATCTTGATCTGTCAGGGAATGACTTCAATGGGAGCATACCTTCTTGCCTTGCCAATCTTTCTTCTTTAACTTACCTTGACCTTCATAGCAACCGACTTGGTGGAACCATACCGGCTTCTCTTGGAAGTCTCTCTTTGTTGAAGAATTTATACCTTGGTGAAAATCAGCTGAGTGGTAAAATTCCAGATTCTTTGGGCAATCTGTCTTCACTTGAGCGGTTGAATATTTGTAATAACCAACTGAGCGGTAAAATTCTAGATTCTTTGGAAAATCTGTCTTCACTTGAGCGGTGGACTATTTATACTAACCAACTGAGCAGTAAAATTCCAGATTCTTTGGGCAATCTGTCTTCACTTGAGCGGTTGAATATTTATAATAACCAACTGAGCGGGACCATTCCCCCTTCATTTTCTCAGCTTTCCTCACTCACCGTCTTGCATGCTTATGGCAATCGTTTCAATGAAACCATCTCGGCTTCGTCACTTCCACCTTCTTTATTTGAACTGGACCTGTCATTTAACCATCACCAGTCAATTTCAGAAACTTTCTTTCAAAAGTTTACGAGCCTACATAGTTTGTATTTATCTGACTGTGTACTAAATATCAGCACAAGCTGGATTCCATCCTTTTATTTATCTTGGCTAAATTTAGAGTCATGTAGGATTGACGGCCAATTTCCATCTTGGGTATCAACACAGTTTTCACTTGAATTGTTGGAAATAACAAACGCCAGTCTTGTGGGATTAATTCCCTCTTGGTTATGGGAAACCAGTCCTCTGTTGTCTTATCTGAATCTTTCAGGAAATCATTTGGAAGGAAGGTTGTCCTTAAATCCTTCAACATGGATGCAACTATACAGGCTAGATGTGTCTAGAAATAAATTGAGTGGATGCATCCCATCAATGCGGTCTCCTGATATGGAGATACTGCTGCTCAACGACAATTGGTTCACTGGCAACATTCCTCCTAGCTTGGGCGAATCATCCAAACTCAATATGTTAAATCTTGCAAACAACAACTTAACAGGAGTAATCCCTGTCAGCTTGTCCAATTGCTCTTCCCTTGTTGTCCTGAATTTGGGAAATAATAGTTTGGAGGGAGGCTTACCAAATGAATTAGGTATGCTGAGTCGATTATATTCATTGGTTGTAAACAAGAATAATATGAATGGGTCATTCCCTGTTTCATTAGAAAATTGTTCAAAACTGCATGTTCTTGATATGGGAAACAATTTATTTGGTGGTGAAATACCAACTTTGATTGGAAATCTTTCAGAGCTAAGAGTGCTGGTGTTGAAGGGGAACAATTTCACAGGCAGTATTCCTTCAGAGATAGGCCAGTTAATGAACCTTCAAATCTTGCTGCTTTCATCTAATCACATCTCAGGCAAAATTCCACAAACAATTGCATTCTTGAGAGCAATAGCAAATGAATCTCAAAATGGTTTTGTATTGTCGTCTGATTCTACTGAATCATTCTATCAAGATGGGTTGGATATGACTTTAAAAGGTACAGATCAACACTATCCATATATTCTTTCCACACTCACATGCATAGATCTTTCAAACAATGAATTGTAGGGAGAAGTTCCTTCTAATTTAGGGAATTTGAAGGGGCTAAGGCTTTTAAACCTTTCAATGAATAATTTGAATGGAAACATTTCAAAAAGTTTTGGAGAAATGCATCAATTGGATGCATTGGACCTTTCAAGTAATCATTTTTCAGGACAGATCCCTCCAGAGCTTGACTCTTTGAGTTCTTTAGGCTCATTAAATCTATCAAATAATAATCTTTCAGGAAGAATACCACAAGGAACACATATGAGCACCTTTGAAGAATCCTCTTATTCAGGGAATTCTGATTTATGGGGGTGTCCCCTACCCAAAAATTGTTCTTGGCCAAAATTTGTTCCTTCTCCTCCTCCAATTTACATTGATAAGATAAAAAGAAGCTCTACTTATCTATGGCATGGGATAGCATTTGGATTGTCCTATGGAATAGCTTTTGGAGGAGTAATATCATTGATCCTCATAAAAATCAATTGGAGAAGGAAATACTTCATTAAAGTTGATGCAATCTTGAAGTTTTTATTTCCATGGATGAAGAATTTGACACTATGAAGGGATACATGTACAAATCATTTAAATGTGAGTTTTTTTGTCCTTCAAAGTATATATCACAATTCTAAATATTGAAATACTAAAATTCAAAAAGTGTTGGTATAAGATAAAATTCCATAGGTTATTCTATCAATTGTAGATTGTTGGTAGTTCTTTTAAATTGAATGATATAATTTTCTACTTTTTATTGATACATATAACTTTGTGTACATGGACCTATGTTTGCCTATGATGGTTTCTTGTTTCATCCAAAGACTTCTTGTACTTGGTGGCTGAAAAAAATCACCACACATGCTTTTGGGGAGGAGCTACTTGTAATTGAAAAGAAAGATACAAAAATTAAAAAGTTATTGATTTTGTTAGAAACATATGATGCAACATCAAATGATAAGATAGATGTTGAAGTCTAAACTTGTAATGACTGGAACATCTAAGTTGTTACTAAGGAAAAAATAAAATAAGACATCTGTTAGTTTGATTTATATCAGTCTAATAAAATGCATATACACAAATCCAACTATTGTAGACTTGTGATATTGCTATTAGGATTTAACTGCATGTTTTTGAGTCAAACTCATTGACCCATATTTCATGAGTAGTGATTCAACATGAATCCATCTCTCATTAGAATAAATGGAACACTTTACTAGTAAAAAAATAAAATAAGACATCCTTTAGTTTTATTTGTATCAGTCTAATAAAATGCATATACACAAATCCAACTATTCTAGACTTGTGGTATTACATACATTGATGATGAATGGGAAGATTACAAAATTGAAAAATTACTTATTTTTCTTTGGAAATGTGTAAGAATATTCATGAACATGTGATAAAACATCAAATGATAAGATAAATGTTAATGTCTAAACTTAGAATTACTGAAATTTAACATTTAAATTGTAATTGGTAAATAAATTAAATAAGACATCTTTTAGTACTGGTAAATAAACATCTAAATTGTAACTAGTAAATAACATTAAATAATAAAATAACTGTTAATGCCTAAGCTTAGAATAACTGGAATAATCTAGACTTAATTATAGTTTGAGAAAGTAGAAGTAAATAAACTAATCTAGACTTAGTTATAATTTGAGAAAGTAGAGAATTAGAAATATTAAAATTTTCACTTTTTAGAAATGCAAATAAATTTTCCTTCTTAATATTATTTTTGATAAAGGTATATATAATCATTTTTTAATCTGCTTTTGGATGATGAATTTTTCTTTTCAATTTCGAATATGAAAATTTTATAATTTTTTGAAAAGTGTCATATTGGCTAAATTCAAATCCGAGGCCTCGATGCTATTATCATGACTGTAAGGAATTCATTCTACCTAAATGTCTATGTTAGTAAGCCTCATTATCCTTTGGCTATCTCTGTTTCAAAAATATATCTCTGCATTAATTGCAACAGATTTCCACAATCCATCATATTCTGTATAAGAGCTTCTGGGTGAGATTGTTAATGATTTTTTAGCATCAATGTTTCGGATCATACTCTATGATCCATCATCAGGATGTTAATGAAAGAGCTTAGAATGCAGGAACGTTGATGCTAAAAAATCATACACAATCTCACCCAGAAGCTCTTATCTGCAGTATATCTCTGCAGTAAAAAATTGATGCTATCTCTGCTATCTCTTTTTCGAAAAGATGTCTCTGCAACAAACAAATGATGATACAAACATTGTACTTTCGGCATTCAAATTTCTTAATCTTGTTATGGTCAATTATTCTGTAAAATGTACTTCTGGAATCCTTTCCTCAATTCCTGTAGCATGAGTTTTAGTGTTTTCTGATATGGTAGTGAGAAAGTCTAGACTTCGGCATGGTTGATAAGTCTTTAAGTATATCCATTCAAAATTTATATCATGGTTTATTTAAGCCGACTTGCCGCCGGAATGTTATGACAGCGGAAACGGTGCTCATTAAACGGATATGGCCAAGGTTCCGTGCTGGTTAGCATGCCGAGCAAATAAATTATTGCTAAATAATTCTGCATCAGCATTAGTGGGAGCGCTTTAAGGGGCAGCTTTGAATATGCTTCACTTTCATACCCAATTTAGTTCAATAAAATACCAATCGATTAGGTTTAATAAATTATAAGGCATTTCAAATGTTCAAAGTGCTTCACCACCACTAGCAGGCTTTGCATTGAAAGGTGAAACATGATGTTCATATGTTCAAAACTCGAAGTCAGAATTTAAATATGTTTTAATATTATGAAGGAGAATGATAAGTAATAATAACATAATGTGGATGTTTATTTTAAGGTTGTTACAGTTCCACATTGACTAGAAAATATCCTTTGTTTTCCATTATGACTTTACTTTTACTTTCAAGGAATTGATCTTGGAGACTTTATTCAGTCTACATTATATTGTGTTGATGTTTTATTTTTTTATTATATAATGAATTATGACTCACAATTTAAAGATAATGCTGATTATATTTCTTAAATAATGGACAATTTACAAAATTTATCTATTAATTAATTTTAAGATACATTTAACATTTATTATATCATTTTATATATATAATATTTAAAAAGTATTATTTTAAAAAGAAAAATTCAATATATAAATGTCAATTTATTCTAATTTAAGTAATTTTTGATTTATAAATTGAACAATAAATGAACTGATTTGAGTGTTTGAAAAATCTGTTATTAATAAAATATAATCTTACATTTGTTTTTATTTTAGAATTTTGAAATACACTTGAGTAAAATGAACTTAGTAATACATTTATAAAAAATCAAAAAATTTATTAATTATAAATTTAAATAACAATATAAATTCAATCATTGAGCCTTTTCTTATATGGAATGGCCTACACTACATCAATTTGTAGATGAAATGTGTATTCTCCATATTCAAAATTTGACATTAAATGTTAATTGCAACCCCATTTGCCAAACCTTCCCCAAGTGTTGTACCATATGAACCATTCATTAGAAAGCTCCTTAATCTCATCAATTGATAAGTAGGAGATAATTTCTTCAACAAGTTAAGAAGTCTAGACTTAATTATAATTTTAGGAGGAAAAAAATTATAAATATTTAAAAAGTAATTAATTTTGTTTTACATATAGAATTTTGATCCCCACCTCGAGGTTAAAAGGTATGCTACATTTTCCTCTATAAAAGTATCATATAATCATTTTAATATGCTTTTGAATGATGAATTTTTCTTCTTTCCAATTTTAAAACTAAAATTTTTAAAGTTTTTTCCAATGTGAATTGTCATATGGCTAAATTTAAATCTCAGGGCTTGATACTATCATCATGACTATAAGAAATTAACTACAATTAAATGTCTATGTTAGTAAGCCTTGTTTCAAAAAGATACCTTACCCCATTATCTTTTGGCTACCTCTGTTCCAAAAAGATACCTTACTCCATTATCCTTTGGCTACCTCTATTTCAGAAAGATATCTCTATAACAAACAAATGACGATACAATAATTACAATTTTACAATTTGCAGTGGCAACTTGAGAATGATATCTCTCCAACAATTGTACTTTTGGCATTCAATTTTTTTGATCTTGTTATGGCCAACTATTCTATAATTTTTTTGTAGTATCATGTAGATACAAATGATAACAATGGATCTATTGACTCATAAATTATAATATTTTTAAATGAGCTCAAAGTGAAACAAGTTTCTCGATGGCATGCAATAAAGATTTGATTGTTCTCTTTTGGCTTTTTGTTCATGTTTCAGTTTTGCATTAGCCATAGTTTCTTTCATTGCAACTGCTAAATTTCTGATGATGGCTTCTTTGTGTTGAACACAACCTTGAGATCACAAAGACAATCTCCTATTTGTCATTAGGCTTTTCAGGTAGCGAAGTTCTATTTGAATTTAGATTACTACAGAATGTAGTCTCTTCATGCAAAAGAATGTCTATTAGTATTTGAAGTATATTTTATAAAAGAATTAGAAATGACTCTTGTAAGTTGTATATAATAAATTTCTTCTTTGTTGGCATGTTGCCCCCTTCATTCTTAGCACGATAATAATATCATTCAACTTCATGATGAACGTCATCAAGATTATCCTCTGTTTCTGCTCCTGTGTTCACTTCTTTATGATTCTTCTTTGTTTTTAGTAGTATATATCTCCATTATCAGCAAGATAGGTCAAAATTGTTACCGATGGCTTAAACAACACAGGAGCAGAAACAAGGTGAAATTGTTATGGAAGAGAGCATTTTGACGGATGGCTTAAAGAACATATTCATAAGTTTGAAGTATTAAATAGTTAAAATTGAGTTAGTTTTTTTAAACATATTTTTTCCGAAAATCATCCTAATTTATTTATACAATACACATTTTTTATCTTTTGAGCATTGTGATGAGGGAAATCTCAGATCTAACATGTTTCTTTCTTTGAACTCTATGTCTACTATTGTTGTTAACTCACTGCATTCTTACTTTCACTATCTCCAAATTAGTGTAACTTTACAAACTATCTTGATTGCCCTTAAATTAATTGTTATGACATAGTTTGATATCTCTATAGACTGTCATGCTAGGCATGCCTTACATTGTTCACATAAGTTAGTACCACTCTCATATAGATATAAATTATCATAGCTAATTTGCTTCAAAGAGAACTGAAGATTTCAATGTTATTACCAATCTGGCTTCAAAGAGAAGTGGAGATTTTAAAGCTCTCATAAATGCTAAGTGAAAAAAGGATATTTTCTTTGTGAGAAATATAATAAAGAATCTAATTCACAACTCACAACCCTAAACTGGAAATTTTTCTCAGCACTTTAGAAACTGCTCGGCACATGAAGGTGTCGAGTGGTAGGTTGCTCGATACTTGACGGTGCCGAGTGACAAGCAACAGGTGCTGAGTTAGCTCGGCACTCAAAGAGATAATACTTGGCAACAATGGATGCCAAGTAAGCTCGGTAAATAAAACAACTCGGTAGACACTAGATACCGAGTGAGCTCAGTAGTGTGGATGCTGAGTGAACTTGGTAGCCACACGAAGGTGGAGCTCGGTAGATGAGGATACCGAGTGAACTTGATAGACACTGCAGAGAAGGATTTTAACAAGACTTGACCAAGTGGAAATGTATAACAAGAACAAATTCCACCATTAAAACCAGAGAGCCAGTATTTGAAGCTTCCAAATAAAACTTTTCAAATGCAACATACAATGGAAGAGCAATGGATTCAAGTATGCCTGCTTGCTTTCTATTCAACCTTTGATTTAAACTAATACAAAATCTGGGAGCATTTGGCTTCAACCAGAAAACCCTAAAACTTCTAACTGGAAAAACTTCAAACTTAGAAACTTTAATCTTGCAGCTTTAATGGCTGCTTACAATAATGCTTGGAGCAATCACTGCTTCAACAGGATGAATGAAACAATAAACTATGAACTTACAGAATGACAGGAACAAGCACGTGCAACTGCAAGCACGACAATGATTCCTTCTGTCTTTGCAACAACTGATCTACTGATCACCTTTCTTCTTTTTGCCTTCACTGCTCTGCAACTTCTCTGCTCTGCTTCTCTCTCTTTGTCTCTCTAACGAATAGAATGTGAGACATTCCATTATGACTATGGTAAAATATTTTCCCCTTCATTTTTGAATTTGGAAAAACTCACCTACCTGCAATAAATTTTCTGGCTATTCTGCAATCCGTCAGGGGTGGTAGCTGGGCATTGTGCTCTAGAGAGAAACGACCGACTGCAATTAATATTCCAACATGCTTGGTTACTGAGTAGCTTGACATATTCTTGGCACCTCCTATTTGGCTAAAGGATAATTTTTTTTTGACACATGCAATTCTAGCCTTTTTAAGCTTAAATCATTTGCCAATTTTATTTGATTGCGGTAACAATTTCTTCATCTCTCTCAAGGAGAGGTGGGAGAAAGGGTCTATAATGTTTCAATTCGCAATTAAATTATATGAAATGAACGAGAAAAATAAGAGATTGCAATTGCAATCATTTATTTATTTTTAAATTTATTTTGCCGGGGTGTAAAAGGAAGAATTTCAGACATAGCATCAAGATTTCAATGAGATAATTTTTGGTGTGAACAATTCAATTTTTCGATAGCAAACATTTATTGAGAAGAGGAAAAAATCCTTTCCAGAAATGGTACCAAGTGTCCTGCAAGTTTTGGCATTTTGATACATACACAATTTAGTAGTATGAAATAGATGTACTTAAAGAATATATAGGAAAAAATGAACTGTTCATTTTAGAAAATCTTAATACTAAATAGATGTACTTAAAGAACATATAGGAAAAAATGAACTGTTTATTTTGGAAAATCTTAATATTGACTTGAAAAAGAGATCTTGGTATATATGAAAAATGCAATGGCTATTTTATAAGTCTGGATACAAGTATCTTTCAAAAAATTAGAAAGATAGCTCACACTTTTAAAAAAATTAAATCTATGGTCTAATGAAGTGCTCATTGAGAAAAGAAAAACTCAAGAAGAAATATCTTTATTTTCTCTTCATTTTTCTAAATCAAATCACTAAACACTAAACTATTGTAGATCAGTCTTCCCTGATAGATTTGGACTTCACAATTGATAATGTCCTTCATGACATCATTTTACAAGGAAATATAAAAATTTGCTGACATTTTTTAGTTTAGAAGTTAACTTACCACAAGTTATAAAGTGATTTTCTTATAGAAATGCTAGTCTTTCATGAATGGGAAATCTTGTTGTATGAAGCTCGGAGAAATGGAATATTTTTTAGGAAATGGATATCACCTTCATTGCTCCAATTACCTTCAATTTACCTTTTCTTCATAGTTCTCACTTTGCATCACCATCAATCTTTTTTGAAATGCTTCATCACAAATCATTTTCAAAATTATTTCTAAGTGAACAATGAGTCTTTTTTCATCCTTCTAATAGTAGAGATTCTAGAAGGAATCATACTAGTGTTAAGTGACAAAGTATGGCCAATGACTACCAGACAACTTATATGCACCACATGCAATGTTAAATAGTCTAACAAAGTTATCATACTCCATTTCATATATGACAAACTAGTTTTATGATGAGCTTACCTCCATTGGTGTGACCCACTTCCACTATACCGTGTCACCTTCCATACTTTGGGCGTCGTCTATGGTGCCACTAGAATGCACCAATTTACAATGAAAATATAAGTTTTTAAGACTATTTAACGTTGCATGTGGTGCATATACGTTGTTCGGTAGTCATTGGCTATATCCTAAACTTGTTGAGTAAGTAGTAAGCAATAAGTTGTATATTTTATAAAGAAAATCAATTTTGTGCATGTAAGGACTAGTAAGGAGAAATTAAGATGTATTTTTGCAGATAGTTAAAATATATGTGAAGTTTAAATTTTATAAATTGAGTCCAAAAATTTAAATTAATTTTTAATCATCAGTTAAACTAATAGAGAAATGTCTCTAGTGCGATTAATATTATGTATTAAAAGGTGGAAGGAAGCTTTTTTGGTAACATATATAGAAAGCATTCTACTAATAGAACATACATAATATCATGAATCATATTTAGTAGGGCATCTATAACAAAAAAAGAGAGAAAAAAAACCTTCTCTTGCCTTGTTTTCATAGAACCTTGTGAGAAGGAAAATTAAAGGCTGGGAGATTCAGTCACTTTTGTAAACATTTTCTGTATAGGACATTTAGGCTCTTCCTACCTTGATGTAGATACATGATTGTCATTTTCCAACATAAGTAAATGACAAAGGAGAAAAAACATATAACTAGAAGTAAGCCTTTTCTATTTTTTAATCATGGGTTAAACTAATAGAAAAATGTTGAGCTAGAACCCTTCATATAATGAATTTATATTTAAGAGGTGGAAGGAAGCTTTTTGGCAACATATCTAGAAATTATTCTACTAATAGAAAGGACATAATATCATGAATGATATTTAATAGGACATCTCTAACCCAAAATAAAAAAGGAAAATTAAAGAGAAAACCAAATACTCCACAAATCCATCAATTATAATAATGTTTTAATTCATCATCTTGTTAAAAGAGATCAAAAGTTGGAACGTACAAACCCATCATGTAAAGTGATTAAGAATAAACTCAATTCATACAGTTGAAAAAATATTTGAGAACTCAATTTGAAAATAATTTTTAAAAGTAAAGTTGGTGACTTGATTTTGAATCTAGCATTCGAGAACATTTGGTGTAATGAAAAAGCCTATATTATAAGCAATTAAATTGTACTAAATTCAAATCTTCTCCAACACAAAAATAAATAAATACATTTTGAATTCTATTATTTATATTTGATACATAATATATAAATTTATTAATGCATTTTAAATTATATTGTTTATATTTGCTACATACATAGCTTGGAATCCAATCCAATAAAAAGTAAAATACTTCCTAACAAATTAAAAACATTATAAATAAATAAAAGAAAAAACTAGTGCTAGCGAGCCCTGTTAAACATGTGCTCTATAGGGCATTTAGGCTTTGCTTGCGTTGATCTGGAAACATGATTGTCATTTTCCAACATAAGTAAATAGTGAGGTAGGAAACACATATAACTAGAACTGTCCACTTTTCAAGAATCACGAAAGCTATCCAAACAAATGTAAAATGATCTTGATGTTGTCTATGAAGAACATGCAATATTGTCCAATGAAAATTTGCACATTGTTTTAAGTGGATAATTACAAAATTCTAATTAAAAGCATACTCTAACCTTGTTGTTCTCTGCACTATTGAACGAACCTCGTAATGTAGGGGCTTTGCCTCAAAACCATCTTGTATGTTAAACTAAAAGCATATTCTAACCATGTTGTTCTCTGTACTGCTGAAGCAACCTGCTAATGTAGGGGCTTTGCCTCAAAAGCATATTCCTGAGGCCATGATACTCACACCAAGTGAAGTATCGACGATGATGAAAATTGGCAAAGACAAAAACTTTGGTACATAGAGCATGGTATATGATGCTTGGCAGTTGGATGAACGGAAGATAGTCGGTAGACTATTGTGAAATGCAAATTATTTATTGTGATTTAAAAATCTTATTGTATAAGTAAAAATTCCAAATAAATCATGAGTAATGTGAGATAACATGTTGCGAATGGTGTGTATGAGGAAAAAAGTTATAGTTAATGTCATTGTGTAGTACTAATCTTGTACTTCTTAAGGAAGTAATAAGCAATAAGTTGTACATTCTTTAAAAAAATTAATTATGTGCATGTACGGACTAATAAGGAGAAATTAAAATGTATGTTTGTAGACATTTAAAATATATGTTAAGTATTAATTTTTTAAAAATTGTCTAACAATTTAAATTATTTTTTAATCATGGGTTAATTCTAATAGAAAAATTGTCTCTAGCAACATTAATATAATGCATTTATATTTAAAAGGTAGAAGGTTTTGGTAACATATCTAGAAAGTATTCTACTAATAGAAAGGACACAATATCATGAATGCTATTTAGTAGGGCATCGATAACGAAAAAACAAAAAGGAAAAATAAATAACAAACCAAATACTCAACAAATCAATCAATTATAATAATATTTTAATTGATCATCTTGTTAAAAGAGATGAAAAGTTGAAACATACAAACCCATCATGCAAAGTGACTAAGAAGGCACTCAATTCATACCCTTATATTTTAGAACTCAATTTGAAAATAACTTGTAAAACTAAAGTTGGTAAAGAGTTTGAATCCAGGATTCAAGAATATTTGGTGTAATAACAAAATCTATATTATAAGCAATTAAATTGTATTGAATTCATATATTCCCCAATACCAAAATAAATAAATACATTATAAATTCTATTATTTATATTTATTACATGATTACCTTGGAGTCCAATCCTAACAAAAAATAAAATACATCCTAATGACTCAGGAACACTATCAATAAATAAAAGGAAAAACCAGTGTTAGTAAGCCTTGTTTCTATACCTTGTCAAAAGGAAAATCAGAGGCTAGGAGATTAGGTCACTTCAGTAAATGTAAACATTTGTACTGACATAACAGTCAAACATATGTTATATAGGGCATTTAGGCTTTTCCTTCTTTGATCTAGAAACATGATTGTTATTTTCCAACATAAGTAAATGGCGGGGGAGGAAAAACATATAAGTGGAACTGTCCTAATGAATCTAAAACAATGTTGATGTTGTCTAGGAAGAACACATAATATTGTCCAGTCAAAATTTGAATATTGTTTTAAGAGGATAATTTAAAAATGCTAAATTAAAGACATACTCTAACCATGTTGCTCCTTGGATTTTTGAACCAACTTGCTAATGTAGGGCTTTTCTAATGTGACAAAGTATGGAAGGTCACATTGTATAGTAGGAGTGAGCCTCCTGAGTGGAGGTAAGCTCATGATATGACTAGTTTTTCATACATGAAGTGAAGTATGGCGTTATCCACATAGGATGAGAGATATTTCTAAGGTCATTATAGTCATGCAAGTGAAGTAACAATGGTGATGGTAAGCGACAATTACAAAAAACTTTGGTATAATAGCATGGTGTATGATGCTTGGTAGTTGGATGAATGAAAGACTATAGATTGTTCTAAAATATAAATTATTTACAATGATTTAAAAATTTGATGATCTACTACAAAATTCCAAATAAATCATGAGTAATGTGAGATAACATATTGCAAACAGTGTGTGCATCATGAACAAAAGGTATTAGTTAAAGTCATTGTCTAGTACCATCCTAAACTTCTTGAGTAAGTTGTAACCAATAAGTTGTACATTATTTTAGAAAAAAAAGTGCATGTGAGGACTAATAAGGAGAAATTAATATATATGTTTGCAAACGTTTAAAATATATGTTAAGCATAAATTTTTACAAATTTATCCAACAATTTAAATTATTTTTTAATAATGGGTTAAACTAATAGAACAATGTCTCTGGAAACATTAATATAATGTATTTATATTTAAGAGGTGGAAGAAATATTTTTTGGTAACATATATAGAAATTATTCCACTAATAAAAAAAACATAATCTCATGAGTGATATTTAGTAGGGCATCTTTAACAAAAAAGAGAGGAAAAATAAACCCTGTACAGACTTGTTTCTTTAGAACCTTGTCAGAAGGAAAATCAAAGGCTAGGAGATTTAGTCACTTCAATAAATGTAAAAATTTGTGTTGACATAATAGTTAAACATGTGCTATATAGGGTAGTTGGGCTTTTCTTGCCTTGATTTGGAAACAAGATTATAATTTTCCAACATAAGTAAATGGTGAGGGTAGAAAAACATCGAACTAGAAGTAGGGCTTTGCTATTTTAAATCATAGGTTAAACTAATAGAAAAAATTCTCTAACACCATTAATATAATGTATTTATATTTAAGATGTGGAAGGAGGCTTTTTTGGTAACATATATTGAAAGTATTCTATTAATAGAAAGGACATAATATCATGAACAATATCAAGTAAGGCATCTATAAGAAAAAAATGGAAAAATAAAGAGCAAACAAAATACTCGACAAATCAATCAATTATAATATTGTTTTAATTATCATCTTGTTAAAAGGGATGAAAAGTTCAAATATACAAACCCATCATGCAGTGATTAAGAAGAAACTCAATTCATACCCTTGAAAAAATGTTTGAGAACTCAATTTGAAATAACTTGTAAAAGTAAAGTTAGTGACTTGAGTTTGAATCTAACATTCAAGAAAATTTGGTGTAATGACAAATTTTATATTATAAGTAATTAAATTGTATTGAACTCACATCTTCTCCAATACAAAAATAAATAAATACATTATTTTAAATCCTATTGTTTATATTTTATACATGGGTAAGTGCACCAAGTTGTGGTGCCAAAAAGATGACACCTTTTTTTCTCATTCTAGTTTTGTAAAGCGCGCACGTGCTATAGTGCGTACGCACTATAGTGCGCACACACTATGGCTTGGGTGTGCCAAGCCATGGCACGTACGCGCTATAGTGTGTATGCATTAAAGCACGTGCACACTTTTCAAAATTTTTTTTTTACAAAGCACGTATGCGCTATTTAAAAGGCTTTAAATAGTGTGTGTACGCTATAGTGCGCACACACTATAGGGCGCACGCGCTATTTAAAGCTTTACATTCTACCAAGCCTAATGTTTGGCTTTGCCTTGGGGATCCAACCCAAAGCTTTGGAGTCTATAAACTAGTCTGGGACATGTTTTGCTACTAACATACAAAAAATGATTGATTTTTCTTGTGTGCTCTCCTTCCAGTTTCCTCGTGGTTGAGCATCAATAAAATCAGGTTACATGACACTGTAGGTCTCTGTGTTAGCTACACAACCATATAATTTTTTTTTATTTGAACTATTTCAAGCCTTTCATCTATAATTTCTTTTGAATGTATGTCCATTTTTTGTCAAAAACCAAAATGTACTAATTGGGCTATAGATTTTAGCTCATTCATCGAATTTTGCAAAAACTTAGTCTTTTATAAACTAGACTCCATTCTACACACTTTGAAAAAAAGAAGTTTTGATTTTAGATTAGTTTTCAATCATTTCTAGGGGGAGCACACAGATATTTCACATTTTTGGGATGTGTCTGATTAAAAAATTCATAAAAAAAAAATACACATTATAAAATTATCCAAAAAATCTGGGATAAACTACATAGTGTTAGGTAACTTTTGACTGGAGTGATTAAAAATTTTCAAAAAAAAAAGTTAAAATTTTAGGGGGGCCACACTTTGTACTATGTTATGTTTTTCTGGAATAAACAGTACCACTTTTTGTGGCCCCCTTTTTTGAGGACCTAAAACTAAACCATTTTGAAAAAAAATTACTAGTTTAGAAACTAGATTTAGAGGACTATGACTTTTGTTTTTGTCATATCTTAAAATTTTGAGCGTAACTATCTTCAAATTCTTGTTGTAGTCCAGAAATTGGTGATTTCATGAAAAAGTTGTCCACTTATACCCCCCTTTTGGCACCACAACTTGGTGCACTTACCCACATGATACAAAAATAAATAAATGCATTTAAAATTCTATTGTTTATATTTTCTACATACGTAGCTTGGAGTCCAATCCTAATTAAAAATAAAATACTTCCTAAAGAATTGGAAACATCATCAATAAATAAAAGGATAAACTAGTGTCAATAAGCCTTGTTTCTATAGAACCTTGTAAGAAGGAAAATCAAAGGCTAGGAGATTTGGTCACTTTAGTAAATGTAAACAGTTGTGCTCACATAATAGTTAAAAATGTGCTATATAGGGCACTTAGGCTCTACCTTATTTGATCTAGAAACATGATTTTAATTTTCTAACATAAATAAATGACAAGGGAGGAAAAACATATAACTGGAACTATCGACTTTTCAAGAATTTCTAAAGTTGTCCCAGCAAATATAAAACGAGCGTAATGTTGTCTAGGAAGAACATTTAATATTTTCTAGTCATAATTTGCACATTTTTTTAAAGAGGATAATTATAAAATTCTAAATTTAAATCACACTATAACAATGTTGTTCTCTTCACTATTGAACCAACCTACTAATGTAGGGGCTTTGCCTCAAAATCCTTGAGTTTTTCATGTAAATTGTTCAATGCTTTCTTGAGGTCTGGATTAGGATTAATAGTAGGTTGAAGAGTAAGGGTTTGAAAGAAATTTAGTAGTCCAATTAGAAGTTTATTTTAATTTTAACAATAAACCAATTCCCTATCTCTTTCAATGATACTCCAATATCGAATGGAATTCCATGGTATGCAGTAATGTTGCCATGTTTCACATTAGACCATTCATTAAGGATCCATGTTGGTCAAGAGTTATGATGAGTTATTATAAATTCAACTTTATGAGATATCCCAAACTTTCTAGAAAATTCATAGAAGGAAAATTGACATAGGAACCTTTGAAAGGGGAAAGCTATTAAAGAATCATTTACAAACATGTAGTTTTACAAACCCCTTGCTCTAAAGAGAAGTAGTGAAATTCTCTCTTCTGCTTCATTCCAAATGGCCATCCCTCTACACATTATTTTTATTATCTTCTTCTTCCTCATTAGTTAGTGTCCAATAGATGTCCTTCCCACAAATCCAAATATTCTTTCTACTTCAAAGTGATCTTTAATGACAATGAGGGCTCTCTCAGTTCGTGGATGAATGGAATGGATTGTTGCACCCACTAGGTTGGCATTTCCCACAATAATCACACGAACCACATTGTCCCTTTTGAAGTAATGTACTATTATTACTTAGCCACTAATTTTTATACTTCTTAAGGTGTGATATCTGAGAGCCTCTAGCAACTTCCTTCTCACATCACTCGACATATCTAGAGTATCGTGTACTTGTCAAACCTCTCTTATATTAAATATTTAGATTTATTTGAAAATAGCTTAAGTGAAATTATTCCCTCTTCCCTTTGATTTCTTACTTGCCTTACACTTCCTAATCTTCCAGAGAACCAAGTCTAGGTAAAAGCACAAACTTGCATCACCCTCTTGTAAAGGAAAAGGCTAACAACAGAATAGCCATTCAACTTCAATGACATAAAACTGGTATTATTATTTAGAATTCCAAAATGAAGTAAACTAATGAAATGTGTAGAAATAGAATAATTTTAGGATTACAAATTTTAATAATTATTTAGAATAATAATTGATGTATTTTCCTAATTTTTATAGATGACTTTTTATTTGTTGAAAAATGCTAAAAATAGATGTCTAGTTCCGACCACAAAACTATATGGAAATAAACTTTTTTTTCCTTTTATCCTAGACTATGTTATAGATAAAATATATAGCTAGAACAATCAAAAATAAAAATTGGCTTTAGACCTATATTTTCTCTTTTATAATGATTCAAATTTCAACTCACCTGAAATTGATAGTTTTCATCTCCCATCATATTTTTTTAAAACAAATCTATTATAACCAAAAGAAAAATTATGCATTCTAGAAGAGGAATCTCTCCTCTAGAATCTAATATAAATTTTAAATTTATTTGATATGATTTCATATTTTTTCTTTGTCAAAATAAACATCTTTTTTAGTGTTAAAATACTTGTCTATAAAATTTTTTAATTACAACATATTATATCTAATTAAAATACTATAAACTCTATATAAGAATATTCTTGACTTTGAGTTTTATAAAATAGTTTTTATATATTATTGAAAAATATCATTAAAATAGTAAGATCTATTGAAGCATCAATTTTCTAAAATATTGAATTTCTTTAGTAAGTGGATACAAACTTGTATAAAACATGCTTCTAAAAGATATTTCCAATTGGAAAAGTGTGAGACCATATATAATTTAGCTAGAATGAATTTATCTAGATCACATGTTTGAAAAAAATAGATTTTTAGATATAAATACTCAAATTTAGTCATTTTGATAAATCATCCTAAAAGGTGATAGGAATTTGTACTTTTATCGCACTTCAGTAGGATGCTACCTCCCTTTCCTAGAAATATCCCTTATATTTCTAGAAAAATGAAATATAAACCAAGATATCACATCAACATAGGAGAAGAGTAACTACTACAAGTGATTGGAAGAGAAAACATTTTTGTTGAATTTATGTGAGCAATTACATTTCCTCTACTTATAAAGGGCATTTACAATTCTATAATTTGTAGTGATAATACTAAATTAAATTCTATCCTATCTGAATCTACACATGGATGATTGCATGGGAAGATGGAGATATAGTCCACTAATTTATTAGGAAATGTGTGGAATTAGTTTGTAACTAGTAGAAATTTTAGTGGAGTCAACGACTACTACTATAGTCCAACTATACATGTGGACAGTAGAGAATTAATTTAAGATCTAATTTTATCCCATCTAGATCAATCTAAGCAATCTTAATTTTCCTAGCATCCCCCATTAAAATTGGCTAGAAGAATACAAAAAAAGATGATAACGTTATATTACTATCCCCCCTTACTACTTCAATCATGCTCAACATATCTTGTAACTTCAAAAATTTAGGCTCAAGCATATTCTTGGTAAATATGTTAGTTGTTTGATCTTCACTTGGATAAAATTGGAGGTTAACAATATTTTCTTATCAAGATCCTAGATATAAGAAACAAAAATCTCAAAGTGCTTTGTTTTAGTGTAACACCCCACTTGGAAACCCAAAAGAAATAAACTTAATAAGTTACTTGAAGTTTATTGAACTATATTTTTTTTTAAATTTTAAATAACATTAAATTAATAATAATACAAAAGAAATATATACATACACATCAAGAACATGTAATCAATTACAAATATAGTTTCAATTCCTCAAGTGTTCCTTCATGTTGAGTCACATTTAAGAAAGTTTTATTAATAAGTTTAAGTGCCAATTTATAATGTCTATAATCATAAAATGAATAAACACATACATAATCATATAAGGAAATGTATTAGTATAGCTAATAATATGAAAACACATATACTGAATAGCATCCACTACACATGTCACATGGTATGTGAAAATAGATACAAGTACATCAATATACAATACAATATCCTATAGGATCTCAAAACACATGATACATAGATACATCAAATGAATAGAAGTATTTAAGATAAGAGGAAGAATGATAATGGTACCACAATATCAATGAGCATCCAACATTTGTCAATCTAAGGGGAACCCAAATGGTAAACATACACTACCTCTTGACCACATGGTCAGCTAATCAGGCTCCTACTCCCACTGTGCAAGAGAGATAATGTACAATCCACACATAGATAATCAAATCATAAAATAATCCTAGGCAAGGAATCTTGATAGCCAAAACTACCTCAAGGGTAGCACAAACTACTCAAGAAGAAGAGATTGTTAAAAATGAAAGGATACTAATTCCAATACTAACATCTCATACCAAGTCAACATACAAATACCTAGACCAAAAATATACAACCACCTCAAAATCAATGTCGATTGTCACCAACACAATGACCAACATATAACAACTATCATCAATAAAAGTAAACTACCAATCACTATCTCCAACAATAAAAGCACCACCAATGAATAAATGATCATTCATTAATAAAAATCAACTATCAATAATAAATGACATCTAATAAATGAGTAACAACTCACAATAAATGCACCATAAAAAATAATATCCAACAAGTACACCACTAGAGATAAATTTTTTAAAAAACTATGAAGGAGACTTAGGCTACATACTATGGAGTGTCATCGCATGAGCCAACTCTAAGATTACCGTGAAAGTCTCTCAAGAGATTGGCCCTGTAGTGACTCTATGCAGAACCAAGATACCCTCTCGTGAAGACAAGGAGTCTAATCATACCTCTCAAGGTATCATCTCTATCTCATCCTTAGTCTATACAAGCACTCATGGAATGGATGAGGAAAAATCTCTAACTTCTCTTTTTAATATATCTCAAAGAAAAGGGCTAAGCAAGATGTTTTAATTACTATGTTATAACCTATTACACAACTTACAATGAGTTACCTTGGTAGCCACTTTGGGCCCCGACCCTCATTGCAAGCCACTACCATAGACATGCACCTAGATTACCTTTCCAAAAAATAACACATCACAATAGTGTCCATACGACAAGAGTAATATTGATCAAATTCAGTTCCTTAATATGCAACCCAAAAATAAAATTGGTTCTCAAAAATCAAGTTTTCATAAATGCTCAATAGTATAAAGCTCATAAAACATAAATCTCAATTAAAATAATCAAAGTCATCATGACATCCAGTCAAATAATCATAAAAGAAAACTCAAAAATGCCTCTAGTTCACATCTTGACTTCGCCAACTAAATAACTCACAAAAAAAAAAACCATCATGAAAATAAACATCACAAGACTATAAATAGAATATTATAAAACACAGTTTTTAGCCACGTGATTTAATTCTATCAAATTTTTTTGTTTAGTTTGGCTCATAAGAATGTGTTTAGAAATAAACTAAGAATATACATGTTAATATAAGTTGTTATGCTAATATCCTTATTTAAAATAATAATAAATTAAATATCCAATCTTTTTGTGCATATAAAATATTATGCAATATTATCACGTTATTAATTTAAATAATCTTAAATCATAAATGACTTAATTAATAGCATAAATGTATATTATTAGATTAAATACTAATATAAATTTCATTTCTAAAATATTAATTTGACTTCTATTTAAGTCCAATATTAGTATTTACTTTTCTTTTAATTCATAATGCAATGGGAGGTAAAATTAAGTGTGTGCCGAGTGAACTTCAGCAAATTTTAAGCCAAGTTAGTTTAAGCCAAGCAAATTTTTAGTTAGAGTTGAGCAAATGGAAAATTTAGTGTGTGCCGAGTGAACTTCAGGTGTCGAGTGAAGTTCATGTGTCAAGTGATATAGAAGAAGCTGAGAAAACAAAAAAATTTAGTGGATGCCGAGTGAATCCACAACAGGTGCCAAGCGTCAATAAAACATAGTTGATGTCGAGTAATACTATATTTGCCAAGCACTAGAATTTCAATAATGCCAAGCTGGTGCGTTATTTGAAAAGTAAAAGATTCATGAAATTTGAGTTGACAAGTTTGTTACCTTGAGTTTTGTGAACCAGTTGGAGGATAAGGATAATGAGCTAGTGGCACAGAATTCTATATAAACAATTTTTGAGCAAATTCAAGAGGATTCTTCATGATGTTTCTAGAAGAAACAAAAATGTGGGTTAGATTCAATGAATCCTACCTAATCCATTTGAACTAAAATTAAAGGAGGGAAGAATCGAGCAGGAAAATAAATTCTAGACTTCTATTTAAGGAGTCACATGCCAAGAACCAAGAGCTGTCAAAGTGCCAAATTGTGAAGTGGTAGAAGGGTGTCAAGGAGAAGACATCTAGGAGAAGGAAGGATAGAGAAAAAAGACTCTACTTTGATAAGTGGTTAGAAAGAGAGGATTGCACTGGTACATTGAGTAGTGAGACTCAAGGAGACAAAGCTTGAAAGGAGGGGAAGTTGTTAGAACTGTAGAGACTAAAAGCCAAGCAATGTTATGAGCTAAAGAAGTGATCTGAAATCTAAAAGTTAAGTTGTATGTTGTAATCAGGTCAAAACCCCTTATTGTTACTTTCTAGCAATTGTATCAGTTAGGGTAAAAGAAAATCCTATGGACTTAGGTTGGTTTAACAACCATTTGTAAATCCTTTAACAAGGTGGCATTCTAAGTGAATGTTCTAAAGTCCTCTAATCAGGCCCACTTCTAATAGGGTGGTTAAATCCTTTAACCATGTCACATTTAATAGTGTGTTAAAGCCTTTAATAGGGTAGGCCTTTCATAGGGCATCACTTCAGAAGAGTGAGAATTGAGTAGCATGTTACTAATGGTTTTTCCCAAATTGGGTTTCCCTGTAAATCATTTTGTTATGCTTGCATGTTGATTTACAGTAACTTGCTAAATAGGAAAGTTAAAGTTTGGATAGTTAGATGGGCGTACTTTACTTGATAAAAAGTTTCATTAGGAAATTTGGACCTTGAATAACTGATTCGTACCTGCCCCCCCCAATCAATTATTCTAAAGCATTTCTAACAATTGGTATCAAAGCTATCTGCTGATTTAGTTTCGAGGTACTAGAAGCATGAAAATCAAGATGTCAAAGAGAGAAGTTTCTGAGCTCAACAAAGACAACTTTTTTGCATGATAGAGTCTAATGAAATTGTATCTTGGATCAATAGGTGATTATGCAAAAACCTCAATTAGAGTGGAGCATGTAGATCCAACTGGATCCCTCTTTGTAGATGATTTGAACAAAAGGAACGAGCACAATCAGGCAATGTTGGAGATTGCCTCTACACTTAGTTATGCTAAATTTGATAACATCAAAGGATGTGACACTGCATTCAAAATGTAGAAAGTCCTATCAGATATCTATGGAGAAGATAAGAATGTTTAGAGAGCAAAGAGAGAAAGCCTCAGAGGAAAGTTTGATGACATGAAAATGGAGGAAGGTGAGAATGTTGCTCAGTATGGCTCCAAAATGAAAGAAGTGGTAAGTGCAATAAGAAGTCTGGGTGGTCAATTGGAAGAAGAGACTATCAATAGAAAATACTTAAGGACCTTGCTCCCCATCTATGCTATTAGAGTTTCAACAATCCAAGAGATAAGGTGTGTACAAGGAAATACACTAACATTTGAAGGAATAGTAAGAAGACTTACTGCATTTGAACTATCTAACTTTGACAGCTACAGACTTGAGAACCTTGAATCTACTTTCAAGGCCAAGTTGACATTGGAAGACACTAAGAAGGTTAAATCAAAGAAGAAGAGTGGAAAAGGAAAACATGCATCCAGTGATAGCAACATAGATGAAGAAGATGTGGAATAGTTCGAACCACTACTGGCTAGAAGATTCCATAGAGGTAAAGGTAAATTCAAAGGTAAGCTGCCTATCATTTTTTTTAATTGCAATGAAGTAGGTTATATTGCTACAAGGTATACACAGAAGAAGAACTACAAAGATAACAAGTACAAGAACAAGAGAGAAGATGATAGTAGAGATTACAAGGACAATGGTAAAAGGTGCTATATTGTTGAAGAAGATTCTAATGGGAATGATGATGAAGTAGTTTATGTAGCTATAAAGGATGAATTAGATGAAGATGAAGATAAGGGGAAAGCACTGGTAACTTGTGTGAACAATAATAACAAGTGTTTCCTAGATAGTGGGTGCTAACATCACATCACAAGAGATAAAAGTAAGTTTATTACCTTTACTTAGTATGATGGCAATAGTGTTAGATTTGAAAATGATGCTCCATGTCAAATCAAAGGAAAGGGCTCCATTAAACTTATAGAGAAATTTTCATTTGATAATGCCTACTATGTTCAAGGATTGAACTACAATTTTTTGAGTGTATCACAGTTAGGCAATGT